>CM067552.1:24538003-25118448 GCA_034509755.1 Anisodus tanguticus | reverse complement strand
AAAATGAATAGGTGCCTAATATATTGAGGCAAAAAATCATTTCTCTTTTGCATGAAATTATAAAAAAAACTCCTTTAAGTTGATATTTTATGTACTTTTCCAAATTTTGAAATATAATATCACCTATAAATAATATATACAATTGGAATTGTTACTTTTATTCACTCTAGTTGGAGCATATATCGTGTGGTATGTGTCCATGAGCTCGAGTATAAATAGGACACATTATCCTATTGTGAAATAATCATATGAAAGCTATTACAATACTCTTATCAATATTATTCTCAATATTGGTGCTTTCATACTAGTCAGATATACTACTCGGAAGCTTTGCCAAGAAGCTTATAGCAAGCTCAGACTAATTATCTCTTAACTTTGTCTTATTATTACTTATTTGCATTGTATATTATCTAACACTTTTTGCCAAATAAGTCACTTGAGACCTACGTGCCCTTGACCACGTATACAAATCCAACAGTACCGTTTTACGGATAAACATTACCTAAAATCAGTATTGAAATTAAAAATTATAATTTAGATATTTTATCTCATATAAAAGTCGGGATATGTTATTTAGGTTATAATCATAATTTTAAATTTGAAATTATAATACTATCCCGATTTCAAACCAAACGGGCTCTTAAGATTTTTTCTAAAAAGTTTATAGATTGATCTTTTAGAAGCACATTTTATACTTTTCGAGACTCGAAAAACTTACTTTCCAGGTGTAAAACTCCACTGCCCTTTAATTTTTCGTGATTGAAAAAACAATATCTCCTTTAGTTTTCAATGATATAACAAATCCTCTTGATTTAAATGTACAAGTATAAATGAGCTGGTCATTTCATGAATATTCAAAATATAAAATAGTGGCGTTCAATTATGATTGACTAATAGGGTTTTTTCTCAAAAAATATTTACATAAAAATGAATAGGTGCCTAATATATTGAGGCAAAAAATCATTTCTCTTTTGCATGAAATTATAAAAAAACTCCTTTAAGTTGATATTTTATGTACTTTTCCAAATTTTGAAATATAATATCACCTATAAATAATATATACAATTGGAATTGTTACTTTTATTCACTCTAGTTGGAGCATATATCGTGTGGTATGTATCCATGAGCTCGAGTATAAATAGGACACATTATCCTATTGTGAAATAATCATATGAAAGCTATTACAATACTCTTATCAATATTATTCTCAATATTGGTGCTTTCATACTCGTCAGATATACTACTCGGAAGCTTTTCCAAGAAGCTTATAGCAAGCTCAGACTAATTATCTCTTAACTTTGTCTTATTATTACTTATTTGCATTGTATATTATCTAACACTTTTTGCCAAATAAGTCACTTGAGACCTACGTGCCCTTGACCACGTATACTAATCCAACAGTACCGTTTTACGGATAAACATTACCTAAAATCAGTATTGAAATTAAAAATTATAATTTAGATATTTTATCTCATATAAAAGTCGGTATATGTTATTTAGGTTATAATCATAATTTTAAATTTGAAATTATAATACTATCCCGATTTCAAACCAAACGGGCTCTTAAGATTTTTTCTAAAAAGTTTATAGATTGATCTTTTAGAAGCACATTTTATACTTTTCATAGACCGAAAAACTTACTTTCCAAAGTGTAAAACTCCACCTGCCCTTTAATTTTTCGTGATTGAAAAAACAATATCTCCTTTAGTTTTCAATGATATAACAAATCCTCTTGATTTAAATGTACAAGTATAAATGAGCTGGTCATTTCATGAATATTCAAAATATAAAATAGTGGCGTTCAATTATGATTGACTAATAGGGTTTTTTCTCAAAAAATATTTACATAAAAATGAATAGGTGCCTAATATATTGAGGCAAAAAATCATTTCTCTTTTGCATGAAATTATAAAAAAAACTCCTTTAAGTTGATATTTTATGTACTTTTCCAAATTTTGAAATATAATATCACCTATAAATAATATATACAATTGGAATTGTTACTTTTATTCACTCTAGTTGGAGCATATATCGTGTGGTATGTGTCCATGAGCTCGAGTATAAATAGGACACATTATCCTATTGTGAAATAATCATATGAAAGCTATTACAATACTCTTATCAATATTATTCTCAATATTGGTGCTTTCATACTAGTCGATATACTACTCGGAAGCTTTTCCAAGAAGCTTATAGCAAGCTCGACTAATTATCTCTTAACTTTGTCTTATTATTACTTATTTGCATTGTATATTATCTAACACTTTTTGCCAAATAAGTCACTTGAGACCTACGTGCCCTTGACCACGTATACTAATCCAACAAGTACCGTTTTACTTGATAAACATTACCTAAAATCGTATTGAAATTAAAAATTATAATTTAGATATTTTATCTCATATAAAAGTCGGGATATGTTATTTAGGTTATAATCATAATTTTAAATTTGAAATTATAATACTATCCCGATTTCAAACCAAACGGGCTCTTAAGATTTTTTCTAAAAAGTTTATAGATTGATCTTTTAGAAGCACATTTTATACTTTTCGTAGACCGAAAAACTTACTTTCCAAAGGTAAAACTCCACCGCCCTTTAATTTTTCGTGATTGAAAAAACAATATCTCCTTTAGTTTTCAATGATATAACAAATCCTCTTGATTTAAATGTACAAGTATAAATGAGCTGGTCATTTCATGAATATTCAAAATATAAAATAGTGGCGTTCAATTATGATTGACTAATAGGGTTTTTTCTCAAAAAATATTTACATAAAAATGAATAGGTGCCTAATATATTGAGGCAAAAAATCATTTCTCTTTTGCATGAAATTATAAAAAAAACTCCTTTAAGTTGATATTTTATGTACTTTTCCAAATTTTGAAATATAATATCACCTATAAATAATATATACAATTGGAATTGTTACTTTTATTCACTCTAGTTGGAGCATATATCGTGTGGTATGTATCCATGAGCTCGAGTATAAATAGGACACATTATCCTATTGTGAAATAATCATATGAAAGCTATTACAATACTCTTATCAATATTATTCTCAATATTGGTGCTTTCATACTCGTCAGATATACTACTCGGAAGCTTTTCCAAGAAGCTTATAGCAAGCTCGTACTAATTATCTCTTAACTTTGTCTTATTATTACTTATTTGCATTGTATATTATCTAACACTTTTTGCCAAATAAGTCACTTGAGACCTACGTGCCCTTGACCACGTATACTAATCCAACAAGACCGTTTTACGGATAAACATTACCTAAAATCGTATTGAAATTAAAAATTATAATTTAGATATTTTATCTCATATAAAAGTCGGGATATGTTATTTAGGTTATAATCATAATTTTAAATTTGAAATTATAATACTATCCCGATTTCAAACCAAACGGGCTCTTAAGATTTTTTCTAAAAAGTTTATAGATTGATCTTTTAGAAGCACATTTTATACTTTTCGAGACCGAAAAACTTACTTTCCAAAGGTAAAACTCCACATGCCCTTTAATTTTTCGTGATTGAAAAAACAATATCTCCTTTAGTTTTCAATGATATAACAAATCCTCTTGATTTAAATGTACAAGTATAAATGAGCTGGTCATTTCATGAATATTCAAAATATAAAATAGTGGCGTTCAATTATGATTGACTAATAGGGTTTTTTCTCAAAAAATATTTACATAAAAATGAATAGGTGCCTAATATATTGAGGCAAAAAATCATTTCTCTTTTGCATGAAATTATAAAAAAAACTCCTTTAAGTTGATATTTTATGTACTTTTCCAAATTTTGAAATATAATATCACCTATAAATAATATATACAATTGGAATTGTTACTTTTATTCACTCTAGTTGGAGCATATATCGTGTGGTATGTATCCATGAGCTCGAGTATAAATAGGACACATTATCCTATTGTGAAATAATCATATGAAAGCTATTACAATACTCTTATCAATATTATTCTCAATATTGGTGCTTTCATACTCGTCAGATATACTACTCGGAAGCTTTTCCAAGAAGCTTATAGCAAGCTCGTACTAATTATCTCTTAACTTTGTCTTATTATTACTTATTTGCATTGTATATTATCTAACACTTTTTGCCAAATAAGTCACTTGAGACCTACGTGCCCTTGACCACGTATACTAATCCAACAAGTACCGTTTTACTTGATAAACATTACCTAAAATCGTATTGAAATTAAAAATTATAATTTAGATATTTTATCTCATATAAAAGTCGGATATGTTATTTAGGTTATAATCATAATTTTAAATTTGAAATTATAATACTATCCCGATTTCAAACCAAACGGGCTCTTAAGATTTTTTCTAAAAAGTTTATAGATTGATCTTTTAGAAGCACATTTTATACTTTTCGTAGACCGAAAAACTTACTTTCCAAAGGTAAAACTCCACCGCCCTTTAATTTTTCGTGATTGAAAAAACAATATCTCCTTTAGTTTTCAATGATATAACAAATCCTCTTGATTTAAATGTACAAGTATAAATGAGCTGGTCATTTCATGAATATTCAAAATATAAAATAGTGGCGTTCAATTATGATTGACTAATAGGGTTTTTTCTCAAAAAATATTTACATAAAAATGAATAGGTGCCTAATATATTGAGGCAAAAAATCATTTCTCTTTTGCATGAAATTATAAAAAAACTCCTTTAAGTTGATATTTTATGTACTTTTCCAAATTTTGAAATATAATATCACCTATAAATAATATATACAATTGGAATTGTTACTTTTATTCACTCTAGTTGGAGCATATATCGTGTGGTATGTATCCATGAGCTCGAGTATAAATAGGACACATTATCCTATTGTGAAATAATCATATGAAAGCTATTACAATACTCTTATCAATATTATTCTCAATATTGGTGCTTTCATACTAGTCGATATACTACTCTAAGCTTTTCCAAGAAGCTTATAGCAAGCTCAGACTAATTATCTCTTAACTTTGTCTTATTATTACTTATTTGCATTGTATATTATCTAACACTTTTTGCCAAATAAGTCACTTGAGACCTACGTGCCCTTGACCACGTATACTAATCCAACAAGTACCGTTTTACTTGATAAACATTACCTAAAATCGTATTGAAATTAAAAATTATAATTTAGATATTTTATCTCATATAAAAGTCGGGATATGTTATTTAGGTTATAATCATAATTTTAAATTTGAAATTATAATACTATCCCGATTTCAAACCAAACGGGCTCTTAAGATTTTTTCTAAAAAGTTTATAGATTGATCTTTTAGAAGCACATTTTATACTTTTCGTAGACCGAAAAACTTACTTTCCAAAGGTAAAACTCCACATGCCCTTTAATTTTTCGTGATTGAAAAAACAATATCTCCTTTAGTTTTCAATGATATAACAAATCCTCTTGATTTAAATGTACAAGTATAAATGAGCTGGTCATTTCATGAATATTCAAAATATAAAATAATAGTGGCGTTCAATTATGATTGACTACTAAGGGGTTTTTTCTCAAAAAATATTTACATAAAAATGAATAGGTGCCTAATATATTGAGGCAAAAAATCATTTCTCTTTTGCATGAAATTATAAAAAAAACTCCTTTAAGTTGATATTTTATGTACTTTTCCAAATTTTGAAATATAATATCACCTATAAATAATATATACAATTGGAATTGTTACTTTTATTCACTCTAGTTGGAGCATATATCGTGTGGTATGTATCCATGAGCTCGAGTATAAATAGGACACATTATCCTATTGTGAAATAATCATATGAAAGCTATTACAATACTCTTATCAATATTATTCTCAATATTGGTGCTTTCATACTCGTCAGATATACTACTCGGAAGCTTTTCCAAGAAGCTTATAGCAAGCTCGACTAATTATCTCTTAACTTTGTCTTATTATTACTTATTTGCATTGTATATTATCTAACACTTTTTGCCAAATAAGTCACTTGAGACCTACGTGCCCTTGACCACGTATACAAATCCAACCGTACCGTTTTACG
Source organism: Anisodus tanguticus (assembly GCA_034509755.1). Lineage (NCBI taxonomy): Eukaryota > Viridiplantae > Streptophyta > Magnoliopsida > Solanales > Solanaceae > Anisodus > Anisodus tanguticus. Next base: position 25,112,412 of record CM067552.1, on the reverse strand, counting down.
GATAAACATTACCTAAAATCGTATTGAAATTAAAAATTATAATTTAGATATTTTATCTCATATAAAAGTCGGGATATGTTATTTAGGTTATAATCATAATTTTAAATTTGAAATTATAATACTATCCCGATTTCAAACCAAACGGGCTCTTAAGATTTTTTCTAAAAAGTTTATAGATTGATCTTTTAGAAGCACATTTTATACTTTTCGAGACCGAAAAACTTACTTTCCAAAGGTAAAACTCCACCTGCCCTTTAATTTTTCGTGATTGAAAAAACAATATCTCCTTTAGTTTTCAATGATATAACAAATCCTCTTGATTTAAATGTACAAGTATAAATGAGCTGGTCATTTCATGAATATTCAAAATATAAAATAGTGGCGTTCAATTATGATTGACTAATAGGGTTTTTTCTCAAAAAATATTTACATAAAAATGAATAGGTGCCTAATATATTGAGGCAAAAAATCATTTCTCTTTTGCATGAAATTATAAAAAAAACTCCTTTAAGTTGATATTTTATGTACTTTTCCAAATTTTGAAATATAATATCACCTATAAATAATATATACAATTGGAATTGTTACTTTTATTCACTCTAGTTGGAGCATATATCGTGTGGTATGTATCCATGAGCTCGAGTATAAATAGGACACATTATCCTATTGTGAAATAATCATATGAAAGCTATTACAATACTCTTATCAATATTATTCTCAATATTGGTGCTTTCATACTAGTCAGATATACTACTCGGAAGCTTTTCCAAGAAGCTTATAGCAAGCTCAGACTAATTATCTCTTAACTTTGTCTTATTATTACTTATTTGCATTGTATATTATCTAACACTTTTTGCCAAATAAGTCACTTGAGACCTACGTGCCCTTGACCACGTATACTAATCCAACAGTATCGTTTTACGGATAAACATTACCTAAAATCGTATTGAAATTAAAAATTATAATTTAGATATTTTATCTCATATAAAAGTCGGGATATGTTATTTAGGTTATAATCATAATTTTAAATTTGAAATTATAATACTATCCCGATTTCAAACCAAACGGGCTCTTAAGATTTTTTCTAAAAAGTTTATAGATTGATCTTTTAGAAGCACATTTTATACTTTTCGAGACCGAAAAACTTACTTTCCAAAGGTAAAACTCCACCCGCCCTTTAATTTTTCGTGATTGAAAAAACAATATCTCCTTTAGTTTTCAATGATATAACAAATCCTCTTGATTTAAATGTACAAGTATAAATGAGCTGGTCATTTCATGAATATTCAAAATATAAAATAGTGGCGTTCAATTATGATTGACTAATAGGGTTTTTTCTCAAAAAATATTTACATAAAAATGAATAGGTGCCTAATATATTGAGGCAAAAAATCATTTCTCTTTTGCATGAAATTATAAAAAAAACTCCTTTAAGTTGATATTTTATGTACTTTTCCAAATTTTGAAATATAATATCACCTATAAATAATATATACAATTGGAATTGTTACTTTTATTCACTCTAGTTGGAGCATATATCGTGTGGTATGTATCCATGAGCTCGAGTATAAATAGGACACATTATCCTATTGTGAAATAATCATATGAAAGCTATTACAATACTCTTATCAATATTATTCTCAATATTGGTGCTTTCATACTAGTCGATATATATACTACTCGGAAGCTTTGCCAAGAAGCTTATAGCAAGCTCGACTAATTATCTCTTAACTTTGTCTTATTATTACTTATTTGCATTGTATATTATCTAACACTTTTTGCCAAATAAGTCACTTGAGACCTACGTGCCCTTGACCACGTATACAAATCCAACCGTACCGTTTTACTTGATAAACATTACCTAAAATCGTATTGAAATTAAAAATTATAATTTAGATATTTTATCTCATATAAAAGTCGGGATATGTTATTTAGGTTATAATCATAATTTTAAATTTGAAATTATAATACTATCCCGATTTCAAACCAAACGGGCTCTTAAGATTTTTTCTAAAAAGTTTATAGATTGATCTTTTAGAAGCACATTTTATACTTTTCGTAGACCGAAAAACTTACTTTCCAAGTGTAAAACTCCACCTGCCCTTTAATTTTTCGTGATTGAAAAAACAATATCTCCTTTAGTTTTCAATGATATAACAAATCCTCTTGATTTAAATGTACAAGTATAAATGAGCTGGTCATTTCATGAATATTCAAAATATAAAATAGTGGCGTTCAATTATGATTGACTAATAGGGTTTTTTCTCAAAAAATATTTACATAAAAATGAATAGGTGCCTAATATATTGAGGCAAAAAATCATTTCTCTTTTGCATGAAATTATAAAAAAACTCCTTTAAGTTGATATTTTATGTACTTTTCCAAATTTTGAAATATAATATCACCTATAAATAATATATACAATTGGAATTGTTACTTTTATTCACTCTAGTTGGAGCATATATCGTGTGGTATGTATCCATGAGCTCGAGTATAAATAGGACACATTATCCTATTGTGAAATAATCATATGAAAGCTATTACAATACTCTTATCAATATTATTCTCAATATTGGTGCTTTCATACTAGTCAGATATACTACTCGGAAGCTTTGCCAAGAAGCTTATAGCAAGCTCGACTAATTATCTCTTAACTTTGTCTTATTATTACTTATTTGCATTGTATATTATCTAACACTTTTTGCCAAATAAGTCACTTGAGACCTACGTGCCCTTGACCACGTATACAAATCCAACCGTACCGTTTTTTACTTGATAAACATTACCTAAAATCGTATTGAAATTAAAAATTATAATTTAGATATTTTATCTCATATAAAAGTCGGATATGTTATTTAGGTTATAATCATAATTTTAAATTTGAAATTATAATACTATCCCGATTTCAAACCAAACGGGCTCTTAAGATTTTTTCTAAAAAGTTTATAGATTGATCTTTTAGAAGCACATTTTATACTTTTTTCAGAGACTCGAAAAACTTACTTTCCAAAGGTAAAACTCCACCCGCCCTTTAATTTTTCGTGATTGAAAAAACAATATCTCCTTTAGTTTTCAATGATATAACAAATCCTCTTGATTTAAATGTACAAGTATAAATGAGCTGGTCATTTCATGAATATTCAAAATATAAAATAGTGGCGTTCAATTATGATTGACTAATAGGGTTTTTTCTCAAAAAATATTTACATAAAAATGAATAGGTGCCTAATATATTGAGGCAAAAAATCATTTCTCTTTTGCATGAAATTATAAAAAAAACTCCTTTAAGTTGATATTTTATGTACTTTTCCAAATTTTGAAATATAATATCACCTATAAATAATATATACAATTGGAATTGTTACTTTTATTCACTCTAGTTGGAGCATATATCGTGTGGTATGTATCCATGAGCTCGAGTATAAATAGGACACATTATCCTATTGTGAAATAATCATATGAAAGCTATTACAATACTCTTATCAATATTATTCTCAATATTGGTGCTTTCATACTAGTCGATATACTACTCGGAAGCTTTGCCAAGAAGCTTATAGCAAGCTCGACTAATTATCTCTTAACTTTGTCTTATTATTACTTATTTGCATTGTATATTATCTAACACTTTTTGCCAAATAAGTCACTTGAGACCTACGTGCCCTTGACCACGTATACAAATCCCAACCGTACCGTTTTACTTGATAAACATTACCTAAAATCGTATTGAAATTAAAAATTATAATTTAGATATTTTATCTCATATAAAAGTCGGGATATGTTATTTAGGTTATAATCATAATTTTAAATTTGAAATTATAATACTATCCCGATTTCAAACCAAACGGGCTCTTAAGATTTTTTCTAAAAAGTTTATAGATTGATCTTTTAGAAGCACATTTTATACTTTTTCAGAGACTCGAAAAACTTACTTTCCAAAGGTAAAACTCCACCGCCCTTTAATTTTTCGTGATTGAAAAAACAATATCTCTTAGTTTTCAATGATATAACAAATCCTCTTGATTTAAATGTACAAGTATAAATGAGCTGGTCATTTCATGAATATTCAAAATATAAAATAGTGGCGTTCAATTATGATTGACTAATAGGGTTTTTTCTCAAAAAATATTTACATAAAAATGAATAGGTGCCTAATATATTGAGGCAAAAAATCATTTCTCTTTTGCATGAAATTATAAAAAAAACTCCTTTAAGTTGATATTTTATGTACTTTTCCAAATTTTGAAATATAATATCACCTATAAATAATATATACAATTGGAATTGTTACTTTTATTCACTCTAGTTGGAGCATATATCGTGTGGTATGTATCCATGAGCTCGAGTATAAATAGGACACATTATCCTATTGTGAAATAATCATATGAAAGCTATTACAATACTCTTATCAATATTATTCTCAATATTGGTGCTTTCATACTAGTCGATATACTACTCGGAAGCTTTGCCAAGAAGCTTATAGCAAGCTCCGACTAATTATCTCTTAACTTTGTCTTATTATTACTTATTTGCATTGTATATTATCTAACACTTTTTGCCAAATAAGTCACTTGAGACCTACGTGCCCTTGACCACGTATACAAATCCAACCGTACCGTTTTTTGATAAACATTACCTAAAATCGTATTGAAATTAAAAATTATAATTTAGATATTTTATCTCATATAAAAGTCGGGATATGTTATTTAGGTTATAATCATAATTTTAAATTTGAAATTATAATACTATCCCGATTTCAAACCAAACGGGCTCTTAAGATTTTTTCTAAAAAGTTTATAGATTGATCTTTTAGAAGCACATTTTATACTTTTCGAGACCGAAAAACTTACTTTCCAAAGTGTAAAACTCCACATGCCCTTTAATTTTTCGTGATTGAAAAAACAATATCTCCTTTAGTTTTCAATGATATAACAAATCCTCTTGATTTAAATGTACAAGTATAAATGAGCTGGTCATTTCATGAATATTCAAAATATAAAATAGTGGCGTTCAATTATGATTGACTAATAGGGTTTTTTCTCAAAAAATATTTACATAAAAATGAATAGGTGCCTAATATATTGAGGCAAAAAATCATTTCTCTTTTGCATGAAATTATAAAAAAAACTCCTTTAAGTTGATATTTTATGTACTTTTCCAAATTTTGAAATATAATATCACCTATAAATAATATATACAATTGGAATTGTTACTTTTATTCACTCTAGTTGGAGCATATATCGTGTGGTATGTATCCATGAGCTCGAGTATAAATAGGACACATTATCCTATTGTGAAATAATCATATGAAAGCTATTACAATACTCTTATCAATATTATTCTCAATATTGGTGCTTTCATACTAGTCGATATACTACTCGGAAGCTTTGCCAAGAAGCTTATAGCAAGCTCGTACTAATTATCTCTTAACTTTGTCTTATTATTACTTATTTGCATTGTATATTATCTAACACTTTTTGCCAAATAGTCACTTGAGACCTACGTGCCCTTGACCACGTATACAAATCCAACCGTACCGTTTTACGGATAAACATTACCTAAAATCAGTATTGAAATTAAAAATTATAATTTAGATATTTTATCTCATATAAAAGTCGGGATATGTTATTTAGGTTATAATCATAATTTTAAATTTGAAATTATAATACTATCCCGATTTCAAACCAAACGGGCTCTTAAGATTTTTTCTAAAAAGATTATAGATTGATCTTTTAGAAGCACATTTTATACCTTTCAGAGACTGAAAAACTTACTTTCCAGTGTAAAACTCCACCCGCCCTTTAATTTTTCGTGATTGAAAAAACAATATCTCCTTTAGTTTTCAATGATATAACAAATCCTCTTGATTTAAATGTACAAGTATAAATGAGCTGGTCATTTCATGAATATTCAAAATATAAAATAGTGGCATTCAATTATGATTGACTAATAGGATTTTTTCTCAAAAAATATTTACATAAAAATGAATAGGTGCCTAATATATTGAGGCAAAAAATCATTTCTCTTTTGCATGAAATTATAAAAAAAACTCCTTTAAGTTGATATTTTATGTACTTTTCCAAATTTTGAAATATAATATCACCTATAAATAATATATACAATTGGAATTGTTACTTTCATTCACTCTAGTTGGAGCATATATCGTGTGGTATGTATCCATGAGCTCGAGTATAAATAGGACACATTATCCTATTGTGAAATAATCATATGAAAGCTATTACAATACTCTTATCAATATTATTCTCAATATTGGTGCTTTCATACTAGTCGATATACTACTCGGAAGCTTTGCCAAGAAGCTTATAGCAAGCTCGACTAATTATCTCTTAACTTTGTCTTATTATTACTTATTTGCATTGTATATTATCTAACACTTTTTGCCAAATAAGTCACTTGAGACCTACGTGCCCTTGACCACGTATACAAATCCAACCGTATCGTTTTTTTACGGATAAACATTACCTAAAAAAATCAAGTATTGAAATTAAAAATTATAATTTAGATATTTTATCTCATATAAAAGTCGGGATATGTTATTTAGGTTATAATCATAATTTTAAATTTGAAATTATAATACTATCCCGATTTCAAACCAAACGGGCTCTTAAGATTTTTTCTAAAAAGTTTATAGATTGATCTTTTAGAAGCACATTTTATACTTTTCGTAGACCGAAAAACTTACTTTCCAAAGTGTAAAACTCCACCGCCCTTTAATTTTTCGTGATTGAAAAAACAATATCTCCTTTAGTTTTCAATGATATAACAAATCCTCTTGATTTAAATGTACAAGTATAAATGAGCTGGTCATTTCATGAATATTCAAAATATAAAATAGTGGCGTTCAATTATGATTGACTAATAGGGTTTTTTCTCAAAAAATATTTACATAAAAATGAATAGGTGCCTAATATATTGAGGCAAAAAATCATTTCTCTTTTGCATGAAATTATAAAAAAAACTCCTTTAAGTTGATATTTTATGTACTTTTCCAAATTTTGAAATATAATATCACCTATAAATAATATATACAATTGGAATTGTTACTTTTATTCACTCTAGTTGGAGCATATATCGTGTGGTATGTATCCATGAGCTCGAGTATAAATAGGACACATTATCCTATTGTGAAATAATCATATGAAAGCTATTACAATACTCTTATCAATATTATTCTCAATATTGGTGCTTTCATACTAGTCGATATATACTACTCGGAAGCTTTGCCAAGAAGCTTATAGCAAGCTCGACTAATTATCTCTTAACTTTGTCTTATTATTACTTATTTGCATTGTATATTATCTAACACTTTTTGCCAAATAAGTCACTTGAGACCTACGTGCCCTTGACCACGTATACAAATCCAACCGTACCGTTTTACGGATAAACATTACCTAAAATCGTATTGAAATTAAAAATTATAATTTAGATATTTTATCTCATATAAAAGTCGGGATATGTTATTTAGGTTATAATCATAATTTTAAATTTGAAATTATAATACTATCCCGATTTCAAACCAAACGGGCTCTTAAGATTTTTTCTAAAAAGTTTATAGATTGATCTTTTAGAAGCACATTTTATACTTTTCGAGACCGAAAAACTTACTTTCCAAAGTGTAAAACTCCACTCGCCCTTTAATTTTTCGTGATTGAAAAAACAATATCTCCTTTAGTTTTCAATGATATAACAAATCCTCTTGATTTAAATGTACAAGTATAAATGAGCTGGTCATTTCATGAATATTCAAAATATAAAATAGTGGCGTTCAATTATGATTGACTAATAGGGTTTTTTCTCAAAAAATATTTACATAAAAATGAATAGGTGCCTAATATATTGAGGCAAAAAATCATTTCTCTTTTGCATGAAATTATAAAAAAAACTCCTTTAAGTTGATATTTTATGTACTTTTCCAAATTTTGAAATATAATATCACCTATAAATAATATATACAATTGGAATTGTTACTTTTATTCACTCTAGTTGGAGCATATATCGTGTGGTATGTATCCATGAGCTCGAGTATAAATAGGACACATTATCCTATTGTGAAATAATCATATGAAAGCTATTACAATACTCTTATCAATATTATTCTCAATATTGGTGCTTTCATACTAGTCAGATATACTACTCGGAAGCTTTGCCAAGAAGCTTATAGCAAGCTCAGACTAATTATCTCTTAACTTTGTCTTATTATTACTTATTTGCATTGTATATTATCTAACACTTTTTGCCAAATAAGTCACTTGAGACCTACGTGCCCTTGACCACGTATACAAATCCAACCGTACCGTTTTACGGATAAACATTACCTAAAATCAAGTATTGAAATTAAAAATTATAATTTAGATATTTTATCTCATATAAAAGTCGGGATATGTTATTTAGGTTATAATCATAATTTTAAATTTGAAATTATAATACTATCCCGATTTCAAACCAAACGGGCTCTTAAGATTTTTTCTAAAAAGTTTATAGATTGATCTTTTAGAAGCACATTTTATACTTTTCGAGACCGAAAAACTTACTTTCCAAAGTGTAAAACTCCACCGCCCTTTAATTTTTCGTGATTGAAAAAACAATATCTCCTTTAGTTTTCAATGATATAACAAATCCTCTTGATTTAAATGTACAAGTATAAATGAGCTGGTCATTTCATGAATATTCAAAATATAAAATAGTGGCGTTCAATTATGATTGACTAATAGGTTTTTTCTCAAAAAATATTTACATAAAAATGTATAGGTGCCTAATATATTGAGGCAAAAAATCATTTCTCTTTTGCATGAAATTATAAAAAAAACTCCTTTAAGTTGATATTTTATGTACTTTTCCAAATTTTGAAATATAATATCACCTATAAATAATATATACAATTGGAATTGTTACTTTTATTCACTCTAGTTGGAGCATATATCGTGTGGTATGTATCCATGAGCTCGAGTATAAATAGGACACATTATCCTATTGTGAAATAATCATATGAAAGCTATTACAATACTCTTATCAATATTATTCTCAATATTGGTGCTTTCATACTAGTCGATATACTACTCGGAAGCTTTGCCAAGAAGCTTATAGCAAGCTCGACTAATTATCTCTTAACTTTGTCTTATTATTACTTATTTGCATTGTATATTATCTAACACTTTTTGCCAAATAAGTCACTTGAGACCTACGTGCCCTTGACCACGTATACAAATCCAACCGTACCGTTTTACGGATAAACATTACCTAAAATCGTATTGAAATTAAAAATTATAATTTAGATATTTTATCTCATATAAAAGTCGGGATATGTTATTTAGGTTATAATCATAATTTTAAATTTGAAATTATAATACTATCCCGATTTCAAACCAAACGGGCTCTTAAGATTTTTTCTAAAAAGTTTATAGATTGATCTTTTAGAAGCACATTTTATACTTTTCGTAGACCGAAAAACTTACTTTCCAAAGGTAAAACTCCACACCGCCCTTTAATTTTTCGTGATTGAAAAAACAATATCTCCTTTAGTTTTCAATGATATAACAAATCCTCTTGATTTAAATGTACAAGTATAAATGAGCTGGTCATTTCATGAATATTCAAAATATAAAATAGTGGCGTTCAATTATGATTGACTAATAGGGTTTTTTCTCAAAAAATATTTACATAAAAATGAATAGGTGCCTAATATATTGAGGCAAAAAATCATTTCTCTTTTGCATGAAATTATAAAAAAAACTCCTTTAAGTTGATATTTTATGTACTTTTCCAAATTTTGAAATATAATATCACCTATAAATAATATATACAATTGGAATTGTTACTTTTATTCACTCTAGTTGGAGCATATATCGTGTGGTATGTATCCATGAGCTCGAGTATAAATAGGACACATTATCCTATTGTGAAATAATCATATGAAAGCTATTACAATACTCTTATCAATATTATTCTCAATATTGGTGCTTTCATACTAGTCGATATACTACTCGGAAGCTTTGCCAAGAAGCTTATAGCAAGCTCAGACTAATTATCTCTTAACTTTGTCTTATTATTACTTATTTGCATTGTATATTATCTAACACTTTTTGCCAAATAAGTCACTTGAGACCTACGTGCCCTTGACCACGTATACAAATCCAACCGTACCGTTTTTTTACGGATAAACATTACCTAAAATCGTATTGAAATTAAAAATTATAATTTAGATATTTTATCTCATATAAAAGTCGGGATATGTTATTTAGGTTATAATCATAATTTTAAATTTGAAATTATAATACTATCCCGATTTCAAACCAAACGGGCTCTTAAGATTTTTTCTAAAAAGTTTATAGATTGATCTTTTAGAAGCACATTTTATACTTTTCGTAGACCGAAAAACTTACTTTCCAAGTGTAAAACTCCACCCGCCCTTTAATTTTTCGTGATTGAAAAAACAATATCTCCTTTAGTTTTCAATGATATAACAAATCCTCTTGATTTAAATGTACAAGTATAAATGAGCTGGTCATTTCATGAATATTCAAAATATAAAATAGTGGCGTTCAATTATGATTGACTAATAGGGTTTTTTCTCAAAAAATATTTACATAAAAATGAATAGGTGCCTAATATATTGAGGCAAAAAATCATTTCTCTTTTGCATGAAATTATAAAAAAAAACTCCTTTAAGTTGATATTTTATGTACTTTTCCAAATTTTGAAATATAATATCACCTATAAATAATATATACAATTGGAATTGTTACTTTTATTCACTCTAGTTGGAGCATATATCGTGTGGTATGTATCCATGAGCTCGAGTATAAATAGGACACATTATCCTATTGTGAAATAATCATATGAAAGCTATTACAATACTCTTATCAATATTATTCTCAATATTGGTGCTTTCATACTAGTCAGATATACTACTCGGAAGCTTTGCCAAGAAGCTTATAGCAAGCTCAGACTAATTATCTCTTAACTTTGTCTTATTATTACTTATTTGCATTGTATATTATCTAACACTTTTTGCCAAATAAGTCACTTGAGACCTACGTGCCCTTGACCACGTATACAAATCCAACCGTACCGTTTTACGGATAAACATTACCTAAAATCAGTATTGAAATTAAAAATTATAATTTAGATATTTTATCTCATATAAAAGTCGGGATATGTTATTTAGGTTATAATCATAATTTTAAATTTGAAATTATAATACTATCCCGATTTCAAACCAAACGGGCTCTTAAGATTTTTTCTAAAAAGTTTATAGATTGATCTTTTAGAAGCACATTTTATACTTTTCGAGACCGAAAAACTTACTTTCCAAAGTGTAAAACTCCACCCGCCCTTTAATTTTTCGTGATTGAAAAAACAATATCTCCTTTAGTTTTCAATGATATAACAAATCCTCTTGATTTAAATGTACAAGTATAAATGAGCTGGTCATTTCATGAATATTCAAAATATAAAATAGTGGCGTTCAATTATGATTGACTAATAGGGTTTTTTCTCAAAAAATATTTACATAAAAATGAATAGGTGCCTAATATATTGAGGCAAAAAATCATTTCTCTTTTGCATGAAATTATAAAAAAAACTCCTTTAAGTTGATATTTTATGTACTTTTCCAAATTTTGAAATATAATATCACCTATAAATAATATATACAATTGGAATTGTTACTTTTATTCACTCTAGTTGGAGCATATATCGTGTGGTATGTATCCATGAGCTCGAGTATAAATAGGACACATTATCCTATTGTGAAATAATCATATGAAAGCTATTACAATACTCTTATCAATATTATTCTCAATATTGGTGCTTTCATACTAGTCAGATATACTACTCGGAAGCTTTGCCAAGAAGCTTATAGCAAGCTCAGACTAATTATCTCTTAACTTTGTCTTATTATTACTTATTTGCATTGTATATTATCTAACACTTTTTGCCAAATAAGTCACTTGAGACCTACGTGCCCTTGACCACGTATACAAATCCAACCGTACCGTTTTACGGATAAACATTACCTAAAATCGTATTGAAATTAAAAATTATAATTTAGATATTTTATCTCATATAAAAGTCGGGATATGTTATTTAGGTTATAATCATAATTTTAAATTTGAAATTATAATACTATCCCGATTTCAAACCAAACGGGCTCTTAAGATTTTTTCTAAAAAGTTTATAGATTGATCTTTTAGAAGCACATTTTATACTTTTCGAGACCGAAAAACTTACTTTCCAAAGTGTAAAACTCCACCCGCCCTTTAATTTTTCGTGATTGAAAAAACAATATCTCCTTTAGTTTTCAATGATATAACAAATCCTCTTGATTTAAATGTACAAGTATAAATGAGCTGGTCATTTCATGAATATTCAAAATATAAAATAGTGGCGTTCAATTATGATTGACTAATAGGGTTTTTTCTCAAAAAATATTTACATAAAAATGTATAGGTGCCTAATATATTGAGGCAAAAAATCGTTCTCTTTTGCATGAAATTATAAAAAAGTCTCCTTTAAGTTGATATTTTATGTACTTTTCCAAATTTTGAAATATAATATCACCTATAAATAATATATACAATTGGAATTGTTACTTTTATTCACTCTAGTTGGAGCATATATCGTGTGGTATGTATCCATGAGCTCGAGTATAAATAGGACACATTATCCTATTGTGAAATAATCATATGAAAGCTATTACAATACTCTTATCAATATTATTCTCAATATTGGTGCTTTCATACTAGTCGATATACTACTCGGAAGCTTTGCCAAGAAGCTTATAGCAAGCTCGACTAATTATCTCTTAACTTTGTCTTATTATTACTTATTTGCATTGTATATTATCTAACACTTTTTGCCAAATAAGTCACTTGAGACCTACGTGCCCTTGACCACGTATACAAATCCAACCGTACCGTTTTACGGATAAACATTACCTAAAATCGTATTGAAATTAAAAATTATAATTTAGATATTTATCTCATATAAAAGTCGGGATATGTTATTTAGGTTATAATCATAATTTTAAATTTGAAATTATAATACTATCCCGATTTCAAACCAAACGGGCTCTTAAGATTTTTTCTAAAAAGTTTATAGATTGATCTTTTAGAAGCACATTTTATACTTTTCGAGACTGAAAAACTTACTTTCCAAAGTGTAAAACTCCACCGCCCTTTAATTTTTCGTGATTGAAAAAACAATATCTCCTTTAGTTTTCAATGATATAACAAATCCTCTTGATTTAAATGTACAAGTATAAATGAGCTGGTCATTTCATGAATATTCAAAATATAAAATAGTGGCGTTCAATTATGATTGACTAATAGGGTTTTTTCTCAAAAAATATTTACATAAAAATGAATAGGTGCCTAATATATTGAGGCAAAAAATCATTTCTCTTTTGCATGAAATTATAAAAAAAACTCCTTTAAGTTGATATTTTATGTACTTTTCCAAATTTTGAAATATAATATCACCTATAAATAATATATACAATTGGAATTGTTACTTTTATTCACTCTAGTTGGAGCATATATCGTGTGGTATGTATCCATGAGCTCGAGTATAAATAGGACACATTATCCTATTGTGAAATAATCATATGAAAGCTATTACAATACTCTTATCAATATTATTCTCAATATTGGTGCTTTCATACTAGTCGATATACTACTCGGAAGCTTTGCCAAGAAGCTTATAGCAAGCTCGACTAATTATCTCTTAACTTTGTCTTATTATTACTTATTTGCATTGTATATTATCTAACACTTTTTGCCAAATAAGTCACTTGAGACCTACGTGCCCTTGACCACGTATACAAATCCAACCGTACCGTTTTACGGATAAACATTACCTAAAATCAGTATTGAAATTAAAAATTATAATTTAGATATTTTATCTCATATAAAAGTCGGGATATGTTATTTAGGTTATAATCATAATTTTAAATTTGAAATTATAATACTATCCCGATTTCAAACCAAACGGGCTCTTAAGATTTTTTCTAAAAAGTTTATAGATTGATCTTTTAGAAGCACATTTTATACTTTTCGAGACGAAAAACTTACTTTCCAAAGTGTAAAACTCCACCCGCCCTTTAATTTTTCGTGATTGAAAAAACAATATCTCCTTTAGTTTTCAATGATATAACAAATCCTCTTGATTTAAATGTACAAGTATAAATGAGCTGGTCATTTCATGAATATTCAAAATATAAAATAGTGGCGTTCAATTATGATTGACTAATAGGGTTTTTTCTCAAAAAATATTTACATAAAAATGAATAGGTGCCTAATATATTGAGGCAAAAAATCATTTCTCTTTTGCATGAAATTATAAAAAAAACTCCTTTAAGTTGATATTTTATGTACTTTTCCAAATTTTGAAATATAATATCACCTATAAATAATATATACAATTGGAATTGTTACTTTTATTCACTCTAGTTGGAGCATATATCGTGTGGTATGTATCCATGAGCTCGAGTATAAATAGGACACATTATCCTATTGTGAAATAATCATATGAAAGCTATTACAATACTCTTATCAATATTATTCTCAATATTGGTGCTTTCATACTAGTCAGATATACTACTCGGAAGCTTTGCCAAGAAGCTTATAGCAAGCTCGACTAATTATCTCTTAACTTTGTCTTATTATTACTTATTTGCATTGTATATTATCTAACACTTTTTGCCAAATAAGTCACTTGAGACCTACGTGCCCTTGACCACGTATACAAATCCAACCGTACCGTTTTACGGATAAACATTACCTAAAATCAGTATTGAAATTAAAAATTATAATTTAGATATTTTATCTCATATAAAAGTCGGGATATGTTATTTAGGTTATAATCATAATTTTAAATTTGAAATTATAATACTATCCCGATTTCAAACCAAACGGGCTCTTAAGATTTTTTCTAAAAAGTTTATAGATTGATCTTTTAGAAGCACATTTTATACTTTTCGAGACCGAAAAACTTACTTTCCAAAGTGTAAAACTCCACCGCCCTTTAATTTTTCGTGATTGAAAAAACAATATCTCCTTTAGTTTTCAATGATATAACAAATCCTCTTGATTTAAATGTACAAGTATAAATGAGCTGGTCATTTCATGAATATTCAAAATATAAAATAGTGGCGTTCAATTATGATTGACTAATAGGGTTTTTTCTCAAAAAATATTTACATAAAAATGAATAGGTGCCTAATATATTGAGGCAAAAAATCATTTCTCTTTTGCATGAAATTATAAAAAAAACTCCTTTAAGTTGATATTTTATGTACTTTTCCAAATTTTGAAATATAATATCACCTATAAATAATATATACAATTGGAATTGTTACTTTTATTCACTCTAGTTGGAGCATATATCGTGTGGTATGTATCCATGAGCTCGAGTATAAATAGGACACATTATCCTATTGTGAAATAATCATATGAAAGCTATTACAATACTCTTATCAATATTATTCTCAATATTGGTGCTTTCATACTAGTCAGATATACTACTCGGAAGCTTTGCCAAGAAGCTTATAGCAAGCTCGGACTAATTATCTCTTAACTTTGTCTTATTATTACTTATTTGCATTGTATATTATCTAACACTTTTTGCCAAATAAGTCACTTGAGACCTACGTGCCCTTGACCACGTATACAATCCAACCGTACGTTTTTTACGGATAAACATTACCTAAAATCGGTATTGAAATTAAAAATTATAATTTAGATATTTTATCTCATATAAAAGTCGGGATATGTTATTTAGGTTATAATCATAATTTTAAATTTGAAATTATAATACTATCCCGATTTCAAACCAAACGGGCTCTTAAGATTTTTTCTAAAAAGTTTATAGATTGATCTTTTAGAAGCACATTTTATACTTTTCGAGACTGAAAAACTTACTTTCCAGTGTAAAACTCCTCCCTGCCCTTTAATTTTTCGTGATTGAAAAAACAATATCTCCTTTAGTTTTCAATGATATAACAAATCCTCTTGATTTAAATGTACAAGTATAAATGAGCTGGTCATTTCATGAATATTCAAAATATAAAATAGTGGCGTTCAATTATGATTGACTAATAGGGTTTTTTCTCAAAAAATATTTACATAAAAATGAATAGGTGCCTAATATATTGAGGCAAAAAATCATTTCTCTTTTGCATGAAATTATAAAAAAAACTCCTTTAAGTTGATATTTTATGTACTTTTCCAAATTTTGAAATATAATATCACCTATAAATAATATATACAATTGGAATTGTTACTTTTATTCACTCTAGTTGGAGCATATATCGTGTGGTATGTATCCATGAGCTCGAGTATAAATAGGACACATTATCCTATTGTGAAATAATCATATGAAAGCTATTACAATACTCTTATCAATATTATTCTCAATATTGGTGCTTTCATACTAGTCAGATATACTACTCGGAAGCTTTGCCAAGAAGCTTATAGCTCGACTAATTATCTCTTAACTTTGTCTTATTATTACTTATTTGCATTGTATATTATCTAACACTTTTTGCCAAATAAGTCACTTGAGACCTACGTGCCCTTGACCACGTATACAAATCCAACCGTACCGTTTTACGGATAAACATTACCTAAAATCGGTATTGAAATTAAAAATTATAATTTAGATATTTTATCTCATATAAAAGTCGGGATATGTTATTTAGGTTATAATCATAATTTTAAATTTGAAATTATAATACTATCCCGATTTCAAACCAAACGGGCTCTTAAGATTTTTTCTAAAAAGTTTATAGATTGATCTTTTAGAAGCACATTTTATACTTTTCGAGACTGAAAAACTTACTTTCCAAAGTGTAAAACTCCACCTGCCCTTTAATTTTTCGTGATTGAAAAAACAATATCTCCTTTAGTTTTCAATGATATAACAAATCCTCTTGATTTAAATGTACAAGTATAAATGAGCTGGTCATTTCATGAATATTCAAAATATAAAATAGTGGCGTTCAATTATGATTGACTAATAGGGTTTTTTCTCAAAAAATATTTACATAAAAATGAATAGGTGCCTAATATATTGAGGCAAAAAATCATTTCTCTTTTGCATGAAATTATAAAAAAAACTCCTTTAAGTTGATATTTTATGTACTTTTCCAAATTTTGAAATATAATATCACCTATAAATAATATATACAATTGGAATTGTTACTTTTATTCACTCTAGTTGGAGCATATATCGTGTGGTATGTATCCATGAGCTCGAGTATAAATAGGACACATTATCCTATTGTGAAATAATCATATGAAAGCTATTACAATACTCTTATCAATATTATTCTCAATATTGGTGCTTTCATACTAGTCAGATATACTACTCGGAAGCTTTGCCAAGAAGCTTATAGCAAGCTCAGACTAATTATCTCTTAACTTTGTCTTATTATTACTTATTTGCATTGTATATTATCTAACACTTTTTGCAAATAAGTCACTTGAGACCTACGTGCCCTTGACCACGTATACAAATCCAACCGTACCGTTTTACGGATAAACATTACCTAAAATCAGTATTGAAATTAAAAATTATAATTTAGATATTTTATCTCATATAAAAGTCGGGATATGTTATTTAGGTTATAATCATAATTTTAAATTTGAAATTATAATACTATCCCGATTTCAAACCAAACGGGCTCTTAAGATTTTTTCTAAAAAGTTTATAGATTGATCTTTTAGAAGCACATTTTATACTTTTCAGAGACTGAAAAACTTACTTTCCAGTGTAAAACTCCACCTGCCCTTTAATTTTTCGTGATTGAAAAAACAATATCTCCTTTAGTTTTCAATGATATAACAAATCCTCTTGATTTAAATGTACAAGTATAAATGAGCTGGTCATTTCATGAATATTCAAAATATAAAATAGTGGCGTTCAATTATGATTGACTAATAGGGTTTTTTCTCAAAAAATATTTACATAAAAAATAATAGGTGCCTAATATATTGAGGCAAAAAATCATTTCTCTTTTGCATGAAATTATAAAAAAAACTCCTTTAAGTTGATATTTTATGTACTTTTCCAAATTTTGAAATATAATATCACCTATAAATAATATATACAATTGGAATTGTTACTTTTATTCACTCTAGTTGGAGCATATATCGTGTGGTATGTATCCATGAGCTCGAGTATAAATAGGACACATTATCCTATTGTGAAATAATCATATGAAAGCTATTACAATACTCTTATCAATATTATTCTCAATATTGGTGCTTTCATACTAGTCAGATATACTACTCGGAAGCTTTGCCAAGAAGCTTATAGCAAGCTCAGACTAATTATCTCTTAACTTTGTCTTATTATTACTTATTTGCATTGTATATTATCTAACACTTTTTGCCAAATAAGTCACTTGAGACCTACGTGCCCTTGACCACGTATACAAATCCAACCGTACCGTTTTACGGATAAACATTACTAAAATCGGTATTGAAATTAAAAATTATAATTTAGATATTTTATCTCATATAAAAGTCGGGATATGTTATTTAGGTTATAATCATAATTTTAAATTTGAAATTATAATACTATCCCGATTTCAAACCAAACGGGCTCTTAAGATTTTTTCTAAAAAGTTTATAGATTGATCTTTTAGAAGCACATTTTATACTTTTCGGAGAGACTGAAAAACTTACTTTCCGGTGTAAAACTCCACCTGCCCTTTAATTTTTCGTGATTGAAAAAACAATATCTCCTTTAGTTTTCAATGATATAACAAATCCTCTTGATTTAAATGTACAAGTATAAATGAGCTGGTCATTTCATGAATATTCAAAATATAAAATAGTGGCGTTCAATTATGATTGACTAATAGGGTTTTTTCTCAAAAAATATTTACATAAAAATGAATAGGTGCCTAATATATTGAGGCAAAAAATCATTTCTCTTTTGCATGAAATTATAAAAAAAACTCCTTTAAGTTGATATTTTATGTACTTTTCCAAATTTTGAAATATAATATCACCTATAAATAATATATACAATTGGAATTGTTACTTTTATTCACTCTAGTTGGAGCATATATCGTGTGGTATGTATCCATGAGCTCGAGTATAAATAGGACACATTATCCTATTGTGAAATAATCATATGAAAGCTATTACAATACTCTTATCAATATTATTCTCAATATTGGTGCTTTCATACTAGTCAGATATACTACTCGGAAGCTTTGCCAAGAAGCTTATAGCAAGCTCGGACTAATTATCTCTTAACTTTGTCTTATTATTACTTATTTGCATTGTATATTATCTAACACTTTTTGCCAAATAAGTCACTTGAGACCTACGTGCCCTTGACCACGTATACAAATCCAACCGTACCGTTTTACGGATAAACATTACCTAAAATCGGTATTGAAATTAAAAATTATAATTTAGATATTTTATCTCATATAAAAGTCGGGATATGTTATTTAGGTTATAATCATAATTTTAAATTTGAAATTATAATACTATCCCGATTTCAAACCAAACGGGCTCTTAAGATTTTTTCTAAAAAGTTTATAGATTGATCTTTTAGAAGCACATTTTATACTTTTCGAGACTGAAAAACTTACTTTCCAAAGTGTAAAACTCCACCTGCCCTTTAATTTTTCGTGATTGAAAAAACAATATCTCCTTTAGTTTTCAATGATATAACAAATCCTCTTGATTTAAATGTACAAGTATAAATGAGCTGGTCATTTCATGAATATTCAAAATATAAAATAGTGGCGTTCAATTATGATTGACTAATAGGGTTTTTTCTCAAAAAATATTTACATAAAAATGAATAGGTGCCTAATATATTGAGGCAAAAAATCATTTCTCTTTTGCATGAAATTATAAAAAAAACTCCTTTAAGTTGATATTTTATGTACTTTTCCAAATTTTGAAATATAATATCACCTATAAATAATATATACAATTGGAATTGTTACTTTTATTCACTCTAGTTGGAGCATATATCGTGTGGTATGTATCCATGAGCTCGAGTATAAATAGGACACATTATCCTATTGTGAAATAATCATATGAAAGCTATTACAATACTCTTATCAATATTATTCTCAATATTGGTGCTTTCATACTAGTCAGATATACTACTCGGAAGCTTTGCCAAGAAGCTTATAGCAAGCTCAGACTAATTATCTCTTAACTTTGTCTTATTATTACTTATTTGCATTGTATATTATCTAACACTTTTTGCCAAATAAGTCACTTGAGACCTACGTGCCCTTGACCACGTATACAAATCCAACCGTACCGTTTTACGGATAAACATTACCTAAAATCGGTATTGAAATTAAAAATTATAATTTAGATATTTTATCTCATATAAAAGTCGGGAAATGTTATTTAGGTTATAATCATAATTTTAAATTTGAAATTATAATACTATCCCGATTTCAAACCAAACGGGCTCTTAAGATTTTTTCTAAAATTTTATAGATTGATCTTTTAAAAGCACATTTTATACTTTTCGAGACCGAAAAACTTACTTTCAGTGTAAAACTCCACACCGCCCTTTAATTTTTCGTGATTGAAAAAACAATATCTCCTTTAGTTTTCAATGATATAACAAATCCTCTTGATTTAAATGTACAAGTATAAATGAGCTGGTCATTTCATGAATATTCAAAATATAAAATAGTGGCGTTCAATTATGATTGACTAATAGGGTTTTTTCTCAAAAAATATTTACATAAAAATGAATAGGTGCCTAATATATTGAGGCAAAAAATCATTTCTCTTTTGCATGAAATTATAAAAAAAACTCCTTTAAGTTGATATTTTATGTACTTTTCCAAATTTTGAAATATAATATCACCTATAAATAATATATACAATTGGAATTGTTACTTTTATTCACTCTAGTTGGAGCATATATCGTGTGGTATGTGTCCATGAGCTCGAGTATAAATAGGACACATTATCCTATTGTGAAATAATAATCATATGAAAGCTATTACAATACTCTTATCAATATTATTCTCAATATTGGTGCTTTCATACTAGTCGGATATACTACTCGGAAGCTTTGCCAAGAAGCTTATAGCAAGCTCGGACTAATTATCTCTTAACTTTGTCTTATTATTACTTATTTGCATTGTATATTATCTAACACTTTTTGCCAAATAAGTCACTTGAGACCTACGTGCCCTTGACCACGTATACAAATCCAACCGTACCGTTTTACGGATAAACATTACCTAAAATCGGTATTGAAATTAAAAATTATAATTTAGATATTTTATCTCATATAAAAGTCGGGATATGTTATTTAGGTTATAATCATAATTTTAAATTTGAAATTATAATACTATCCCGATTTCAAACCAAACGGGCTCTTAAGATTTTTTCTAAAAAGTTTATAGATTGATCTTTTAGAAGCACATTTTATACTTTTCGAGACTGAAAAACTTACTTTCCAGTGTAAAACTCCACATGCCCTTTAATTTTTCGTGATTGAAAAAACAATATCTCCTTTAGTTTTCAATGATATAACAAATCCTCTTGATTTAAATGTACAAGTATAAATGAGCTGGTCATTTCATGAATATTCAAAATATAAAATAGTGGCGTTCAATTATGATTGACTAATAGGGTTTTTTCTCAAAAAATATTTACATAAAAATGAATAGGTGCCTAATATATTGAGGCAAAAAATCATTTCTCTTTTGCATGAAATTATAAAAAAAACTCCTTTAAGTTGATATTTTATGTACTTTTCCAAATTTTGAAATATAATATCACCTATAAATAATATATACAATTGGAATTGTTACTTTTATTCACTCTAGTTGGAGCATATATCGTGTGGTATGTGTCCATGAGCTCGAGTATAAATAGGACACATTATCCTATTGTGAAATAATCATATGAAAGCTATTACAATACTCTTATCAATATTATTCTCAATATTGGTGCTTTCATACTAGTCAGATATACTACTCGGAAGCTTTGCCAAGAAGCTTATAGCAAGCTCAGACTAATTATCTCTTAACTTTGTCTTATTATTACTTATTTGCATTGTATATTATCTAACACTTTTTGCCAAATAAGTCACTTGAGACCTACGTGCCCTTGACCACGTATACAAATCCAACCGTACCGTTTTACGGATAAACATTACCTAAAATCAGTATTGAAATTAAAAATTATAATTTAGATATTTTATCTCATATAAAAGTCGGGATATGTTATTTAGGTTATAATCATAATTTTAAATTTGAAATTATAATACTATCCCGATTTCAAACCAAACGGGCTCTTAAGATTTTTTCTAAAAAGTTTATAGATTGATCTTTTAGAAGCACATTTTATACTTTTCAGAGACTGAAAAACTTACTTTCCAGTGTAAAACTCCACACTGCCCTTTAATTTTTCGTGATTGAAAAAACAATATCTCCTTTAGTTTTCAATGATATAACAAATCCTCTTGATTTAAATGTACAAGTATAAATGAGCTGGTCATTTCATGAATATTCAAAATATAAAATAGTGGCGTTCAATTATGATTGACTAATAGGGTTTTTTCTCAAAAAATATTTACATAAAAATGAATAGGTGCCTAATATATTGAGGCAAAAAATCATTTCTCTTTTGCATGAAATTATAAAAAAAACTCCTTTAAGTTGATATTTTATGTACTTTTCCAAATTTTGAAATATAATATCACCTATAAATAATATATACAATTGGAATTGTTACTTTTATTCACTCTAGTTGGAGCATATATCGTGTGGTATGTGTCCATGAGCTCGAGTATAAATAGGACACATTATCCTATTGTGAAATAATCATATGAAAGCTATTACAATACTCTTATCAATATTATTCTCAATATTGGTGCTTTCATACTAGTCGGATATACTACTCGGAAGCTTTTGCCAAGAAGCTTATAGCAAGCTCGGACTAATTATCTCTTAACTTTTGTCTTATTATTCTTATTTGCATTGTATATTATCTAACACTTTTTGCCAAATAAGTCACTTGAGACCTACGTGCCCTTGACCACGTATACAAATCCCAACCGTACCGTTTTACGGATAAACATTACCTAAAATCGGTATTGAAATTAAAAATTATAATTTAGATATTTTATCTCATATAAAAGTCGGGATATGTTATTTAGGTTATAATCATAATTTTAAATTTGAAATTATAATACTATCCCGATTTCAAACCAAACGGGCTCTTAAGATTTTTTCTAAAAAGTTTATAGATTGATCTTTTAGAAGCACATTTTATACTTTTCGAGAGACTGAAAAACTTACTTTCCAAAGTGTAAAACTCCACCTGCCCTTTAATTTTTCGTGATTGAAAAAACAATATCTCCTTTAGTTTTCAATGATATAACAAATCCTCTTGATTTAAATGTACAAGTATAAATGAGCTGGTCATTTCATGAATATTCAAAATATAAAATAGTGGCGTTCAATTATGATTGACTAATAGGGTTTTTTCTCAAAAAATATTTACATAAAAATGAATAGGTGCCTAATATATTGAGGCAAAAAATCATTTCTCTTTTGCATGAAATTATAAAAAAAACTCCTTTAAGTTGATATTTTATGTACTTTTCCAAATTTTGAAATATAATATCACCTATAAATAATATATACAATTGGAATTGTTACTTTTATTCACTCTAGTTGGAGCATATATCGTGTGGTATGTGTCCATGAGCTCGAGTATAAATAGGACACATTATCCTATTGTGAAATAATCATATGAAAGCTATTACAATACTCTTATCAATATTATTCTCAATATTGGTGCTTTCATACTAGTCAGATATACTACTCGGAAGCTTTGCCAAGAAGCTTATAGCAAGCTCAGACTAATTATCTCTTAACTTTGTCTTATTATTACTTATTTGCATTGTATATTATCTAACACTTTTTGCCAAATAAGTCACTTGAGACCTACGTGCCCTTGACCACGTATACAAATCCAACCGTACCGTTTTACGGATAAACATTACCTAAAATCGGTATTGAAATTAAAAATTATAATTTAGATATTTTATCTCATATAAAAGTCGGGATATGTTATTTAGGTTATAATCATAATTTTAAATTTGAAATTATAATACTATCCCGATTTCAAACCAAACGGGCTCTTAAGATTTTTTCTAAAAAGTTTATAGATTGATCTTTTAGAAGCACATTTTATACTTTTCGAGACTGAAAAACTTACTTTCCAGTGTAAAACTCCACCTGCCCTTTAATTTTTCGTGATTGAAAAAACAATATCTCCTTTAGTTTTCAATGATATAACAAATCCTCTTGATTTAAATGTACAAGTATAAATGAGCTGGTCATTTCATGAATATTCAAAATATAAAATAGTGGCGTTCAATTATGATTGACTAATAGGGTTTTTTCTCAAAAAATATTTACATAAAAATGAATAGGTGCCTAATATATTGAGGCAAAAAATCATTTCTCTTTTGCATGAAATTATAAAAAAAACTCCTTTAAGTTGATATTTTATGTACTTTTCCAAATTTTGAAATATAATATCACCTATAAATAATATATACAATTGGAATTGTTACTTTTATTCACTCTAGTTGGAGCATATATCGTGTGGTATGTATCCATGAGCTCGAGTATAAATAGGACACATTATCCTATTGTGAAATAATCATATGAAAGCTATTACAATACTCTTATCAATATTATTCTCAATATTGGTGCTTTCATACTAGTCAGATATACTACTCGGAAGCTTTGCCAAGAAGCTTATAGCAAGCTCAGACTAATTATCTCTTAACTTTGTCTTATTATTACTTATTTGCATTGTATATTATCTAACACTTTTTGCCAAATAAGTCACTTGAGACCTACGTGCCCTTGACCACGTATACAAATCCAACCGTTTTACGGATAAACATTACCTAAAATCAGTATTGAAATTAAAAATTATAATTTAGATATTTTATCTCATATAAAAGTCGGGATATGTTATTTAGGTTATAATCATAATTTTAAATTTGAAATTATAATACTATCCCGATTTCAAACCAAACGGGCTCTTAAGATTTTTTCTAAAAAGTTTATAGATTGATCTTTTAGAAGCACATTTTATACTTTTCAGAGACTGAAAAACTTACTTTCCAGTGTAAAACTCCACCTGCCCTTTAATTTTTCGTGATTGAAAAAACAATATCTCCTTTAGTTTTCAATGATATAACAAATCCTCTTGATTTAAATGTACAAGTATAAATGAGCTGGTCATTTCATGAATATTCAAAATATAAAATAGTGGCGTTCAATTATGATTGACTAATAGGGTTTTTTCTCAAAAAATATTTACATAAAAATGAATAGGTGCCTAATATATTGAGGCAAAAAATCATTTCTCTTTTGCATGAAATTATAAAAAAAACTCCTTTAAGTTGATATTTTATGTACTTTTCCAAATTTTGAAATATAATATCACCTATAAATAATATATACAATTGGAATTGTTACTTTTATTCACTCTAGTTGGAGCATATATCGTGTGGTATGTGTCCATGAGCTCGAGTATAAATAGGACACATTATCCTATTGTGAAATAATCATATGAAAGCTATTACAATACTCTTATCAATATTATTCTCAATATTGGTGCTTTCATACTAGTCAGATATACTACTCGGAAGCTTTTGCCAAGAAGCTTATAGCAAGCTCGGACTAATTATCTCTTAACTTTGTCTTATTATTACTTATTTGCATTGTATATTATCTAACACTTTTTGCCAAATAAGTCACTTGAGACCTACGTGCCCTTGACCACGTATACAAATCCAAACCGTACCGTTTTACGGATAAACATTACCTAAAATCAGTATTGAAATTAAAAATTATAATTTAGATATTTTATCTCATATAAAAGTCGGGATATGTTATTTAGGTTATAATCATAATTTTAAATTTGAAATTATAATACTATCCCGATTTCAAACCAAACGGGCTCTTAAGATTTTTTCTAAAAAGTTTATAGATTGATCTTTTAGAAGCACATTTTATACTTTTCAAGAGACTGAAAAACTTACATTTCAGTGTAAAACTCCACCTGCCCTTTAATTTTTCGTGATTGAAAAAACAATATCTCCTTTAGTTTTCAATGATATAACAAATCCTCTTGATTTAAATGTACAAGTATAAATGAGCTGGTCATTTCATGAATATTCAAAATATAAAATAGTGGCGTTCAATTATGATTGACTAATAGGGTTTTTTCTCAAAAAATATTTACATAAAAATGAATAGGTGCCTAATATATTGAGGCAAAAAATCATTTCTCTTTTGCATGAAATTATAAAAAAAACTCCTTTAAGTTGATATTTTATGTACTTTTCCAAATTTTGAAATATAATATCACCTATAAATAATATATACAATTGGAATTGTTACTTTTATTCACTCTAGTTGGAGCATATATCGTGTGGTATGTATCCATGAGCTCGAGTATAAATAGGACACATTATCCTATTGTGAAATAATCATATGAAAGCTATTACAATACTCTTATCAATATTATTCTCAATATTGGTGCTTTCATACTAGTCAGATATACTACTCGGAAGCTTTGCCAAGAAGCTTATAGCAAGCTCGGACTAATTATCTCTTAACTTTGTCTTATTATTACTTATTTGCATTGTATATTATCTAACACTTTTTGCCAAATAAGTCACTTGAGACCTACGTGCCCTTGACCACGTATACAAATCCAACCGTACCGTTTTACGGATAAACATTACCTAAAATCAGTATTGAAATTAAAAATTATAATTTAGATATTTTATCTCATATAAAAGTCGGGATATGTTATTTAGGTTATAATCATAATTTTAAATTTGAAATTATAATACTATCCCGATTTCAAACCAAACGGGCTCTTAAGATTTTTTCTAAAAAGTTTATAGATTGATCTTTTAGAAGCACATTTTATACTTTTCGAGAGACCTGAAAAACTTACTTTCCGGTGTAAAACTCCACCTGCCCTTTAATTTTTCGTGATTGAAAAAACAATATCTCCTTTAGTTTTCAATGATATAACAAATCCTCTTGATTTAAATGTACAAGTATAAATGAGCTGGTCATTTCATGAATATTCAAAATATAAAATAGTGGCGTTCAATTATGATTGACTAATAGGGTTTTTTCTCAAAAAATATTTACATAAAAATGAATAGGTGCCTAATATATTGAGGCAAAAAATCATTTCTCTTTTGCATGAAATTATAAAAAAAACTCCTTTAAGTTGATATTTTATGTACTTTTCCAAATTTTGAAATATAATATCACCTATAAATAATATATACAATTGGAATTGTTACTTTTATTCACTCTAGTTGGAGCATATATCGTGTGGTATGTGTCCATGAGCTCGAGTATAAATAGGACACATTATCCTATTGTGAAATAATCATATGAAAGCTATTACAATACTCTTATCAATATTATTCTCAATATTGGTGCTTTCATACTAGTCAGATATACTACTCGGAAGCTTTGCCAAGAAGCTTATAGCAAGCTCAGACTAATTATCTCTTAACTTTGTCTTATTATTACTTATTTGCATTGTATATTATCTAACACTTTTTGCCAAATAAGTCACTTGAGACCTACGTGCCCTTGACCACGTATACAAATCCAACCGTACCGTTTTACGGATAAACATTACCTAAAATCGGTATTGAAATTAAAAATTATAATTTAGATATTTTATCTCATATAAAAGTCGGGATATGTTATTTAGGTTATAATCATAATTTTAAATTTGAAATTATAATACTATCCCGATTTCAAACCAAACGGGCTCTTAAGATTTTTTCTAAAAAGTTTATAGATTGATCTTTTAGAAGCACATTTTATACTTTTCGAGACTGAAAAACTTACTTTCCAGTGTAAAACTCCACTGCCCTTTAATTTTTCGTGATTGAAAAAACAATATCTCCTTTAGTTTTCAATGATATAACAAATCCTCTTGATTTAAATGTACAAGTATAAATGAGCTGGTCATTTCATGAATATTCAAAATATAAAATAGTGGCGTTCAATTATGATTGACTAATAGGGTTTTTTCTCAAAAAATATTTACATAAAAATGAATAGGTGCCTAATATATTGAGGCAAAAAATCATTTCTCTTTTGCATGAAATTATAAAAAAAACTCCTTTAAGTTGATATTTTATGTACTTTTCCAAATTTTGAAATATAATATCACCTATAAATAATATATACAATTGGAATTGTTACTTTTATTCACTCTAGTTGGAGCATATATCGTGTGGTATGTATCCATGAGCTCGAGTATAAATAGGACACATTATCCTATTGTGAAATAATCATATGAAAGCTATTACAATACTCTTATCAATATTATTCTCAATA
Source organism: Anisodus tanguticus (assembly GCA_034509755.1). Classification (NCBI taxonomy): domain Eukaryota; kingdom Viridiplantae; phylum Streptophyta; class Magnoliopsida; order Solanales; family Solanaceae; genus Anisodus; species Anisodus tanguticus. The sequence continues at coordinate 25,083,968 of CM067552.1, read as the reverse complement.
TTGGTGCTTTCATACTAGTCAGATATACTACTCGGAAGCTTTTGCCAAGAAGCTTATAGCAAGCTCGGACTAATTATCTCTTAACTTTGTCTTATTATTACTTATTTGCATTGTATATTATCTAACACTTTTTGCCAAATAAGTCACTTGAGACCTACGTGCCCTTGACCACGTATACAAATCCAACCGTACCGTTTTACGGATAAACATTACCTAAAATCAGTATTGAAATTAAAAATTATAATTTAGATATTTTATCTCATATAAAAGTCGGGATATGTTATTTAGGTTATAATCATAATTTTAAATTTGAAATTATAATACTATCCCGATTTCAAACCAAACGGGCTCTTAAGATTTTTTCTAAAAAGTTTATAGATTGATCTTTTAGAAGCACATTTTATACTTTTCAGAGACTGAAAAACTTACTTTCCAGTGTAAAACTCCACCTGCCCTTTAATTTTTCGTGATTGAAAAAACAATATCTCCTTTAGTTTTCAATGATATAACAAATCCTCTTGATTTAAATGTACAAGTATAAATGAGCTGGTCATTTCATGAATATTCAAAATATAAAATAGTGGCGTTCAATTATGATTGACTAATAGGGTTTTTTCTCAAAAAATATTTACATAAAAATGAATAGGTGCCTAATATATTGAGGCAAAAAATCATTTCTCTTTTGCATGAAATTATAAAAAAAACTCCTTTAAGTTGATATTTTATGTACTTTTCCAAATTTTGAAATATAATATCACCTATAAATAATATATACAATTGGAATTGTTACTTTTATTCACTCTAGTTGGAGCATATATCGTGTGGTATGTGTCCATGAGCTCGAGTATAAATAGGACACATTATCCTATTGTGAAATAATCATATGAAAGCTATTACAATACTCTTATCAATATTATTCTCAATATTGGTGCTTTCATACTAGTCAGATATACTACTCGGAAGCTTTGCCAAGAAGCTTATAGCAAGCTCGGACTAATTATCTCTTAACTTTGTCTTATTATTACTTATTTGCATTGTATATTATCTAACACTTTTTGCCAAATAAGTCACTTGAGACCTACGTGCCCTTGACCACGTATACAAATCCCAACCGTACCGTTTTACGGATAAACATTACCTAAAATCGGTATTGAAATTAAAAATTATAATTTAGATATTTTATCTCATATAAAAGTCGGGATATGTTATTTAGGTTATAATCATAATTTTAAATTTGAAATTATAATACTATCCCGATTTCAAACCAAACGGGCTCTTAAGATTTTTTCTAAAAAGTTTATAGATTGATCTTTTAGAAGCACATTTTATACTTTTCGAGACTGAAAAACTTACTTTCAGTGTAAAACTCACACCTGCCCTTTAATTTTTCGTGATTGAAAAAACAATATCTCCTTTAGTTTTCAATGATATAACAAATCCTCTTGATTTAAATGTACAAGTATAAATGAGCTGGTCATTTCATGAATATTCAAAATATAAAATAGTGGCGTTCAATTATGATTGACTAATAGGGTTTTTTCTCAAAAAATATTTACATAAAAATGAATAGGTGCCTAATATATTGAGGCAAAAAATCATTTCTCTTTTGCATGAAATTATAAAAAAAACTCCTTTAAGTTGATATTTTATGTACTTTTCCAAATTTTGAAATATAATATCACCTATAAATAATATATACAATTGGAATTGTTACTTTTATTCACTCTAGTTGGAGCATATATCGTGTGGTATGTGTCCATGAGCTCGAGTATAAATAGGACACATTATCCTATTGTGAAATAATCATATGAAAGCTATTACAATACTCTTATCAATATTATTCTCAATATTGGTGCTTTCATACTAGTCAGATATACTACTCGGAAGCTTTGCCAAGAAGCTTATAGCAAGCTCAGACTAATTATCTCTTAACTTTGTCTTATTATTACTTATTTGCATTGTATATTATCTAACACTTTTTGCCAAATAAGTCACTTGAGACCTACGTGCCCTTGACCACGTATACAAATCCAACCGTACCGTTTTACGGATAAACATTACCTAAAATCGGTATTGAAATTAAAAATTATAATTTAGATATTTTATCTCATATAAAAGTCGGGATATGTTATTTAGGTTATAATCATAATTTTAAATTTGAAATTATAATACTATCCCGATTTCAAACCAAACGGGCTCTTAAGATTTTTTCTAAAAAGTTTATAGATTGATCTTTTAGAAGCACATTTTATACTTTTCGAGACTGAAAAACTTACATTTCAGTGTAAAACTCCACCTGCCCTTTAATTTTTCGTGATTGAAAAAACAATATCTCCTTTAGTTTTCAATGATATAACAAATCCTCTTGATTTAAATGTACAAGTATAAATGAGCTGGTCATTTCATGAATATTCAAAATATAAAATAGTGGCGTTCAATTATGATTGACTAATAGGGTTTTTTCTCAAAAAATATTTACATAAAAATGAATAGGTGCCTAATATATTGAGGCAAAAAATCATTTCTCTTTTGCATGAAATTATAAAAAAAACTCCTTTAAGTTGATATTTTATGTACTTTTCCAAATTTTGAAATATAATATCACCTATAAATAATATATACAATTGGAATTGTTACTTTTATTCACTCTAGTTGGAGCATATATCGTGTGGTATGTGTCCATGAGCTCGAGTATAAATAGGACACATTATCCTATTGTGAAATAATCATATGAAAGCTATTACAATACTCTTATCAATATTATTCTCAATATTGGTGCTTTCATACTAGTCAGATATACTACTCGGAAGCTTTGCCAAGAAGCTTATAGCAAGCTCAGACTAATTATCTCTTAACTTTGTCTTATTATTACTTATTTGCATTGTATATTATCTAACACTTTTTGCCAAATAAGTCACTTGAGACCTACGTGCCCTTGACCACGTATACAAATCCAACCGTACCGTTTTACGGATAAACATTACCTAAAATCGGTATTGAAATTAAAAATTATAATTTAGATATTTTATCTCATATAAAAGTCGGGATATGTTATTTAGGTTATAATCATAATTTTAAATTTGAAATTATAATACTATCCCGATTTCAAACCAAACGGGCTCTTAAGATTTTTTCTAAAAAGTTTATAGATTGATCTTTTAGAAGCACATTTTATACTTTTCAGAGACTGAAAAACTTACTTTCCAGTGTAAAACTCCACCTGCCCTTTAATTTTTCGTGATTGAAAAAACAATATCTCCTTTAGTTTTCAATGATATAACAAATCCTCTTGATTTAAATGTACAAGTATAAATGAGCTGGTCATTTCATGAATATTCAAAATATAAAATAGTGGCGTTCAATTATGATTGACTAATAGGGTTTTTTCTCAAAAAATATTTACATAAAAATGAATAGGTGCCTAATATATTGAGGCAAAAAATCATTTCTCTTTTGCATGAAATTATAAAAAAAACTCCTTTAAGTTGATATTTTATGTACTTTTCCAAATTTTGAAATATAATATCACCTATAAATAATATATACAATTGGAATTGTTACTTTTATTCACTCTAGTTGGAGCATATATCGTGTGGTATGTGTCCATGAGCTCGAGTATAAATAGGACACATTATCCTATTGTGAAATAATCATATGAAAGCTATTACAATACTCTTATCAATATTATTCTCAATATTGGTGCTTTCATACTAGTCAGATATACTACTCGGAAGCTTTGCCAAGAAGCTTATAGCAAGCTCAGACTAATTATCTCTTAACTTTGTCTTATTATTACTTATTTGCATTGTATATTATCTAACACTTTTTGCCAAATAAGTCACTTGAGACCTACGTGCCCTTGACCACGTATACAAATCCAACCGTACCGTTTTACGGATAAACATTACCTAAAATCGGTATTGAAATTAAAAATTATAATTTAGATATTTTATCTCATATAAAAGTCGGGATATGTTATTTAGGTTATAATCATAATTTTAAATTTGAAATTATAATACTATCCCGATTTCAAACCAAACGGGCTCTTAAGATTTTTTTCTAAAAAGTTTATAGATTGATCTTTTAGAAGCACATTTTATACTTTTCGAGAGACTGAAAAACTTACTTTCCAGTGTAAAACTCCACACCTGCCCTTTAATTTTTCGTGATTGAAAAAACAATATCTCCTTTAGTTTTCAATGATATAACAAATCCTCTTGATTTAAATGTACAAGTATAAATGAGCTGGTCATTTCATGAATATTCAAAATATAAAATAGTGGCGTTCAATTATGATTGACTAATAGGGTTTTTTCTCAAAAAATATTTACATAAAAATGAATAGGTGCCTAATATATTGAGGCAAAAAATCATTTCTCTTTTGCATGAAATTATAAAAAAAACTCCTTTAAGTTGATATTTTATGTACTTTTCCAAATTTTGAAATATAATATCACCTATAAATAATATATACAATTGGAATTGTTACTTTTATTCACTCTAGTTGGAGCATATATCGTGTGGTATGTGTCCATGAGCTCGAGTATAAATAGGACACATTATCCTATTGTGAAATAATCATATGAAAGCTATTACAATACTCTTATCAATATTATTCTCAATATTGGTGCTTTCATACTAGTCAGATATACTACTCGGAAGCTTTGCCAAGAAGCTTATAGCAAGCTCAGACTAATTATCTCTTAACTTTGTCTTATTATTACTTATTTGCATTGTATATTATCTAACACTTTTTGCCAAATAAGTCACTTGAGACCTACGTGCCCTTGACCACGTATACAAATCCAACCGTACCGTTTTACGGATAAACATTACCTAAAATCGGTATTGAAATTAAAAATTATAATTTAGATATTTTATCTCATATAAAAGTCGGGATATGTTATTTAGGTTATAATCATAATTTTAAATTTGAAATTATAATACTATCCCGATTTCAAACCAAACGGGCTCTTAAGATTTTTTCTAAAAAGTTTATAGATTGATCTTTTAGAAGCACATTTTATACTTTTCAGAGATTGAAAAACTTACTTTCCGGTGTAAAACTCCACCTGCCCTTTAATTTTTCGTGATTGAAAAAACAATATCTCCTTTAGTTTTCAATGATATAACAAATCCTCTTGATTTAAATGTACAAGTATAAATGAGCTGGTCATTTCATGAATATTCAAAATATAAAATAGTGGCGTTCAATTATGATTGACTAATAGGGTTTTTTCTCAAAAAATATTTACATAAAAATGAATAGGTGCCTAATATATTGAGGCAAAAAATCATTTCTCTTTTGCATGAAATTATAAAAAAAACTCCTTTAAGTTGATATTTTATGTACTTTTCCAAATTTTGAAATATAATATCACCTATAAATAATATATACAATTGGAATTGTTACTTTTATTCACTCTAGTTGGAGCATATATCGTGTGGTATGTGTCCATGAGCTCGAGTATAAATAGGACACATTATCCTATTGTGAAATAATCATATGAAAGCTATTACAATACTCTTATCAATATTATTCTCAATATTGGTGCTTTCATACTAGTCAGATATACTACTCGGAAGCTTTGCCAAGAAGCTTATAGCAAGCTCAGACTAATTATCTCTTAACTTTGTCTTATTATTACTTATTTGCATTGTATATTATCTAACACTTTTTGCCAAATAAGTCACTTGAGACCTACGTGCCCTTGACCACGTATACAAATCCAACCGTACCGTTTTACGGATAAACATTACCTAAAATCGGTATTGAAATTAAAAATTATAATTTAGATATTTTATCTCATATAAAAGTCGGGATATGTTATTTAGGTTATAATCATAATTTTAAATTTGAAATTATAATACTATCCCGATTTCAAACCAAACGGGCTCTTAAGATTTTTTCTAAAAAGTTTATAGATTGATCTTTTAGAAGCACATTTTATACTTTTCGAGAGTGAAAAACTTACTTTCAGTGTAAAACTCCACCTGCCCTTTAATTTTTCGTGATTGAAAAAACAATATCTCCTTTAGTTTTCAATGATATAACAAATCCTCTTGATTTAAATGTACAAGTATAAATGAGCTGGTCATTTCATGAATATTCAAAATATAAAATAGTGGCGTTCAATTATGATTGACTAATAGGGTTTTTTCTCAAAAAATATTTACATAAAAATGAATAGGTGCCTAATATATTGAGGCAAAAAATCATTTCTCTTTTGCATGAAATTATAAAAAAAACTCCTTTAAGTTGATATTTTATGTACTTTTCCAAATTTTGAAATATAATATCACCTATAAATAATATATACAATTGGAATTGTTACTTTTATTCACTCTAGTTGGAGCATATATCGTGTGGTATGTGTCCATGAGCTCGAGTATAAATAGGACACATTATCCTATTGTGAAATAATCATATGAAAGCTATTACAATACTCTTATCAATATTATTCTCAATATTGGTGCTTTCATACTAGTCAGATATACTACTCGGAAGCTTTGCCAAGAAGCTTATAGCAAGCTCAGACTAATTATCTCTTAAATTGTCTTATTATTACTTATTTGCATTGTATATTATCTAACACTTTTTGCCAAATAAGTCACTTGAGACCTACGTGCCCTTGACCACGTATACAAATCCAACCGTACCGTTTTACGGATAAACATTACCTAAAATCGGTATTGAAATTAAAAATTATAATTTAGATATTTTATCTCATATAAAAGTCGGGATATGTTATTTAGGTTATAATCATAATTTTAAATTTGAAATTATAATACTATCCCGATTTCAAACCAAACGGGCTCTTAAGATTTTTTCTAAAAAGTTTATAGATTGATCTTTTAGAAGCACATTTTATACTTTTCGAGACCGAAAAACTTACTTTCCGGTGTAAAACTCCACTGCCCTTTAATTTTTCGTGATTGAAAAAACAATATCTCCTTTAGTTTTCAATGATATAACAAATCCTCTTGATTTAAATGTACAAGTATAAATGAGCTGGTCATTTCATGAATATTCAAAATATAAAATAGTGGCGTTTCAATTATGATTGACTAATAGGGTTTTTTCTCAAAAAATATTTACATAAAAATGAATAGGTGCCTAATATATTGAGGCAAAAAATCATTTCTCTTTTGCATGAAATTATAAAAAAAACTCCTTTAAGTTGATATTTTATGTACTTTTCCAAATTTTGAAATATAATATCACCTATAAATAATATATACAATTGGAATTGTTACTTTTATTCACTCTAGTTGGAGCATATATCGTGTGGTATGTGTCCATGAGCTCGAGTATAAATAGGACACATTATCCTATTGTGAAATAATCATATGAAAGCTATTACAATACTCTTATCAATATTATTCTCAATATTGGTGCTTTCATACTAGTCAGATATACTACTCGGAAGCTTTGCCAAGAAGCTTATAGCAAGCTCGGACTAATTATCTCTTAACTTTGTCTTATTATTACTTATTTGCATTGTATATTATCTAACACTTTTTGCCAAATAAGTCACTTGAGACCTACGTGCCCTGACCACGTATACAAATCCAACCGTACCGTTTTACGGATAAACATTACCTAAAATCAGTATTGAAATTAAAAATTATAATTTAGATATTTTATCTCATATAAAAGTCGGGATATGTTATTTAGGTTATAATCATAATTTTAAATTTGAAATTATAATACTATCCCGATTTCAAACCAAACGGGCTCTTAAGATTTTTTCTAAAAAGTTTATAGATTGATCTTTTAGAAGCACATTTTATACTTTTCGAGACCGAAAAACTTACTTTCCAGTGTAAAACTCCACTGCCCTTTAATTTTTCGTGATTGAAAAAACAATATCTCCTTTAGTTTTCAATGATATAACAAATCCTCTTGATTTAAATGTACAAGTATAAATGAGCTGGTCATTTCATGAATATTCAAAATATAAAATAGTGGCGTTCAATTATGATTGACTAATAGGGTTTTTTCTCAAAAAATATTTACATAAAAATGAATAGGTGCCTAATATATTGAGGCAAAAAATCATTTCTCTTTTGCATGAAATTATAAAAAAAACTCCTTTAAGTTGATATTTTATGTACTTTTCCAAATTTTGAAATATAATATCACCTATAAATAATATATACAATTGGAATTGTTACTTTTATTCACTCTAGTTGGAGCATATATCGTGTGGTATGTGTCCATGAGCTCGAGTATAAATAGGACACATTATCCTATTGTGAAATAATCATATGAAAGCTATTACAATACTCTTATCAATATTATTCTCAATATTGGTGCTTTCATACTAGTCAGATATACTACTCGGAAGCTTTGCCAAGAAGCTTATAGCAAGCTCGGACTAATTATCTCTTAACTTTGTCTTATTATTACTTATTTGCATTGTATATTATCTAACACTTTTTGCCAAATAAGTCACTTGAGACCTACGTGCCCTTGACCACGTATACAAATCCAAACCGTACCGTTTTACGGATAAACATTACCTAAAATCAGTATTGAAATTAAAAATTATAATTTAGATATTTTATCTCATATAAAAGTCGGGATATGTTATTTAGGTTATAATCATAATTTTAAATTTGAAATTATAATACTATCCCGATTTCAAACCAAACGGGCTCTTAAGATTTTTTCTAAAAAGTTTATAGATTGATCTTTTAGAAGCACATTTTATACTTTTCAGAGACTGAAAAACTTACTTTCCAGTGTAAAACTCCACCTGCCCTTTAATTTTTCGTGATTGAAAAAACAATATCTCCTTTAGTTTTCAATGATATAACAAATCCTCTTGATTTAAATGTACAAGTATAAATGAGCTGGTCATTTCATGAATATTCAAAATATAAAATAGTGGCGTTCAATTATGATTGACTAATAGGGTTTTTTCTCAAAAAATATTTACATAAAAATGAATAGGTGCCTAATATATTGAGGCAAAAAATCATTTCTCTTTTGCATGAAATTATAAAAAAAACTCCTTTAAGTTGATATTTTATGTACTTTTCCAAATTTTTGAAATATAATATCACCTATAAATAATATATACAATTGGAATTGTTACTTTTATTCACTCTAGTTGGAGCATATATCGTGTGGTATGTGTCCATGAGCTCGAGTATAAATAGGACACATTATCCTATTGTGAAATAATCATATGAAAGCTATTACAATACTCTTATCAATATTATTCTCAATATTGGTGCTTTCATACTAGTCAGATATACTACTCGGAAGCTTTGCCAAGAAGCTTATAGCAAGCTCAGACTAATTATCTCTTAACTTTGTCTTATTATTACTTATTTGCATTGTATATTATCTAACACTTTTTGCCAAATAAGTCACTTGAGACCTACGTGCCCTTGACCACGTATACAAATCCAACCGTACCGTTTTACGGATAAACATTACCTAAAATCGGTATTGAAATTAAAAATTATAATTTAGATATTTTATCTCATATAAAAGTCGGGATATGTTATTTAGGTTATAATCATAATTTTAAATTTGAAATTATAATACTATCCCGATTTCAAACCAAACGGGCTCTTAAGATTTTTTCTAAAAAGTTTATAGATTGATCTTTTAGAAGCACATTTTATACTTTTCAGAGACTGAAAAACTTACTTTCCAGTGTAAAACTCCACCTGCCCTTTAATTTTTCGTGATTGAAAAAACAATATCTCCTTTAGTTTTCAATGATATAACAAATCCTCTTGATTTAAATGTACAAGTATAAATGAGCTGGTCATTTCATGAATATTCAAAATATAAAATAGTGGCGTTCAATTATGATTGACTAATAGGGTTTTTTCTCAAAAAATATTTACATAAAAATGAATAGGTGCCTAATATATTGAGGCAAAAAATCATTTCTCTTTTGCATGAAATTATAAAAAAAACTCCTTTAAGTTGATATTTTATGTACTTTTCCAAATTTTGAAAAATATATCACCTATAAATAATATATACAATTGGAATTGTTACTTTTATTCACTCTAGTTGGAGCATATATCGTGTGGTATGTGTCCATGAGCTCGAGTATAAATAGGACACATTATCCTATTGTGAAATAATCATATGAAAGCTATTACAATACTCTTATCAATATTATTCTCAATATTGGTGCTTTCATACTAGTCAGATATACTACTCGGAAGCTTTGCCAAGAAGCTTATAGCAAGCTCAGACTAATTATCTCTTAACTTTGTCTTATTATTACTTATTTGCATTGTATATTATCTAACACTTTTTGCCAAATAAGTCACTTGAGACCTACGTGCCCTTGACCACGTATACAAATCCAACCGTACCGTTTTACGGATAAACATTACCTAAAATCGGTATTGAAATTAAAAATTATAATTTAGATATTTTATCTCATATAAAAGTCGGGATATGTTATTTAGGTTATAATCATAATTTTAAATTTGAAATTATAATACTATCCCGATTTCAAACCAAACGGGCTCTTAAGATTTTTTCTAAAAAGTTTATAGATTGATCTTTTAGAAGCACATTTTATACTTTTCGAGACCTGAAAAACTTACTTTCCAGTGTAAAACTCCACCTGCCCTTTAATTTTTCGTGATTGAAAAAACAATATCTCCTTTAGTTTTCAATGATATAACAAATCCTCTTGATTTAAATGTACAAGTATAAATGAGCTGGTCATTTCATGAATATTCAAAATATAAAATAGTGGCGTTCAATTATGATTGACTAATAGGGTTTTTTCTCAAAAAATATTTACATAAAAATGAATAGGTGCCTAATATATTGAGGCAAAAAATCATTTCTCTTTTGCATGAAATTATAAAAAAAACTCCTTTAAGTTGATATTTTATGTACTTTTCCAAATTTTGAAATATAATATCACCTATAAATAATATATACAATTGGAATTGTTACTTTTATTCACTCTAGTTGGAGCATATATCGTGTGGTATGTGTCCATGAGCTCGAGTATAAATAGGACACATTATCCTATTGTGAAATAATCATATGAAAGCTATTACAATACTCTTATCAATATTATTCTCAATATTGGTGCTTTCATACTAGTCAGATATACTACTCGGAAGCTTTGCCAAGAAGCTTATAGCAAGCTCAGACTAATTATCTCTTAACTTTGTCTTATTATTACTTATTTGCATTGTATATTATCTAACACTTTTTGCCAAATAAGTCACTTGAGACCTACGTGCCCTTGACCACGTATACAAATCCAACCGTACCGTTTTACGGATAAACATTACCTAAAATCGGTATTGAAATTAAAAATTATAATTTAGATATTTTATCTCATATAAAAGTCGGGATATGTTATTTAGGTTATAATCATAATTTTAAATTTGAAATTATAATACTATCCCGATTTCAAACCAAACGGGCTCTTAAGATTTTTTCTAAAAAGTTTATAGATTGATCTTTTAGAAGCACATTTTATACTTTTCGAGACTGAAAAACTTACTTTCCGAGTGTAAAACTCCACTGCCCTTTAATTTTTCGTGATTGAAAAAACAATATCTCCTTTAGTTTTCAATGATATAACAAATCCTCTTGATTTAAATGTACAAGTATAAATGAGCTGGTCATTTCATGAATATTCAAAATATAAAATAGTGGCGTTCAATTATGATTGACTAATAGGGTTTTTTCTCAAAAAATATTTACATAAAAATGAATAGGTGCCTAATATATTGAGGCAAAAAATCATTTCTCTTTTGCATGAAATTATAAAAAAAACTCCTTTAAGTTGATATTTTATGTACTTTTCCAAATTTTGAAATATAATATCACCTATAAATAATATATACAATTGGAATTGTTACTTTTATTCACTCTAGTTGGAGCATATATCGTGTGGTATGTGTCCATGAGCTCGAGTATAAATAGGACACATTATCCTATTGTGAAATAATCATATGAAAGCTATTACAATACTCTTATCAATATTATTCTCAATATTGGTGCTTTCATACTAGTCAGATATACTACTCGGAAGCTTTGCCAAAGCTTATAGCAAGCTCAGACTAATTATCTCTTAACTTTGTCTTATTATTACTTATTTGCATTGTATATTATCTAACACTTTTTGCCAAATAAGTCACTTGAGACCTACGTGCCCTTGACCACGTATACAAATCCAACCGTACCGTTTTACGGATAAACATTACCTAAAATCAGTATTGAAATTAAAAATTATAATTTAGATATTTTATCTCATATAAAAGTCGGGATATGTTATTTAGGTTATAATCATAATTTTAAATTTGAAATTATAATACTATCCCGATTTCAAACCAAACGGGCTCTTAAGATTTTTTCTAAAAAGTTTATAGATTGATCTTTTAGAAGCACATTTTATACTTTTCAAGAGACTGAAAAACTTACTTTCAGTGTAAAACTCCACATGCCCTTTAATTTTTCGTGATTGAAAAAACAATATCTCCTTTAGTTTTCAATGATATAACAAATCCTCTTGATTTAAATGTACAAGTATAAATAAAGCTGCTGGATTTCATGAATATTCAAAATATAAAATAGTGGCGTTCAATTATGATTGACTAATAGGGTTTTTTCTCAAAAAATATTTACATAAAAATGAATAGGTGCCTAATATATTGAGGCAAAAAATCATTTCTCTTTTGCATGAAATTATAAAAAAAACTCCTTTAAGTTGATATTTTATGTACTTTTCCAAATTTTGAAATATAATATCACCTATAAATAATATATACAATTGGAATTGTTACTTTTATTCACTCTAGTTGGAGCATATATCGTGTGGTATGTGTCCATGAGCTCGAGTATAAATAGGACACATTATCCTATTGTGAAATAATCATATGAAAGCTATTACAATACTCTTATCAATATTATTCTCAATATTGGTGCTTTCATACTAGTCAGATATACTACTCGGAAGCTTTGCCAAGAAGCTTATAGCAAGCTCAGACTAATTATCTCTTAACTTTGTCTTATTATTACTTATTTGCATTGTATATTATCTAACACTTTTTGCCAAATAAGTCACTTGAGACCTACGTGCCCTTGACCACGTATACAAATCCAACCGTACCGTTTTACGGATAAACATTACCTAAAATCGGTATTGAAATTAAAAATTATAATTTAGATATTTTATCTCATATAAAAGTCGGGATATGTTATTTAGGTTATAATCATAATTTTAAATTTGAAATTATAATACTATCCCGATTTCAAACCAAACGGGCTCTTAAGATTTTTTCTAAAAAGTTTATAGATTGATCTTTTAGAAGCACATTTTATACTCGAGAGTGAAAAACTTACTTTCCAGTGTAAAACTCCACCTGCCCTTTAATTTTTCGTGATTGAAAAAACAATATCTCCTTTAGTTTTCAATGATATAACAAATCCTCTTGATTTAAATGTACAAGTATAAATGAGCTGGTCATTTCATGAATATTCAAAATATAAAATAGTGGCGTTCAATTATGATTGACTAATAGGGTTTTTTCTCAAAAAAATATTTACATAAAAATGAATAGGTGCCTAATATATTGAGGCAAAAAATCATTTCTCTTTTGCATGAAATTATAAAAAAAACTCCTTTAAGTTGATATTTTATGTACTTTTCCAAATTTTGAAATATAATATCACCTATAAATAATATATACAATTGGAATTGTTACTTTTATTCACTCTAGTTGGAGCATATATCGTGTGGTATGTGTCCATGAGCTCGAGTATAAATAGGACACATTATCCTATTGTGAAATAATCATATGAAAGCTATTACAATACTCTTATCAATATTATTCTCAATATTGGTGCTTTCATACTAGTCAGATATACTACTCGGAAGCTTTGCCAAGAAGCTTATAGCAAGCTCAGACTAATTATCTCTTAACTTTGTCTTATTATTACTTATTTGCATTGTATATTATCTAACACTTTTTGCCAAATAAGTCACTTGAGACCTACGTGCCCTTGACCACGTATACAAATCCAACCGTACCGTTTTTTACGGATAAACATTACCTAAAATCGGTATTGAAATTAAAAATTATAATTTAGATATTTTATCTCATATAAAAGTCGGGATATGTTATTTAGGTTATAATCATAATTTTAAATTTGAAATTATAATACTATCCCGATTTCAAACCAAACGGGCTCTTAAGATTTTTTCTAAAAAGTTTATAGATTGATCTTTTAGAAGCACATTTTATACTTTTCAGAGACTGAAAAACTTACTTTCCAGTGTAAAACTCCACCTGCCCTTTAATTTTTCGTGATTGAAAAAACAATATCTCCTTTAGTTTTCAATGATATAACAAATCCTCTTGATTTAAATGTACAAGTATAAATGAGCTGGTCATTTCATGAATATTCAAAATATAAAATAGTGGCGTTCAATTATGATTGACTAATAGGGTTTTTTCTCAAAAAATATTTACATAAAAATGAATAGGTGCCTAATATATTGAGGCAAAAAATCATTTCTCTTTTGCATGAAATTATAAAAAAACTCCTTTAAGTTGATATTTTATGTACTTTTCCAAATTTTGAAATATAATATCACCTATAAATAATATATACAATTGGAATTGTTACTTTTATTCACTCTAGTTGGAGCATATATCGTGTGGTATGTGTCCATGAGCTCGAGTATAAATAGGACACATTATCCTATTGTGAAATAATCATATGAAAGCTATTACAATACTCTTATCAATATTATTCTCAATATTGGTGCTTTCATACTAGTCAGATATACTACTCGGAAGCTTTGCCAAGAAGCTTATAGCAAGCTCAGACTAATTATCTCTTAACTTTGTCTTATTATTACTTATTTGCATTGTATATTATCTAACACTTTTTGCCAAATAAGTCACTTGAGACCTACGTGCCCTTGACCACGTATACAAATCCAACCGTACCGTTTTACGGATAAACATTACCTAAAATCGGTATTGAAATTAAAAATTATAATTTAGATATTTTATCTCATATAAAAGTCGGGATATGTTATTTAGGTTATAATCATAATTTTAAATTTGAAATTATAATACTATCCCGATTTCAAACCAAACGGGCTCTTAAGATTTTTTCTAAAAAGTTTATAGATTGATCTTTTAGAAGCACATTTTATACTTTTCGAGAGACTGAAAAACTTACTTTCCGGTGTAAAACTACACCTGCCCTTTAATTTTTCGTGATTGAAAAAACAATATCTCCTTTAGTTTTCAATGATATAACAAATCCTCTTGATTTAAATGTACAAGTATAAATGAGCTGGTCATTTCATGAATATTCAAAATATAAAATAGTGGCGTTCAATTATGATTGACTAATAGGGTTTTTTCTCAAAAAATATTTACATAAAAATGAATAGGTGCCTAATATATTGAGGCAAAAAATCATTTCTCTTTTGCATGAAATTATAAAAAAAACTCCTTTAAGTTGATATTTTATGTACTTTTCCAAATTTTGAAATATAATATCACCTATAAATAATATATACAATTGGAATTGTTACTTTTATTCACTCTAGTTGGAGCATATATCGTGTGGTATGTGTCCATGAGCTCGAGTATAAATAGGACACATTATCCTATTGTGAAATAATCATATGAAAGCTATTACAATACTCTTATCAATATTATTCTCAATATTGGTGCTTTCATACTAGTCAGATATACTACTCGGAAGCTTTGCCAAGAAGCTTATAGCAAGCTCAGACTAATTATCTCTTAACTTTGTCTTATTATTACTTATTTGCATTGTATATTATCTAACACTTTTTGCCAAATAAGTCACTTGAGACCTACGTGCCCTTGACCACGTATACAAATCCAACCGTACCGTTTTACGGATAAACATTACCTAAAATCAGTATTGAAATTAAAAATTATAATTTAGATATTTTATCTCATATAAAAGTCGGGATATGTTATTTAGGTTATAATCATAATTTTAAATTTGAAATTATAATACTATCCCGATTTCAAACCAAACGGGCTCTTAAGATTTTTTCTAAAAAGTTTATAGATTGATCTTTTAGAAGCACATTTTATACTTTTCAGAGACTGAAAAACTTACTTTCCAGTGTAAAACTCCACCTGCCCTTTAATTTTTCGTGATTGAAAAAACAATATCTCCTTTAGTTTTCAATGATATAACAAATCCTCTTGATTTAAATGTACAAGTATAAATGAGCTGGTCATTTCATGAATATTCAAAATATAAAATAGTGGCGTTCAATTATGATTGACTAATAGGGTTTTTTCTCAAAAAATATTTACATAAAAATGAATAGGTGCCTAATATATTGAGGCAAAAAATCATTTCTCTTTTGCATGAAATTATAAAAAAAACTCCTTTAAGTTGATATTTTATGTACTTTTCCAAATTTTGAAATATAATATCACCTATAAATAATATATACAATTGGAATTGTTACTTTTATTCACTCTAGTTGGAGCATATATCGTGTGGTATGTGTCCATGAGCTCGAGTATAAATAGGACACATTATCCTATTGTGAAATAATCATATGAAAGCTATTACAATACTCTTATCAATATTATTCTCAATATTGGTGCTTTCATACTAGTCGGATATACTACTCGGAAGCTTTGCCAAGAAGCTTATAGCAAGCTCAGACTAATTATCTCTTAACTTTGTCTTATTATTACTTATTTGCATTGTATATTATCTAACACTTTTTGCCAAATAAGTCACTTGAGACATACGTGCCCTTGACCACGTATACAAATCCAACCGTACCGTTTTACGGATAAACATTACCTAAAATCAGTATTGAAATTAAAAATTATAATTTAGATATTTTATCTCATATAAAAGTCGGGATATGTTATTTAGGTTATAATCATAATTTTAAATTTGAAATTATAATACTATCCCGATTTCAAACCAAACGGGCTCTTAAGATTTTTTCTAAAAAGTTTATAGATTGATCTTTTAGAAGCACATTTTATACTTTTCAGAGACTGAAAAACTTACTTTCCAAAGTGTAAAACTACACCTGCCCTTTAATTTTTCGTGATTGAAAAAACAATATCTCCTTTAGTTTTCAATGATATAACAAATCCTCTTGATTTAAATGTACAAGTATAAATGAGCTGGTCATTTCATGAATATTCAAAATATAAAATAGTGGCGTTCAATTATGATTGACTAATAGGGTTTTTTCTCAAAAAATATTTACATAAAAATGAATAGGTGCCTAATATATTGAGGCAAAAAATCATTTCTCTTTTGCATGAAATTATAAAAAAAACTCCTTTAAGTTGATATTTTATGTACTTTTCCAAATTTTGAAATATAATATCACCTATAAATAATATATACAATTGGAATTGTTACTTTTATTCACTCTAGTTGGAGCATATATCGTGTGGTATGTGTCCATGAGCTCGAGTATAAATAGGACACATTATCCTATTGTGAAATAATCATATGAAAGCTATTACAATACTCTTATCAATATTATTCTCAATATGGTGCTTTTCATACTAGTCGGATATACTACTCGGAAGCTTTGCCAAGAAGCTTATAGCAAGCTCGGACTAATTATCTCTTAACTTTGTCTTATTATTACTTATTTGCATTGTATATTATCTAACACTTTTTGCCAAATAAGTCACTTGAGACATACGTGCCCTTGACCACGTATACAAATCCAACCGTACCGTTTTACGGATAAACATTACCTAAAATCGGTATTGAAATTAAAAATTATAATTTAGATATTTTATCTCATATAAAAGTCGGGATATGTTATTTAGGTTATAATCATAATTTTAAATTTGAAATTATAATACTATCCCGATTTCAAACCAAACGGGCTCTTAAGATTTTTTCTAAAAAGTTTATAGATTGATCTTTTAGAAGCACATTTTATACTTTTCGAGTGAAAAACTTACTTTCCAAAGTGTAAAACTCCACCTGCCCTTTAATTTTTCGTGATTGAAAAAACAATATCTCCTTTAGTTTTCAATGATATAACAAATCCTCTTGATTTAAATGTACAAGTATAAATGAGCTGGTCATTTCATGAATATTCAAAATATAAAATAGTGGCGTTCAATTATGATTGACTAATAGGGTTTTTTCTCAAAAAATATTTACATAAAAATGAATAGGTGCCTAATATATTGAGGCAAAAAATCATTTCTCTTTTGCATGAAATTATAAAAAAAACTCCTTTAAGTTGATATTTTATGTACTTTTCCAAATTTTGAAATATAATATCACCTATAAATAATATATACAATTGGAATTGTTACTTTTATTCACTCTAGTTGGAGCATATATCGTGTGGTATGTGTCCATGAGCTCGAGTATAAATAGGACACATTATCCTATTGTGAAATAATCATATGAAAGCTATTACAATACTCTTATCAATATTATTCTCAATATTGGTGCTTTCATACTAGTCAGATATACTACTCGGAAGCTTTGCCAAGAAGCTTATAGCAAGCTCGGACTAATTATCTCTTAACTTTGTCTTATTATTACTTATTTGCATTGTATATTATCTAACACTTTTTGCCAAATAAGTCACTTGAGACATACGTGCCCTTGACCACGTATACAAATCCAACCGTACCGTTTTACGGATAAACATTACCTAAAATCAGTATTGAAATTAAAAATTATAATTTAGATATTTTATCTCATATAAAAGTCGGGATATGTTATTTAGGTTATAATCATAATTTTAAATTTGAAATTATAATACTATCCCGATTTCAAACCAAACGGGCTCTTAAGATTTTTTCTAAAAAGTTTATAGATTGATCTTTTAGAAGCACATTTTATACTTTTCATAGACTGAAAAACTTACTTTCCAGTGTAAAACTCCACTGCCCTTTAATTTTTCGTGATTGAAAAAACAATATCTCCTTTAGTTTTCAATGATATAACAAATCCTCTTGATTTAAATGTACAAGTATAAATGAGCTGGTCATTTCATGAATATTCAAAATATAAAATAGTGGCGTTCAATTATGATTGACTAATAGGGTTTTTTCTCAAAAAATATTTACATAAAAATGAATAGGTGCCTAATATATTGAGGCAAAAAATCATTTCTCTTTTGCATGAAATTATAAAAAAAACTCCTTTAAGTTGATATTTTATGTACTTTTCCAAATTTTGAAATATAATATCACCTATAAATAATATATACAATTGGAATTGTTACTTTTATTCACTCTAGTTGGAGCATATATCGTGTGGTATGTGTCCATGAGCTCGAGTATAAATAGGACACATTATCCTATTGTGAAATAATCATATGAAAGCTATTACAATACTCTTATCAATATTATTCTCAATATTGGTGCTTTCATACTAGTCAGATATACTACTCGGAAGCTTTGCCAAGAAGCTTATAGCAAGCTCGACTAATTATCTCTTAACTTTGTCTTATTATTACTTATTTGCATTGTATATTATCTAACACTTTTTGCCAAATAAGTCACTTGAGACATACGTGCCCTTGACCACGTATACAAATCCAACCGTACCGTTTTACGGATAAACATTACCTAAAATCGGTATTGAAATTAAAAATTATAATTTAGATATTTTATCTCATATAAAAGTCGGGATATGTTATTTAGGTTATAATCATAATTTTAAATTTGAAATTATAATACTATCCCGATTTCAAACCAAACGGGCTCTTAAGATTTTTTCTAAAAAGTTTATAGATTGATCTTTTAGAAGCACATTTTATACTTTTCGAGACTGAAAAACTTACTTTCAGTGTAAAACTCCACCTGCCCTTTAATTTTTCGTGATTGAAAAAACAATATCTCCTTTAGTTTTCAATGATATAACAAATCCTCTTGATTTAAATGTACAAGTATAAATGAGCTGGTCATTTCATGAATATTCAAAATATAAAATAGTGGCGTTCAATTATGATTGACTAATAGGGTTTTTTCTCAAAAAATATTTACATAAAAATGAATAGGTGCCTAATATATTGAGGCAAAAAATCATTTCTCTTTTGCATGAAATTATAAAAAAACTCCTTTAAGTTGATATTTTATGTACTTTTCCAAATTTTGAAATATAATATCACCTATAAATAATATATACAATTGGAATTGTTACTTTTATTCACTCTAGTTGGAGCATATATCGTGTGGTATGTGTCCATGAGCTCGAGTATAAATAGGACACATTATCCTATTGTGAAATAATCATATGAAAGCTATTACAATACTCTTATCAATATTATTCTCAATATTGGTGCTTTCATACTAGTCAGATATACTACTCGGAAGCTTTGCCAAGAAGCTTATAGCAAGCTCAGACTAATTATCTCTTAACTTTGTCTTATTATTACTTATTTGCATTGTATATTATCTAACACTTTTTGCCAAATAAGTCACTTGAGACATACGTGCCCTTGACCACGTATACAAATCCAACCGTACCGTTTTACGGATAAACATTACCTAAAATCGGTATTGAAATTAAAAATTATAATTTAGATATTTTATCTCATATAAAAGTCGGGATATGTTATTTAGGTTATAATCATAATTTTAAATTTGAAATTATAATACTATCCCGATTTCAAACCAAACGGGCTCTTAAGATTTTTTCTAAAAAGTTTATAGATTGATCTTTTAGAAGCACATTTTATACTTTTCGAGACCGAAAAACTTACTTTCCAAAGTGTAAAACTCCACTGCCCTTTAATTTTTCGTGATTGAAAAAACAATATCTCCTTTAGTTTTCAATGATATAACAAATCCTCTTGATTTAAATGTACAAGTATAAATGAGCTGGTCATTTCATGAATATTCAAAATATAAAATAGTGGCGTTCAATTATGATTGACTAATAGGGTTTTTTCTCAAAAAATATTTACATAAAAATGAATAGGTGCCTAATATATTGAGGCAAAAAATCATTTCTCTTTTGCATGAAATTATAAAAAAAACTCCTTTAAGTTGATATTTTATGTACTTTTCCAAATTTTGAAATATAATATCACCTATAAATAATATATACAATTGGAATTGTTACTTTTATTCACTCTAGTTGGAGCATATATCGTGTGGTATGTGTCCATGAGCTCGAGTATAAATAGGACACATTATCCTATTGTGAAATAATCATATGAAAGCTATTACAATACTCTTATCAATATTATTCTCAATATTGGTGCTTTCATACTAGTCAGATATACTACTCGGAAGCTTTGCCAAGAAGCTTATAGCAAGCTCGGACTAATTATCTCTTAACTTTGTCTTATTATTACTTATTTGCATTGTATATTATCTAACACTTTTTGCCAAATAAGTCACTTGAGACATACGTGCCCTTGACCACGTATACAAATCCAACCGTACCGTTTTACGGATAAACATTACCTAAAATCAGTATTGAAATTAAAAATTATAATTTATATATTTTATCTCATATAAAAGTCGGGATATGTTATTTAGGTTATAATCATAATTTTAAATTTTGAAATTATAATACTATCCCGATTTCAAACCAAACGGGCTCTTAAGATTTTTTCTAAAAAGTTTATAGATTGATCTTTTAGAAGCACATTTTATACTTTTCGAGACTGAAAAACTTACTTTCCAAAGTGTAAAACTCCACCTGCCCTTTAATTTTTCGTGATTGAAAAAACAATATCTCCTTTAGTTTTCAATGATATAACAAATCCTCTTGATTTAAATGTACAAGTATAAATGAGCTGGTCATTTCATGAATATTCAAAATATAAAATAGTGGCGTTCAATTATGATTGACTAATAGGGTTTTTTCTCAAAAAATATTTACATAAAAATGAATAGGTGCCTAATATATTGAGGCAAAAAATCATTTCTCTTTTGCATGAAATTATAAAAAAAACTCCTTTAAGTTGATATTTTATGTACTTTTCCAAATTTTGAAATATAATATCACCTATAAATAATATATACAATTGGAATTGTTACTTTTATTCACTCTAGTTGGAGCATATATCGTGTGGTATGTGTCCATGAGCTCGAGTATAAATAGGACACATTATCCTATTGTGAAATAATCATATGAAAGCTATTACAATACTCTTATCAATATTATTCTCAATATTGGTGCTTTCATACTAGTCGGATATACTACTCGGAAGCTTTTGCCAAGAAGCTTATAGCAAGCTCGGACTAATTATCTCTTAACTTTGTCTTATTATTACTTATTTGCATTGTATATTATCTAACACTTTTTGCCAAATAAGTCACTTGAGACATACGTGCCCTTGACCACGTATACAAATCCAACCGTACCGTTTTACGGATAAACATTACCTAAAATCGGTATTGAAATTAAAAATTATAATTTAGATATTTTATCTCATATAAAAGTCGGGATATGTTATTTAGGTTATAATCATAATTTTAAATTTGAAATTATAATACTATCCCGATTTCAAACCAAACGGGCTCTTAAGATTTTTTCTAAAAAGTTTATAGATTGATCTTTTAGAAGCACATTTTATACTTTTCGAGAGACCGAAAAACTTACTTTCCAAAGTGTAAAACTCCACCTGCCCTTTAATTTTTCGTGATTGAAAAAACAATATCTCCTTTAGTTTTCAATGATATAACAAATCCTCTTGATTTAAATGTACAAGTATAAATGAGCTGGTCATTTCATGAATATTCAAAATATAAAATAGTGGCGTTCAATTATGATTGACTAATAGGGTTTTTTCTCAAAAAATATTTACATAAAAATGAATAGGTGCCTAATATATTGAGGCAAAAAATCATTTCTCTTTTGCATGAAATTATAAAAAAAACTCCTTTAAGTTGATATTTTATGTACTTTTCCAAATTTTGAAATATAATATCACCTATAAATAATATATACAATTGGAATTGTTACTTTTATTCACTCTAGTTGGAGCATATATCGTGTGGTATGTGTCCATGAGCTCGAGTATAAATAGGACACATTATCCTATTGTGAAATAATCATATGAAAGCTATTACAATACTCTTATCAATATTATTCTCAATATTGGTGCTTTCATACTAGTCAGATATACTACTCGGAAGCTTTGCCAAGAAGCTTATAGCAAGCTCGGACTAATTATCTCTTAACTTTGTCTTATTATTACTTATTTGCATTGTATATTATCTAACACTTTTTGCCAAATAAGTCACTTGAGACATACGTGCCCTTGACCACGTATACAAATCCAACCGTACCGTTTTACGGATAAACATTACCTAAAATCGGTATTGAAATTAAAAATTATAATTTAGATATTTTATCTCATATAAAAGTCGGGATATGTTATTTAGGTTATAATCATAATTTTAAATTTGAAATTATAATACTATCCCGATTTCAAACCAAACGGGCTCTTAAGATTTTTTCTAAAAAGTTTATAGATTGATCTTTTAGAAGCACATTTTATACTTTTCGAGACCGAAAAACTTACTTTCCAGTGTAAAACTCCACTGCCCTTTAATTTTTCGTGATTGAAAAAACAATATCTCCTTTAGTTTTCAATGATATAACAAATCCTCTTGATTTAAATGTACAAGTATAAATGAGCTGGTCATTTCATGAATATTCAAAATATAAAATAGTGGCGTTCAATTATGATTGACTAATAGGGTTTTTTCTCAAAAAATATTTACATAAAAATGAATAGGTGCCTAATATATTGAGGCAAAAAATCATTTCTCTTTTGCATGAAATTATAAAAAAAACTCCTTTAAGTTGATATTTTATGTACTTTTCCAAATTTTGAAATATAATATCACCTATAAATAATATATACAATTGGAATTGTTACTTTTATTCACTCTAGTTGGAGCATATATCGTGTGGTATGTGTCCATGAGCTCGAGTATAAATAGGACACATTATCCTATTGTGAAATAATCATATGAAAGCTATTACAATACTCTTATCAATATTATTCTCAATATTGGTGCTTTCATACTAGTCAGATATACTACTCGGAGCTTTGCCAAGAAGCTTATAGCAAGCTCGGACTAATTATCTCTTAACTTTGTCTTATTATTACTTATTTGCATTGTATATTATCTAACACTTTTTGCCAAATAAGTCACTTGAGACATACGTGCCCTTGACCACGTATACAAATCCAACCGTACCGTTTTACGGATAAACATTACCTAAAATCGGTATTGAAATTAAAAATTATAATTTAGATATTTTATCTCATATAAAAGTCGGGATATGTTATTTAGGTTATAATCATAATTTTAAATTTGAAATTATAATACTATCCCGATTTCAAACCAAACGGGCTCTTAAGATTTTTTCTAAAAAGTTTATAGATTGATCTTTTAGAAGCACATTTTATACTTTTCGAGACTGAAAAACTTACTTTCCAGTGTAAAACTCCACCTGCCCTTTAATTTTTCGTGATTGAAAAAACAATATCTCCTTTAGTTTTCAATGATATAACAAATCCTCTTGATTTAAATGTACAAGTATATAAATGAAATTTGGTCATTTCATGAATATTCAAAATATAAAATAGTGGCGTTCAATTATGATTGACTAATAGGGTTTTTTCTCAAAAAATATTTACATAAAAATGAATAGGTGCCTAATATATTGAGGCAAAAAATCATTTCTCTTTTGCATGAAATTATAAAAAAAACTCCTTTAAGTTGATATTTTATGTACTTTTCCAAATTTTGAAATATAATATCACCTATAAATAATATATACAATTGGAATTGTTACTTTTATTCACTCTAGTTGGAGCATATATCGTGTGGTATGTGTCCATGAGCTCGAGTATAAATAGGACACATTATCCTATTGTGAAATAATCATATGAAAGCTATTACAATACTCTTATCAATATTATTCTCAATATTGGTGCTTTCATACTAGTCAGATATACTACTCGGAAGCTTTGCCAAGAAGCTTATAGCAAGCTCCGACTAATTATCTCTTAACTTTGTCTTATTATTACTTATTTGCATTGTATATTATCTAACACTTTTTGCCAAATAAGTCACTTGAGACATACGTGCCCTTGACCACGTATACAAATCCAACCGTACCGTTTTACGGATAAACATTACCTAAAATCAGTATTGAAATTAAAAATTATAATTTAGATATTTTATCTCATATAAAAGTCGGGATATGTTATTTAGGTTATAATCATAATTTTAAATTTGAAATTATAATACTATCCCGATTTCAAACCAAACGGGCTCTTAAGATTTTTTCTAAAAAGTTTATAGATTGATCTTTTAGAAGCACATTTTATACTTTTCAGAGACCGAAAAACTTACTTTCCAGTGTAAAACTCCACCTGCCCTTTAATTTTTCGTGATTGAAAAAACAATATCTCCTTTAGTTTTCAATGATATAACAAATCCTCTTGATTTAAATGTACAAGTATAAATGAGCTGGTCATTTCATGAATATTCAAAATATAAAATAGTGGCGTTCAATTATGATTGACTAATAGGGTTTTTTCTCAAAAAATATTTACATAAAAATGAATAGGTGCCTAATATATTGAGGCAAAAAATCATTTCTCTTTTGCATGAAATTATAAAAAAAACTCCTTTAAGTTGATATTTTATGTACTTTTCCAAATTTTGAAATATAATATCACCTATAAATAATATATACAATTGGAATTGTTACTTTTATTCACTCTAGTTGGAGCATATATCGTGTGGTATGTGTCCATGAGCTCGAGTATAAATAGGACACATTATCCTATTGTGAAATAATCATATGAAAGCTATTACAATACTCTTATCAATATTATTCTCAATATTGGTGCTTTCATACTAGTCAGATATACTACTCGGAAGCTTTGCCAAGAAGCTTATAGCAAGCTCGACTAATTATCTCTTAACTTTGTCTTATTATTACTTATTTGCATTGTATATTATCTAACACTTTTTGCCAAATAAGTCACTTGAGACATACGTGCCCTTGACCACGTATACAAATCCAACCGTACCGTTTTTTTACGGATAAACATTACCTAAAATCGTATTGAAATTAAAAATTATAATTTAGATATTTTATCTCATATAAAAGTCGGGATATGTTATTTAGGTTATAATCATAATTTTAAATTTGAAATTATAATACTATCCCGATTTCAAACCAAACGGGCTCTTAAGATTTTTTCTAAAAAGTTTATAGATTGATCTTTTAGAAGCACATTTTATACTTTTCGAGACCGAAAAACTTACTTTCCAAAGTGTAAAACTCACACCGCCCTTTAATTTTTCGTGATTGAAAAAACAATATCTCCTTTAGTTTTCAATGATATAACAAATCCTCTTGATTTAAATGTACAAGTATAAATGAGCTGGTCATTTCATGAATATTCAAAATATAAAATAGTGGCGTTCAATTATGATTGACTAATAGGGTTTTTTCTCAAAAAATATTTACATAAAAATGAATAGGTGCCTAATATATTGAGGCAAAAAATCATTTCTCTTTTGCATGAAATTATAAAAAAAACTCCTTTAAGTTGATATTTTATGTACTTTTCCAAATTTTGAAATATAATATCACCTATAAATAATATATACAATTGGAATTGTTACTTTTATTCACTCTAGTTGGAGCATATATCGTGTGGTATGTGTCCATGAGCTCGAGTATAAATAGGACACATTATCCTATTGTGAAATAATCATATGAAAGCTATTACAATACTCTTATCAATATTATTCTCAATATTGGTGCTTTCATACTAGTCAGATATACTACTCGGAAGCTTTGCCAAGAAGCTTATAGCAAGCTCAGACTAATTATCTCTTAACTTTGTCTTATTATTACTTATTTGCATTGTATATTATCTAACACTTTTTGCCAAATAAGTCACTTGAGACATACGTGCCCTTGACCACGTATACAAATCCAACCGTACCGTTTTACGGATAAACATTACCTAAAATCGTATTGAAATTAAAAATTATAATTTAGATATTTTATCTCATATAAAAGTCGGGATATGTTATTTAGGTTATAATCATAATTTTAAATTTGAAATTATAATACTATCCCGATTTCAAACCAAACGGGCTCTTAAGATTTTTTCTAAAAAGTTTATAGATTGATCTTTTAGAAGCACATTTTATACTTTTCAGAGACCGAAAAACTTACTTTCCAAAGTGTAAAACTCCACCTGCCCTTTAATTTTTCGTGATTGAAAAAACAATATCTCCTTTAGTTTTCAATGATATAACAAATCCTCTTGATTTAAATGTACAAGTATAAATGAGCTGGTCATTTCATGAATATTCAAAATATAAAATAGTGGCGTTCAATTATGATTGACTAATAGGGTTTTTTCTCAAAAAATATTTACATAAAAATGAATAGGTGCCTAATATATTGAGGCAAAAAATCATTTCTCTTTTGCATGAAATTATAAAAAAAACTCCTTTAAGTTGATATTTTATGTACTTTTCCAAATTTTGAAATATAATATCACCTATAAAAAATATACAATTGGAATTGTTACTTTTATTCACTCTAGTTGGAGCATATATCGTGTGGTATGTGTCCATGAGCTCGAGTATAAATAGGACACATTATCCTATTGTGAAATAATCATATGAAAGCTATTACAATACTCTTATCAATATTATTCTCAATATTGGTGCTTTCATACTAGTCAGATATACTACTCGGAAGCTTTGCCAAGAAGCTTATAGCAAGCTCGGACTAATTATCTCTTAACTTTGTCTTATTATTACTTATTTGCATTGTATATTATCTAACACTTTTTGCCAAATAAGTCACTTGAGACATACGTGCCCTTGACCACGTATACAAATCCAACCGTACCGTTTTACGGATAAACATTACCTAAAATCGGTATTGAAATTAAAAATTATAATTTAGATATTTTATCTCATATAAAAGTCGGGATATGTTATTTAGGTTATAATCATAATTTTAAATTTGAAATTATAATACTATCCCGATTTCAAACCCAACGGGCTCTTAAGATTTTTTCTAAAAAGTTTATAGATTGATCTTTTAGAAGCACATTTTATACTTTTCGAGACCGAAAAACTTACTTTCCAGTGTAAAACTCCACCTGCCCTTTAATTTTTCGTGATTGAAAAAACAATATCTCCTTTAGTTTTCAATGATATAACAAATCCTCTTGATTTAAATGTACAAGTATAAATGAGCTGGTCATTTCATGAATATTCAAAATATAAAATAGTGGCGTTCAATTATGATTGACTAATAGGGTTTTTTCTCAAAAAATATTTACATAAAAATGAATAGGTGCCTAATATATTGAGGCAAAAAATCATTTCTCTTTTGCATGAAATTATAAAAAAAACTCCTTTAAGTTGATATTTTATGTACTTTTCCAAATTTTGAAATATAATATCACCTATAAATAATATATACAATTGGAATTGTTACTTTTATTCACTCTAGTTGGAGCATATATCGTGTGGTATGTGTCCATGAGCTCGAGTATAAATAGGACACATTATCCTATTGTGAAATAATCATATGAAAGCTATTACAATACTCTTATCAATATTATTCTCAATATTGGTGCTTTCATACTAGTCGATATACTACTCGGAAGCTTTGCCAAGAAGCTTATAGCAAGCTCGGACTAATTATCTCTTAACTTTGTCTTATTATTACTTATTTGCATTGTATATTATCTAACACTTTTTGCCAAATAAGTCACTTGAGACATACGTGCCCTTGACCACGTATACAAATCCAACCGTACCGTTTTACGGATAAACATTACCTAAAATCGTATTGAAATTAAAAATTATAATTTAGATATTTTATCTCATATAAAAGTCGGGATATGTTATTTAGGTTATAATCATAATTTTAAATTTGAAATTATAATACTATCCCGATTTCAAACCAAACGGGCTCTTAAGATTTTTTCTAAAAAGTTTATAGATTGATCTTTTAGAAGCACATTTTATACTTTTCAGAGACTGAAAAACTTACTTTCCAAAGTGTAAAACTCCACCTGCCCTTTAATTTTTCGTGATTGAAAAAACAATATCTCCTTTAGTTTTCAATGATATAACAAATCCTCTTGATTTAAATGTACAAGTATAAATGAGCTGGTCATTTCATGAATATTCAAAATATAAAATAGTGGCGTTCAATTATGATTGACTAATAGGGTTTTTTCTCAAAAAATATTTACATAAAAATGAATAGGTGCCTAATATATTGAGGCAAAAAATCATTTCTCTTTTGCATGAAATTATAAAAAAAACTCCTTTAAGTTGATATTTTATGTACTTTTCCAAATTTTGAAATATAATATCACCTATAAATAATATATACAATTGGAATTGTTACTTTTATTCACTCTAGTTGGAGCATATATCGTGTGGTATGTGTCCATGAGCTCGAGTATAAATAGGACACATTATCCTATTGTGAAATAATCATATGAAAGCTATTACAATACTCTTATCAATATTATTCTCAATATTGGTGGTGCTTTCATACTAGTCGGATATACTACTCGGAAGCTTTGCCAAGAAGCTTATAGCAAGCTCGACTAATTATCTCTTAACTTTGTCTTATTATTACTTATTTGCATTGTATATTATCTAACACTTTTTGCCAAATAAGTCACTTGAGACATACGTGCCCTTGACCACGTATACAAATCCAACCGTACCGTTTTACGGATAAACATTACCTAAAATCGTATTGAAATTAAAAATTATAATTTAGATATTTTATCTCATATAAAAGTCGGATATGTTATTTAGGTTATAATCATAATTTTAAATTTGAAATTATAATACTATCCCGATTTCAAACCAAACGGGCTCTTAAGATTTTTTCTAAAAAGTTTATAGATTGATCTTTTAGAAGCACATTTTATACTTTTCGAGACTGAAAAACTTACTTTCCAAAGTGTAAAACTCCACCGCCCTTTAATTTTTCGTGATTGAAAAAACAATATCTCCTTTAGTTTTCAATGATATAACAAATCCTCTTGATTTAAATGTACAAGTATAAATGAGCTGGTCATTTCATGAATATTCAAAATATAAAATAGTGGCGTTCAATTATGATTGACTAATAGGGTTTTTTCTCAAAAAATATTTACATAAAAATGAATAGGTGCCTAATATATTGAGGCAAAAAATCATTTCTCTTTTGCATGAAATTATAAAAAAAACTCCTTTAAGTTGATATTTTATGTACTTTTCCAAATTTTGAAATATAATATCACCTATAAATAATATATACAATTGGAATTGTTACTTTTATTCACTCTAGTTGGAGCATATATCGTGTGGTATGTGTCCATGAGCTCGAGTATAAATAGGACACATTATCCTATTGTGAAATAATCATATGAAAGCTATTACAATACTCTTATCAATATTATTCTCAATATTGGTGCTTTCATACTAGTCAGATATACTACTCGGAAGCTTTGCCAAGAAGCTTATAGCAAGCTCAGACTAATTATCTCTTAACTTTGTCTTATTATTACTTATTTGCATTGTATATTATCTAACACTTTTTGCCAAATAAGTCACTTGAGACATACGTGCCCTTGACCACGTATACAAATCCAACCGTACCGTTTTACGGATAAACATTACCTAAAATCAGTATTGAAATTAAAAATTATAATTTAGATATTTTATCTCATATAAAAGTCGGGATATGTTATTTAGGTTATAATCATAATTTTAAATTTGAAATTATAATACTATCCCGATTTCAAACCAAACGGGCTCTTAAGATTTTTTCTAAAAAGTTTATAGATTGATCTTTTAGAAGCACATTTTATACTTTTCGAGACCGAAAAACTTACTTTCAAAGTGTAAAACTCCACATGCCCTTTAATTTTTCGTGATTGAAAAAACAATATCTCCTTTAGTTTTCAATGATATAACAAATCCTCTTGATTTAAATGTACAAGTATAAATGAGCTGGTCATTTCATGAATATTCAAAATATAAAATAGTGGCGTTCAATTATGATTGACTAATAGGGTTTTTTCTCAAAAAATATTTACATAAAAATGAATAGGTGCCTAATATATTGAGGCAAAAAATCATTTCTCTTTTGCATGAAATTATAAAAAAACTCCTTTAAGTTGATATTTTATGTACTTTTCCAAATTTTGAAATATAATATCACCTATAAATAATATATACAATTGGAATTGTTACTTTTATTCACTCTAGTTGGAGCATATATCGTGTGGTATGTGTCCATGAGCTCGAGTATAAATAGGACACATTATCCTATTGTGAAATAATCATATGAAAGCTATTACAATACTCTTATCAATATTATTCTCAATATTGGTGCTTTCATACTAGTCAGATATACTACTCGGAAGCTTTGCCAAGAAGCTTATAGCAAGCTCAGACTAATTATCTCTTAACTTTGTCTTATTATTACTTATTTGCATTGTATATTATCTAACACTTTTTGCCAAATAAGTCACTTGAGACATACGTGCCCTTGACCACGTATACAAATCCAACCGTACCGTTTTACGGATAAACATTACCTAAAATCAGTATTGAAATTAAAAATTATAATTTAGATATTTTATCTCATATAAAAGTCGGGATATGTTATTTAGGTTATAATCATAATTTTAAATTTGAAATTATAATACTATCCCGATTTCAAACCAAACGGGCTCTTAAGATTTTTTCTAAAAAGTTTATAGATTGATCTTTTAGAAGCACATTTTATACTTTTCAGAGACTGAAAAACTTACTTTCCAGTGTAAAACTCCACCTGCCCTTTAATTTTTCGTGATTGAAAAAACAATATCTCCTTTAGTTTTCAATGATATAACAAATCCTCTTGATTTAAATGTACAAGTATAAATGAGCTGGTCATTTCATGAATATTCAAAATATAAAATAGTGGCGTTCAATTATGATTGACTAATAGGGTTTTTTCTCAAAAAATATTTACATAAAAATGAATAGGTGCCTAAATATTGAGGCAAAAAATCATTTCTCTTTTGCATGAAATTATAAAAAAAACTCCTTTAAGTTGATATTTTATGTACTTTTCCAAATTTTGAAATATAATATCACCTATAAATAATATATACAATTGGAATTGTTACTTTTATTCACTCTAGTTGGAGCATATATCGTGTGGTATGTGTCCATGAGCTCGAGTATAAATAGGACACATTATCCTATTGTGAAATAATCATATGAAAGCTATTACAATACTCTTATCAATATTATTCTCAATATTGGTGCTTTCATACTAGTCAGATATACTACTCGGAAGCTTCGCCAAGAAGCTTATAGCAAGCTCAGACTAATTATCTCTTAACTTTGTCTTATTATTACTTATTTGCATTGTATATTATCTAACACTTTTTGCCAAATAAGTCACTTGAGACCTACGTGCCCTTGACCACGTATACTAATCCAACAATACCGTTTTACGGATAAACATTACCTAAAATCAGTATTGAAATTAAAAATTATAATTTAGATATTTTATCTCATATAAAAGTCGGGATATGTTATTTAGGTTATAATCATAATTTTAAATTTGAAATTATAATACTATCCCGATTTCAAACCAAACGGGCTCTTAAGATTTTTTCTAAAAAGTTTATAGATTGATCTTTTAGAAGCACATTTTATACTTTTCAGAGACTGAAAAACTTACTTTCCAGTGTAAAACTCCACCCGCCCTTTAATTTTTCGTGATTGAAAAAACAATATCTCCTTTAGTTTTCAATGATATAACAAATCCTCTTGATTTAAATGTACAAGTATAAATGAGCTGGTCATTTCATGAATATTCAAAATATAAAATAGTGGCGTTCAATTATGATTGACTAATAGGGTTTTTTCTCAAAAAATATTTACATAAAAATGAATAGGTGCCTAATATATTGAGGCAAAAAATCATTTCTCTTTTGCATGAAATTATAAAAAAAACTCCTTTAAGTTGATATTTTATGTACTTTTCCAAATTTTGAAATATAATATCACCTATAAATAATATATACAATTGGAATTGTTACTTTTATTCACTCTAGTTGGAGCATATATCGTGTGGTATGTATCCATGAGCTCGAGTATAAATAGGACACATTATCCTATTGTGAAATAATCATATGAAAGCTATTACAATACTCTTATCAATATTATTCTCAATATTGGTGCTTTCATACTAGTCAGATATACTACTCGGAAGCTTCGCCAAGAAGCTTATAGCAAGCTCAGACTAATTATCTCTTAACTTTGTCTTATTATTACTTATTTGCATTGTATATTATCTAACACTTTTTGCCAAATAAGTCACTTGAGACATACGTGCCCTTGACCACGTATACAAATCCAACCGTACCGTTTTACGGATAAACATTACCTAAAATCAGTATTGAAATTAAAAATTATAATTATATATTTTATCTCATATAAAAGTCGGTATATGTTATTTAGGTTATAATCATAATTTTAAATTTGAAATTATAATACTATCCCGATTTCAAACCAAACGGGCTCTTAAGATTTTTTCTAAAAAGTTTATAGATTGATCTTTTAGAAGCACATTTTATACTTTTCAGAGACTGAAAAACTTACTTTCCAGTGTAAAACTCCACCTGCCCTTTAATTTTTCGTGATTGAAAAAACAATATCTCCTTTAGTTTTCAATGATATAACAAATCCTCTTGATTTAAATGTACAAGTATAAATGAGCTGGTCATTTCATGAATATTCAAAATATAAAATAGTGGCGTTCAATTATGATTGACTAATAGGGTTTTTTCTCAAAAAATATTTACATAAAAATGAATAGGTGCCTAATATATTGAGGCAAAAAATCATTTCTCTTTTGCATGAAATTATAAAAAAAACTCCTTTAAGTTGATATTTTATGTACTTTTCCAAATTTTGAAATATAATATCACCTATAAATAATATATACAATTGGAATTGTTACTTTTATTCACTCTAGTTGGAGCATATATCGTGTGGTATGTGTCCATGAGCTCGAGTATAAATAGGACACATTATCCTATTGTGAAATAATCATATGAAAGCTATTACAATACTCTTATCAATATTATTCTCAATATTGGTGCTTTCATACTAGTCGGATATACTACTCGGAAGCTTTTCCAAGAAGCTTATAGCAAGCTCAGACTAATTATCTCTTAACTTTGTCTTATTATTACTTATTTGCATTGTATATTATCTAACACTTTTTGCCAAATAAGTCACTTGAGACATACGTGCCCTTGACCACGTATACAAATCCAACCGTACCGTTTTACGGATAAACATTACCTAAAATCGTATTGAAATTAAAAATTATAATTTAGATATTTTATCTCATATAAAAGTCGGGATATGTTATTTAGGTTATAATCATAATTTTAAATTTGAAATTATAATACTATCCCGATTTCAAAACAAACGGGCTCTTAAGATTTTTTCTAAAAAGTTTATAGATTGATCTTTTAGAAGCACATTTTATACTTTTCGAGACCGAAAAACTTACTTTCCAAAGTGTAAAACCTCACCTGCCCTTTAATTTTTCGTGATTGAAAAAATAATATCTCCTTTAGTTTTCAATGATATAACAAATCCTCTTGATTTAAATGTACAAGTATAAATGAGCTGGTCATTTCATGAATATTCAAAATATAAAATAGTGGCGTTCAATTATGATTGTCTAATAGGGTTTTTTCTCAAAAAATATTTACATAAAAATGAATAGGTGCCTAATATATTGAGTCAAAAAATCATTTCTCTTTTGCATGAAATTATAAAAAAACTCCTTTAAGTTGATATTTTATGTACTTTTCCAAATTTTGAAATATAATATCACCTATAAATAATATATACAATTGGAATTGTTACTTTTATTCACTCTAGTTAGAGCATGTAACAGGCTTTTTTATGGTATCTGAAAATTAAAATCTCAACAAGTTAACATTCTTCTCCTCATATTTTTCTACTAACTTTTTTGGTAATACACAATGATATTAGAAAAGTGAATTTTGGGTATTTATTCAACTAAAATCTTTTATGAAATCCAATAAAATTAATTTTAATACTTTTAGGTGGCTGATAACCATTATTATTAGTCGAACGGGTTTTTTTCACCGAATTAATGAATACATGAGATGCGTTGAAAAAACACAACTATCACTTATTAACCATAGAAATCGTAGGTGCTTATTTAGAATATGCTTACGACTATAATTAGCTTCACAATAGTACTTTTATAAATTGACATAATTTCATACTTTAGAAATGTACAAAAACGATTCAAGCTTAATAAAGAAGAATTGCTACCGAAAATATTGATAAAAATCAATCCAAATTAGTATATCAAGTTTCTGGATTGAAATAATAAAAATCAATTCTTTCAAAATAAATTTGCATTTTGATGAAAGCAACTACTATTACTGCCTACTTTTTACTCAAGTTATGTGGAACATTTTTGCAATACCGCGAAAATAATATGAAACCTTAAATAGAAAGGATGGAGCCATCAGAGCCTAGAACATGGGCGAGCCACTTTAGGCGTAGGGTGGTTAGGTGCGCACCTTTTGTCGGAAATTATGTGGGGTTTACATGGGTTAAATGTTAACAATTATGAATATATATTCAATTTTGCACACCCTTGACATACGTGAGAAGAAAATACTCACACACTTTGCTGAATTCTTGACTCAGCCACCAGCCTAAAGAGAAAATAAGTTTGGCGTATCTTTTTTGCAATAACGGTTGTTAAGAAACAATGACAGATGCAACTCGATTAACCTATTCATTGGATTTTTTTTTTTACGTGTATTCAAACTTGAAACTCTTTGGAGGAGATTTTGGAACGTGATGTTCACATAGCATGTCATATTCCTCTAAGAGTATTTTAGTCAGGGGTGGAGCTAGCATACAACATGCGGATTCGGCCGAAACCAGTAGCTTTAGTCCAAACCTTGCAAGTTTGCTAAGTAATCCATTAAATATGTACAAATTAGTTAGTTTAGAACCCAGTAACTTAAAACAACTAGAATCCCGAACCTATAAGCTTCAAATCCTGACTCCGCCTGTAATTTTAGTATGAGTTCATGATAGTTTACAGGGATTTTGAGAACACTCAATTGTTTAGATAAGAAACTCACAAAATAATGATAGTTTAGAGAAATTTTAACCTATTCACTCTTTGTTTATCTCAGAATGTACATGTGTAATGTTATACCAACTCCAACAATGACACGTACATAACATGGTATCAAAATGTATCCCTACCTTATTTGATCAATGCTAAAATTCATCGTAGTTGTGTAATAGTGCTAGACATATTTAGCTTGTAGTGTTGCATTGCCTTGTTGGCATCAATCTTTGAATAAAAAAGAAAGCTAGAGTCGATATGAAGATCTGCATCTATATTTCAGTGAATAGCCAGAAAGCAGTTGCTTATTGAAGTCTAAAGCTTACAAAAAAATACAAAATCAAAAAGCAATTTGTGTTGTGACCCTGGATCCAGATCCAACAGTACAGAGCTTTCTTTGGATAAGAGTATATCCAGACAATATTTTTGCACTCCGGAATCTTGAAAGAAAAAGCAAATACATAAAATAAAGTTCATCTTCTACGTTTCAATTGTGGATATCGATCATAGAATCTCTGACATTCGCCAGATTATGGACAATTCCATGTTATCACTTGCCCATTTCAAATATTAGCTGTCCCTCTGCCAAGTTATGGAACCATTTATAACTTTGGGTGAATATTCTGGGCAGGTTGGCTTCTGCTGCGTGATATAATGTTGAAAGAAATAATCCCCTTCATTATTTTCATTGATTGAATAGATATATATACAAGTTACAAAATAGGAGAATCCTATTCCTAAAACCTTATTCTACCATAATTCTAACTATACAATTATGGTAAGTGTATATCCTAATCTAGGTAACAAATATACTACAATATACACACAATATACTTTCCTTAATATACAACTCTTTATCACCGTTTTGCTGCCCTAATTCCGTGATGGGCTGAACGTGCGGCAGCCCACCGCCGAGAGGCCGCACCGTCTTTGTCTTTGCTTCAGTCCATGTGATATACACTGCTGTATATTCAGTGTATATCACATGTATATTGCTCTGTTTAACACACCCCGCGTTGATCATAGCGGGCGATTTTCGAACGCCGAGACTCGTCCCTAAAATCTTCAAAGAGAACCGCATTTGGTAGACCCTTTGTAAAGATGTCTGCAATTTGATAACGAGACGGGACATGGCATACACGAACTTGACCCTTTGCAACCTTTTCACGGACAAAGTGAATGTCCATTTCATTATGCTTGGTGCGTTGGTGTTTAACTGGGTTACCTGAAAGGTAGATGGTACTAACGTTATCGCAATATACCAAGGTTGCCTTCTGAATGGGACAATGAAGCTCCAAAAGCAAATTACGTAGCCAACATGATTCGGAGACCACATTCGCTACCCCTTGATAATCTGCCTCGGCACTTGAGCGTGTTAGAGTTGCCTGATGTTTTGCTGACCAGGAGACCAAGTTGTTGCCAAGGAACATACAGTAGCCAGAAGTCGACCGTCTGGTGTCGGGACAACCACCCCAATCAGCATCTGTGTAAGAGACAAGTGTGGATGTAGATGAAGGATACAAGTGCAACCCATAGTCTAGTGTCTCCTGAATATACCGAATGATGCGTTTGATTGCATTCATGTGCTCAACTCTAGGAGCATGCATGAATAAACACACATGCTGAACCGCATATGTAATATCCGGTCTGGTAAAGGTAAGATAATGGAGGGCCCCTGCAAGACTGCGATAGCGGGTCTGGTCCTTGAATGGTGCACCTGCTGCGGCACTTAGCTTCGGGTTTGCATCAACTGGCGTGGAAGTGGACTTACAGGATGACATCCCAACCCTCTCTATGATCTCAGCAGTATACTTTCGTTGAGACAAAAACAAATCACCTGAATGACACTTGACGGCAATCCCCAAAAAATAACTCAAAGGCCCTAAGTCTTTCATAGCAAATTCAGAACTGAGCATGACCATGATAGACTGGCGCAAAGTATCGGAGAAGGCAGTCAAGATGATATCATCCACATACAGCAGAATGTAGGCCAAGGACGAACCACGGCGGTAGATGAACAAGGAATTATCTGACCTGCTGTGAGTGAACCCAATAGTCGAAACAAAGTCAGCAAATCGTGTATACCAGGCCCGTGGAGACTGCTTAAGCCCATATAATGATTTCTTCAACAAACAAACATGATTAGGGAGGTTGGGATCCCTGAAACCCAATGGCTGATGAGTATAGACTGTTTCCTTGAGATCACCATGTAGAAAAGCATTCTTGACATCCAACTGATGAATTGGCCAAGTCTTTGAAAGAGCCAAGCTAAGCACAGTGCGAATGGTAGCCGATTTGACCACCGGACTAAACGTCTCACCACAATCAATTCCAACCTACTGAGTCTTACCATCACCAACAAGTCGCGCCTTATGTCGAGCAAAGGACCCATCTGAATTTTCCTTATGAGCAAAAATCCACATAGACCTGATAACATTAATACCATATGGACGGGGCAACAACTCCCACGTCTTATTATCAATAAGAGCATTATATTCATCAGTCATAGCAATTTTCCAATTAGGGTCATTTAATGCGGACACAGGATTGCGGGGCAAGGGGGATTTCCAGACATCAGAATGTAAATTAAAATGTCTCTTAGGTGTAAAAATACCCCGCTGACTACGAGTGACCGGTCTATGACTCGAGGAAGAATTGAGGGAATTTTGGGAATTTTTCGGGCTCGGGACGGACGTCCGGCGAGGTAGTGGGCCGCCGGCCCAAATCGGTACATCTTGGACTCGGCACGGACCAGTTCCAGAATTGGGCCGGACCGGCCCAATTCTTCGGAACTGTTCCGGTGGCCGGAGAGTCTTTGGACGTGGCGGATCTTGTGGGTCCAGCGGGCAGTGGGCCCGCTGGAGGATTTTGGGTACGGGAGATGTCCGAAAAATTCCGAATAATATACGGGGATATTTGGTCATCCAAAAAATTATACGACTTAGGCTCGGGAGTATGAACTTTCATAAAAGGGAATTGGGTTTCATCAAAAATGACATGGCGATTAATTATGATTTTCTTGGAGGATAAATCAAAACACTTATAACCACGATGATTCGACGGATAACCCAAAAATACACACGGGGTAGACCGAGCCTGAAGTTTGTTAATTGTGGTGGATGGGAATAACGGATAGCACAAGCACCCAAAAATCCGAAGATGAGAATAAGAAGGGTTCTTATTATATAGGATTTTGAGGGGGGAAGAATATGTCAGACCTTTAGACGGAATTATGTTAAGAAGATATGTGGCCATTTGTAGAGCATGATGCCAAAAATATGGAGGTATGGAGGCATGAATTAAGAGAGTTCGGACAATGTTATTTATGGAACGAATTTTGCGTTCGGCTTTCCCATTTTGTGAAGATGTATGAGGACACGAAAACCGAAAATTTATCCCATTATTAGCACAAAACTCCCGAAACTCCCTATTGTCATACTCTTTCCCATTATCACATTGAATATTTTTTATTTCTCTTTCGAATTGAGTACGAATGAACGCTCTAAATTTGATGAAGACGGAAAACACTTGTGATTTATTCGCAATTGGAAACGTCCACAAAAATCTAGAATAATCATCTAAAAAGAGAACATAATATAGATGACCCATTGAACTAAGAACAGGAGATGTCCATAAGTCGCTATGAATAATATCAAAGGGCTTTGAAGTATGAGAATTAGAGTCTACAAATGGCATCTTAACAATTTTCCCTAATGAACAAGACTGACAAAGTGGAGTATGACTCGTACCCTTACAAGAAATAAAGTTATTTTTATCTAAAACTGATAAAATAGAAGATCTCGGATGACCCAGACGAGCATGCCACATGGAAGGAGAGATGGCTGCAAAAGCTGACGGCAAGGCTGGACTCGATGGACTGAAACCGGGCATGATAGGATACAGATCCCCCCTACTATCACACCTCATGAGATGACTCCCCGTCTTGAAATCCTTCACAGAGAAACCGAAATGATCAAATTCAACAGAAACAGAATTGTCATTTGTGAATTTTCGGACAGACACTAAATTTTTAATCAATTTAGGAGCATGTAAAGTATTTTTCAAGAGGAGTGGTGGATTGGGGGGAGACAACGTTTTCTGACCATACCCTAGAATTGGAATAGAACTGTCATTACCAACAATTATCCCCCGAGAGGTGCTCAAATTGGAATAAGATGAGAGAGTACCTGATTCGGAAGTCATGTGAGTAGTGGCACCGGTGTCCATATACCAATTTGGGTCCGGTTGAGATAACCCCAGTGTGTGCATTGTGGCCTCGATGTCGGTTTGAGTAGGGCCTGCTGCATGATGGGCTTGCAGAGGTCGGGTCCCAAGAACTCCTGGCCGTGCTGGAACTGGGCCGTAACTGCTATTGCTGCCGCTGCTGGACCACTGGCCAGTGGGCCACCACTGGCCAGTGGGCCGCCACTGCTGGGTATTGGGCCTGGATCGTTGGCCAGCCCCACCGGCCGCTGGAAACCGGCCGCCGGATGGTAAGGTTTCCACTGCCATGGGCCCCACTGTTGGGCCCAGGGCGGTGGTGGGCCACTGTACCCTGGATGGGACCCACCGCTTGCTTGTTGACCACCGGAACCGCCACCAGAATCGCCGCGTTTGCCCCCGCGGTTTTTGTTATTATTTTTGCGATTATTCTTATTGCCACCATTATTTTAGTTTTGGCCCGAATTATTAACAAAACCCGAAGGACTAGGAGAGGATGCCACCATGACAACTGGGCTGGCTCCGATAGCCGCCTTTTTAGCCAAACCGGCTTCTTCTAACATCAGCATGGAGCGGGCTTGATGGAAGTTGGGAAGAGGGTTGCTTTGGCGAAGGAGAGTTCCAACACCATTATAGGCCTCCGAAAGACCGGCAACCAACTGTAGAACTAGTCGATTATTTGTTACTGGTGCGCCAACATTACGGAGTTGATCCGCCAACTCCTTTAGTTTCTTGCAATATGCAGAAACGTTCAGAAATTCGTCCATTCGAACGAGAGAGAATTCCTACTCGAGTGTGACGACACGGGAATGTTGGTTGTCTTGGAATATGTCACGCAATCTATTCTATGCAGCCATAACCGTTGTATCTGGCTCAATAATCGTCTGTAGAAGGTCCACCGAAATAGTGGCATATATCCACCGAAGAACGGTAGCATCAAGTGTAATCCATAACTCAGGATCCTCCGCAG
This sequence comes from Anisodus tanguticus, assembly GCA_034509755.1. Lineage (NCBI taxonomy): Eukaryota > Viridiplantae > Streptophyta > Magnoliopsida > Solanales > Solanaceae > Anisodus > Anisodus tanguticus. The sequence goes on along the minus strand of CM067552.1, from coordinate 25,042,548 downwards.
GAAGGGGTCTAGCGGGAGGGATGATGTGATGAAGAACTTGATAAGATATAGCGTGAATTTTAAACAACTCCGCCCACGTTGCATATTGAACGTTTTCCATCTCAAGGACAATAGGGACACTTAGCTTGATATTGGAAACCGTGAGGGCAGGGTGAAAATTGTTCTTAGACATATTGAAAGAACAAAGAAGGAGGGGAAATTTAAGAGAGGTTTTTGAGAGCGGAAGACAAAATTTTGGAGAGAAAACCCGGGGGGGGGAGGGGTTCTCGCCCACAAGGAAGACAAAAGTTGAGAGAAAAACTTTTGTGTAGACCTAGTCTCTTGATACCATGAAAGAAATAATCCCCTTCATTATTTTCATTGATTGAATAGATATATATACAAGTTACAAAATAGGAGAATCCTATTCCTATTCTATTCCTAAAACCTTATTCTACCATAATTCTAACTATACAATTATGGTAAGTGTATATCCTAATTATGGTAAGTGTATATCCTAATCTAGGTAACAAATATACTACAATATACATACAATATACTTTCCTTAATATACAACTCTTTATCACTGTTTTGTTGCCCTAATTCTGTGATGGGTGAACGTGCGAGCCCACCGCCGAGACTTGTAGGCCCACCGCCGAGAGGCTCGCACCGCTTCTTTGCTTCGGTCCATGTGATATACACTGCTGTATATTCAGTGTATATCACATGTATATTGCTCTGTTTAACAAATGTATATTTCACCCTCCCAGTACAATTTCTCTTGCACCTTCAATTCCTACAACCTGCACCAACCATTTTCAAAATTAAATGACTTCTGGAGGAAAAAATCAGATTTTATATTGTTGAAAATTTACTAATGTGGAATTAAGTTTATCCCATTATTTATGACTCGAACAATTGGGGGGCCCACGTCGGAAATGTCGTTTCCACACACGTGCACACGTAGTGCCAAGTATCGCAAATTTCATCAGTCAAATAGATATTGGTGCGTAAGTAATACGTTTGACACATAGAATGATAAAGGGTTATTGGTCAAATGACATAGTATTCCACGTTGGTAAACGAAAGACGAAGTGTATGATGAAATGAGTCGGAAATCGCCGCGAAGGGCCGTGGCGCAGCCCCGTCGGTGGCGAGGCACCGGAGCACCACGGCGCGTCCCAGGCAATGCCGCGACGCTAATTCGCAGAGCTGCGGCGCTTCGGAGGCAGAATGATGCGACGAGAAGATGGAAAGTTTTGACTTTTGGGCTGGTTTTAGAGCATTGAATCTCCATTATTTGGCACATGAATTCAGCCATTATTTGGCCGAATGTAACCCCTCAATTAAGTGTCATTACATGGCTATTGAAGGTCATTAATTGGCTAGTTGAGGGGTCATCTCCTTACACTATAAATTGAGGCCTTTGGCTCAATTGTTCACTACCAAGAAAACACTTACAGAATTTTCTGAAATCTTCTTCTTCCTCTCTAGCAAAGTTACTATACTCAAAGTTTTTCAAGAATAACACTTGAGTTTCCTTTGCTCATTTGTTAAGTTGTTGTTGTATCTTGGGAGACTATTATCCAACAACGTAAAATGATATATACGGGGCAATTTTTGTCTAGGAGTGGGCGTATATCGCTTCAGTTCGGTTTTGTATCCGAATATATGAACCGAATACAACTTTTTTTTAAAAAAAACCAATATGTTCGGTTTATATCGCCGAACGTATCGGATTATATCGGTTTTTTTAGTGGGTTGGGTCGGGTCGAGGAATTTTTATTTTTTTTAAAAAAAAAACCAAAACTGAAATTGACATTCACCTACACTACCATGAAATTTCGACGTTGAAATTTATTGTGTATCGTGAGATGTTTACTAAAGAGAAAGGTAAATTAGAAACCGATTTGGAGGAAAACACAAATTAATTGCGAAAATGGACGTTTTCGTTTGGCTGCGCCAAACCTCCTTGATGCAGTTTGGGCCAGCCCCGTCTCAAAAAAATACCCAAAAGCAAAAAAACAATCGGGTAAAACGGACATCCGAGCGCAGAGTTATGACTATTTAAAATTTCAACAATTTACAACTACTTTCTCTCCCTACATTTTATGTCAATGCTTCCGTGATATGTTAATCAAGTTCATGCCGCATTCGACTTCCATAAAAGCTTCATAGATTGACATCAATGGCTATGATTCAAGAGATAGTAGTAGCCTAAAATAAAAAATAAGAATAATTATATATTTAATTCAGTTTTTTCGGTTCGGTTCGTATCCAAAATTAAAAAACCGAACCGAATCACTAAATCCTGTTCGGTCTTTTCGGTTCTCCGGGTTTTTTGCTCACCCCTAATCTTGTCTTAAAGACAGAGTGTCATCACTCGACTCAACAAATCACACAAGGAGTTTGTTATGTTCTTAATTCTAGTTTGTTGTAATCTTTAGTTTATCCTTTCTAGCAATTTGTAATATTTACTTATTTCCCATTTCCTACATTGTTGTAACCCACAATTTTAAGACAAGATTGTTGTAAGTGCTTATAAAGATGACTGGAAGAGAACAACTCGCTTCTGATTCTGCTGCTGCTACTACTACTCAAGGCAACCTCTCTGCCTTCCCCACTGCTCAAGGCACACCCAATGCCTTTCCGGTTGCTCAAGGCTCATCCAACGCCTTTCCTGCTGCTCAAGGGAACGTTACAGTTCCTCCACCCGCCGGATTCCACCATGAACGCCCAGAAAAGTTCATGGGCTCAAACTTCAAGAGATGGCAGCAGAAGATGTTGTTATATCTGACTGTTATGGGAATGGCTTGTTTCCTAACAGAAGATCCTCCACAAGCTGGAGATGAAATAGACCCTTCGCCTACTGAAACGGCGGAAGGGGGCCAAGGTATCCATGTCATTAATGGCATGAAGATGGTTCTTGATGCATGGAGTCATAGTGATTTCATGTGTAAGAACTATATTTTGAACTGCATGTAAAACCCACTCTACATGGTGTATTACACCGTAGGCACCGCTAAAGAGTTATGGGAGAAGCTGCAGAAGAAGTACTACGCACAAGATGCTGGTACAAAGAAATTCATCATTGGAAATTCTTGAAATTTCAAATGGTGGATAGTAAAACAGTGATGTCCCAAGTCCAGGAATTCCAAATGATTCTACATCAACTGGATTTGGAAGGTATGAAACCAAATGAGCAGTTTCTGGTTGCATCACTGATTGAAAAGTTACCTCCCTCGTGGAATGAGTTTATGAGTTACTTAAAACTCAAGACAAAGGAGATGACATTTGAAGAACTTATTATCAAACTCCAGATTCAGGAACATAATAAGAAGGTCTTGCCTAGGGGAAAACAACCCGCTGAGGCAAAGGCAAATCTGGTTGAGGCCAAAGGGAACCCAAGCAAGAAGCGCAAGTTTCAGAAAGACGGCAAGACCCAAGCGGTGGAGAAGTTCAAAGGAAACTGTCACCACTATGGGAAACCTGCTCATATGATCAAGGATTACCGTAAGCTCAAGACTGAGCAACAAGAGAAGGCAAAGGCCAAAGGCAAGGCTCAAGCTAACGTCGTCAAAGACAAACTTCTGGATGACATGATTGAGGAGTTCTCGGCAGTGGTGCTTGAAGCAAACCTTGTTGAGAATCCCATGCAATGGTGGATGGACACAGGTGCTACCAGACACATCTGTTCTAATAGAGATGTCTTCTCCACTTATACACCAGTTACAAATAAGAAGTTGTTCATGGGTAACAACGCTTCCTCTGACGTGTTGGGGGTAGGAAAGGTTGTCCTGAAGATGACTTCTGGAAAGGAGCTCACTCTAAAGGAGGTGATGCATGTCCCTGAGATTAGGAGAAATTTAATTTCAGGTCATTTATTGATTAATACTGGTTTTAGGCTAGTATTTGAGTCCAATAAGTTTGTAATCACCAAGAATGGAATTTTTGTGGGAAGAGGTTTCGTCTGTGAAGGACTCTTCAAAGTTAACGCCATGTCTTTAATACGTACAAGAAATAATATTAAAGCTTCTTCTTCTTACTTGCTTGAGTCCTCTAATTTATGGCATCATAGATTATGACATGTTAACTACAAGTCCATCCAAAGGTTGGTTAAGTTGGAGTTGTTGTCGTCTATCGACGTAAACCCTCAACATAAGTGTGAGGTGTGCGTAGAGGCAAAACTCACAAAGTATTCCTTTTCGATCCGTCGAAAGGAATACCGCTCCTCTAGAACTTATTCACACAGATATATGTGATTTGAAGTTTGCACAAACTAGGGGAGGGAACAAGTACTTTGTGACATTCATTGATGATAGCACAAGGTATTGTTACCTTTACTTGTTGATAAGTAAAGATGAAGCGTTCCGACGTTACAAAGCAGAAGTTGAAAACCAACTAAGCATGCGGATTATATCTATTCGTAGCGATAGAGGGGGAGAATACGTAGCGCCATTTGAGGAATATTATGCCAAATCTGGCATTATTCATAAAACAATGGCTCCATACTCACCACAGTCGAACGGTGTTGCGGAACGCAAGAACCGCACATTGAAGGAAATAATGAATATCTTGCTCATCAATTCCGGTCTTCCTCAAAACATGTGGGGAGAAGCCGTCCTTACCGCTAATACGATTCTTAACAGAGTCCCACATAAGGGTAAGGATAAAACTCCATATGAATCATGGAAGGGAAAGAAACCCACCTATAAATATTTAAAAGTGTGGGGTTGTTTGGAAAAGGTTGAAGTGCCTAAGCCAAAGAAGGTCAAGATTGGGCCTAAGACTGTATCCACGGGGGTACAATCATGGAATCAAGGAATACTCAATTCTTTAAGGATACCTTTCCTAGAAAGGAAAAATACATAACCTCTCACAAACGAAGTTATGAACAAAGCTCTCAGACCAAGAGTCATTGACTGCCCGGATCTAGATGGTTCAGATCTAGTGGACTTCGAAGTGGCTGAATATCTGGAGACTAGTGTTCCAGATTCTCAGAATTTGGAGACTCCAGAGATGGAACCAAGGCGAAGTAAAAGGGCCAGAAAGGATAAATCCTTCGGTCCTGACTTTGTAGCTTATATGGTTGATGATGAATCAAGGACAATTGCTGAAGCATTGTCAACTCCAGAGGCACTGCTCTGGAAATAAGCTATTGAGAGTGAAATAGACTTCATCCTGCATAACCATACTTGGGAGTTGGTTGATCTTCCTCCGGGAAATAAATTATTGGATTGTAAATGGATACTAAAACAGAAGTATAAAGTAGATGGGTCTATAGATAAGTACAAGGCCAGGTTAATAGTCAAGGGCTATCGGCAGAAGGAAGACCTTGACTATTTGACACGTACTCCCCGGTGTCTAGGATGACATCCATACGAGTATTCATTGTGATCGCAGCGTTGCGTGACCTTGAGATACATCAAATGGATGTCAAAACAGCCTTCCTAAATGGTGATTTGGAAGAAGAAATTTATATGGAACAACCCGAAGGGTATGTGGTTCCAGGGCAAGAGAAGAAAGTCTGTTGACTTGTCAAATCTCTATACGGGCTGAAACAAACCCCGAAACAATGGCACGAAAATTTTGATAGTACTCTACTATCGAATGGTTTCTCTATTAATGAATATGGCAAATGTGTCTACACGAAAGGTAACTCTGACTCGTTCGTTATGATATGCCTGTACGTAGATGACATGTTGATCACATGGAGCAGTCCTAGCTTGATCCTAGAGACTAAGAACATGTTGAAACAATGCTTCGACATGAAGGATATGGGTAAGATCTCTAAGACGTCTGACGAACTGGTCTTATCTCAGTCTCACTACATCGAGGATGTGCTGAGAAAGTTCGAGATATTTGATAGTTAGCCTATGAAGTCACCAATGGTAGAAATCAAAAACTTGATAAAAATCATGGTGTACCCGTATGCCAGGAGCAATATGCACAGGTGATTGGGAGTTTGATGTACATAACAAACTGCACCCAACTTGATATTACTTATGCAGTCAACAAGTTGTCTAGGTTTACCCGTAATCCAAATAATGATCATTGGAAGGCATTGATCTGGTACTACGATACCTGAAATACTCGCTAACTTTCGGGTTGCATTATTCGAGATATCCAGTTGTACTATAGGGGTATAGTGATGCAAATTGGATATCTGATGTAGAGAACACCAAGTCCACCAGTGGGTATATATTTACAATTGGTGGTGGGGTTGTGTCTTGGAAATCCTCTAAGCAAACTTGCATCGCCCGATCCACGATGGAATCGGAGTTTATCGCTTTAGACAAAGCATGAGAAGAAGTTGAGTGGCTTCATAACTTCTTAGAGGATGTCCCTTGTTGGGACAAACCCGTACCTTATGTAATGATCCACTGCGACAGTCAGTCGGCTCTAGGAAGGGCACGGAATTCTATGTACAATGGCAAGTCTCATCATATTCGACGGAGACATAAGACCATTAGACAGCTGATCACCACGGGTATAATACTGATTATATAAAATCAAAGGATAACATAGCGGACCCACTGACAAAGGGCTTACCCAAAGATCAGATGTTCTGCTTGTTTAGGGGAATGGGCTTAAAACCCAAGCTATAAGGATCAATACGGTGGTAACCCAACCTTACTAACTAGAGATCCCAGGAATTAGGTTCAATGGGAAAACTAAGCTGTAAAGGTTCAGTTGAGCGCTTCGGTGGAAGCATGAACACTTCGGATAGTGATTCTGTAAAGAAACACCAAATCCAAAGTCGTTCCCGCGATAGACATTAAGTGCTATCTGCAGTGTGGGTAAAGGTTAAGTTTCCAAAACCTTTAATGATCCTCAACGGTTGAGGTTAGGTTTGGGGAAATGTTTAATGGTTCCTAACACTTGTAAAGTGAGGTATAGCAGGATACCTTGTAGGAGACCATCTATTTAAGTGCGAGGATAGGCCGCCTCAAATGAACGCACTTAAGAATCCAAGAAGTGTCCATGGCCACAACGGACAAAACATTACGAAGAACAGAGTAAGGGAAGTTGTTGTGTTGGTACCGTTGACTTGGCTTACACAAAATACTAACGGTTCAAGACATCACGTTCACCGCTCAGTAAGTAAGTCCGATGGTATTCAACTATGGAAGGTTCAAAGCTGAAGCTACCTCTCCTGATGCAACATCGGTCCGCTGAAAGATTGTTGAAAAAGGCACCATGTGAGTGCGCCAAAATCTCTTTCAAGAGGGGATTGTTGGAAATTTACTAATGTGGAATTAAGTTTATCCCATTATTTATGACTCGAACAATTGGGGCCCTGCACGTCAGAAACGTCATTTCCACACACATGCACACGTATCGCAAATTTTATTAGTGAAAGAGATATTGATGTGTAAGTAATACGTTTGAGACATAGAATGATGGACGATTATTGGTCAAATGACATAGTATTCCACGTTGGTAAACGAAGGAAGAAGTGTATGAAGTGTAAGATGAAACGAGTCAGAAATCGCCGCGAAGGGCTGTGGCGCAGCCCCGTCGGAGCCGAGGCGTCGGAGCGCCGCGACGCCTCTATGCAGCGCTGCGGCGCTAATTGGGTCTTCAGCCGCGGCGCCGCGGCGCTAATTCGCAGAGTCGCGGCGCTTCGGTGGCAGAATGCTGCGACGTGAAGATGGAAAGTTCTGACTTTTGGGCTGGTTTTGGAGCATTGAATCTCCATTATTTGGCACATGAATTCAGCTATTATTTGGCTGAATGTAACCCCTCAATTAAGTGTCATTACATGGATATTGAAGTCCATTAGTTGGCTAGTTGAGGGGTCATCTCCTTACACTATAAATTGAGGCCTCTGGCTCAATTGTTCACTACCAAGAAAACACTTACAGAATTTTCTGAAATCTTCTTCTTCCTCTCTAGCAAAGTTACTATACTCAAAGTTCTTCAAGAGTAACACTTGAGTTTCCTTTGCTCATTTGTTAAGTTGTTGTTGTATCTTGGGAGATTATTGCCCGACAACGTAAAAGGATATATACGGGGCAATCTTGTCTTAAAGACATAGTGCCATCACTCGACTCGGTAAATCACACAAGGAGTTTGTTCCGTTCTTAATTCTAGTTTGTTGTAATCTTTAGTTTATCCTTTCTAGCAATTTGTAATATTTACTTACTTCGCGTTTTCTGCAATTGTTGTAACCCACATATATAACTGAAACATGAGGAAATATTTGGGTGCAAGAACGAGTTAAAGCATGAATTTTCTTTCTATCACAGTATCAGACTGCAATTCATGAAGTCATTTCATTGTATATTTCTTATTTCATGTGTAGTTCTGACCATAGCGGTTGCGAAGAAAGTTCACATACTTAAGTATGCATTAGCACCTGTAAAGTACAATGCCAAATCAGCGGGTGCTAAATGATAATGGAACTATGTGCATGTACATGGAGTAGGTTTAACAATTACTAAACTAATGCATAAGAACATCAATAGTCATTCTTTATACTGATATACTTAGTCTTGTTTGTCCCTTTCTTTTTCAATGTACTCTTGGATTCTTCTTTTTAACATCCGAGTTTCTATAAGAAATCTTTCTCATGACTAGATGAATTTGTTATTATTGGTTTCAATGAATATGAATACGTATCATTCTAGGTCATGAACAGCGATATTTACTGCAAGGGTTGCCTGGTAATTTCATATACTGGTCTTCCGGTTATGTTCAATTACTAATGACCCTTGCAAATAGTAACCAGATCAAGTTCTTTGCTTACCTCATAATCTGGAAATGCCAGTGAGAGGATTCTAATAGCTTCTTCATCCCATTTTTTATCCCCAAATTGCGGAGTAATAATTGCACTGTTAGCAATGTAGAAGTTTACGTAAGAAGCAGCAAGCCTTGTACCTGAAGTCCTAGATTTAGCATCGCCATCCTGTTAAGACAATAGTAGGATGACATCAGAATGATTTGATCCATGAAAAGATGCTTGATTTTCTACTTTCAGATTGTGGTTCCTCAAGAAAGTAAGTACAATAACGAAGCTGGAAAAGTGCTTGGTTGACTTTGGAAAGATTACTATTGCATGAGATCTATAATGTCATAATATGATGTTCCTCAAAATATAATTTACTTCATGTTTTCATATCCCCTGAATCATGAATATTTCATTCAAGCAGCCGTTACATTTTATCTTTTCACAGAAGTCCATCAAAAGCTTGGAATTAAAGGGCCACACAATTGCTCTAGGGATTTTGACTCAGTGACGCAAATATTTGTTTCAATAAATTGTATAAAAAGATTTTATGATTACTGTTCTGTGAGCAAAAAGAAAAATTACGTTTCAACAGAGAGGAAGACAGCATCATAAAAAATAAATATCATCCATATATAGTTTTGATCCAAAATTTCAACTGATGAATATCATCCTACCCATGAATGTTTTGTATATAAATAAAAAAAGAAAGAGAATTAAATCCCCATGCCTATATCAATATTAACAAATTCTGGCAAACATCGACTTGAGATGCATCGACTTTTTAGACAGCTCTGCAATTTTTCTTTTATGAATGACAGCTGTGGAATGTTACCAAAAACATCACCTGAAATATTCCATTTGCCTCCTCATTCGTCATATAGAGTGGCCCAGGTACATGGAGTTTGATCACTTGTATTTTTCTACCATTGGCATCAGAAGAGAGCGCTTCAAAGGATCTTTCATACTGTTGATCAGACTGATCATCAGTCCAAGACAACAAAACAACACCAGGCTTCCCAAAACAGCACATGTTGTCAATATGACCATTTGTATCATCATCACCTGTAACATCAACAGTAAACTAAAGTCTAACTGTTCACTTCTCTATAATTATTTTGTAAAAAAAAAAGAAAAAGAAAAGGAAATATCATCAACGTCCAATGCATAAATTTGAAAGATAAACAATAAAACCACAAATCCATTGAATGGTTAGCATCCCAATATGTTATTTGAAAACGACACTTAAAGTCTCTAATTAAAAATGTTTTATAGGTTAATAATCTCTCAAGTAACTAACAAAATTTCAATAAACCAGCTTTGTAGTTTGTACCGATTACTAAAATTAGTGATCTTTTTAAGTAGATCCCTTTGGATTGTTAATTGGAGCAAAAATTTTAATGTGATTCTGCATTATAATTAAGATATCAAGTATTTTAGATTATTTTGTTCCTGCCACAATGTTATAACCGACTCAGTAATCAGTTCTTTTCTCTTTTTCCTTCAACTAATTTCTTCTTCGCAAATATGAAATGAGTATCCTTTCTAGCAATTTGTAATATTTACTTACTTCTCGTTTTCTGCAATTGTTGTAAATGGATATATCGAGCTTTAAAGAGTTCTTTGTAATGAAATCCACATAATTGGCTCAGACCTAAAGGTCAACACCATTAAGTCAGCTAATTTATACTTAAAATTTCTAGTAGAGGGTGAGTAGCTAGTCAAGCGTTTTCTCTGGTGTTACTGAGGGAAAGCATGTTTCTACTTATCAGTCTCACTATTTTTATTCTTTAAAATTGACCCTTGTGGTCCGGTTCTTCCCTGTACCCCGCGCATAGCGGGAGCTTAGTGCACCAGGCTGCCCTTTTTTTATTATATTTTTTTAGGAGAAAAAAAAATTGAGAAGACTTTCTTCATTGTGTTACTACTATTATTTCTTTTACTTTGGTTATTTGTACTATTTTTGTTGTTAGTACTTTCCTTTCTACAACATTTTCACCATAGCTTTTACTCTTGTATTTGTCAAACCTAGTTTTTGAAATCGCTTTTCTTGAACAGGTGGTCTATCGAAAACAATTTCTCTACCTATCACAAGGTAGGGGTAAGGTTTGCGTACACCCCACCCTCTCCAAACTCCACTTGTGGGATAACACTTAAGTATTTTGTTGTTGTTGATAATATTCTATCTTCCAAGAACATTAACTATAAGAGATTCAACTATACATGATTCAGATTTTGAAATTTTGGAAGGTTATAGCAGCATCTAATGTTCCTTGCAATGTGAAGATATATACAGAACATAACTATTTCAAGATCAACAAAATAACTGCTATATCTCTCAGACTTAGTATTAAGGAAAATATTTTTCAATAAATGTTTTCCAATTTTTCATGTTTGGTTGGCCAAAATATTTGGAAAACATTTTCTCAATGAAAACAAATTCCTAAAAATGACCTCCTTAATGAAAGTAGGGAAAACAAGTTGTATATAAGTGACATTCTAAGTTCATTGTCTCCTCCCCATCCACCCAACCCCCAACCCCCACCCCTTGACCATCCCGCCGCCGTCGCCCCCGAACCCCCACTCCCCACCCCATCCCACTCCCATAGTTTTTGCTAGATTACATACAAATACTCTTTGGATAATATTTCGTTTTTCCTTACAAACACTAGAAAATAAGTAAGAAACCCACTTATTTTCCAAGAAAACATTTTATAGACCCATGGAAAATATTTTCCTTCATACCAAACACACCCTTATACTTCACTTTATAACTGCTACCTTAATTTTATTGGGGAAAAGTCAGACATAAGTTAAAAAAGAACATCCATTGGACGAATATAAGACCCTAAGAAATGAGATGCCAAACTTCCAGGGAAAAATGCTCCATGAAGTTTCTATCTGTATTTTGACCAAAAAAATCTTCTTTTTTTCCATATCAGGTTAAATTCTTAAAACCTTACACACTTGGTTTAACCCCAAACAGCAGTTTACAATCTCCTTTCCCAAAATTTTTGTCTCGAGAAGGACCAGCTTTAACAAAAAAGGTTCGACCAAAAGAAGTATTGGAGACCTCCAAGTGGGAACATTCACATATATCAAAAAGCACTGATGGAAACTGTCGTGCTAATAATAAACCTATGAAATTTCATGATTCTCAGGGCTGTTTTGTCTAATGCAAAAATGAGAATTGATGCGCGTCATCCTAATGTCACAAACAAGGATAGAACTTAGTTAAATCCAACGATACCACATGAAAGCATGGACTTTTTGCAGGTCAAGTACACAATTCGACTATATTAACTATGTGCACAGAAAACTATAAGTTTGTGAGCAGAATGAATGCCAAGTAACCCTCGAGGCAGCCAAATAACCTTCCTGACTCCAAGATATGCTTTTAATTCATTCTCAATCTGTTCTTTAGACAAATGGGGATTCCTTTTTTTGTTCAGGAGGCACTCTTCTGTTGTGAGGCAAGTCCCTGAAGAGAACATAAAAGAGGATAAGGTAACATGCTCCTTGCATCTACACAACAATCATAAGAGTGGTATCTGTACTCGGAATAAAATATGAGATTCAAGGCAAACAGATGAAGACACCATGGAACTGGATAACCGTGTAAGTAGATGAAAGTAAATTACCAGAAGAACCTTTCAACTCTTTGTTTCCTCATTCTAAACTCAATTTGGCACATTTAATACTTTGTATTACTAGCTACATAATTAAAGATGTCATTTAGTTCAAGAATTAATAACTAAGTTTTCTACAGAGAAGCTATGTGGTTTTTGGCTTCCATACTTTGCTTGCTTAATATCTTAAAGGCAGATGACTGGAAGTTTGTCTATGACTAGTGTTTCATAAATAGATCACAGCAAACAAAATGAGCTCTCTAAAATATTACTCTGAAACGGAGAAAGAGGCTCACTTTCAAACTATAAAGAAATCAAGTCGAGTTCATAAAATGAATAAATTGTATCTACCTTCTCCATCAACATGAATGCTTCCACCTTCAAGAATCATAGAGTGCTTAAACCTTGGGACCTTTCCAATTGCCAAAATCTAAGCAAAAAGAACAGAATGGTTAACTCACATAGAGGTGTATCTAATAACCAATAATGTACTATCAACAAGACACATCTGCAGCATTAGATTTGCAGACCTTTCTTGCAATAAGAAGGTCATGACTCCAGTCCTTGTAACAGCCATCATCAGCACCTACATATTTCAAATATCACCATCATGAATGTGTTTGCAAGAGAGAAAAAAACCATAAGTATCTTGCATCAATCCAAGGGCAACCATATCTTACTGAATATGGTTTTGGGACAATATTACTATGGCAAGACAGAACCAAAGCACACATGTGATTTAAGCAAACACACACAACTACACAAGTATGTTTCTCTTTGTAGAAGTTCTAGGCAATCAAAGCAGAATACTAAACACAGAAGATAAATATCCTCAGCCCTTCAAAAGATCATCAAACCATATTTCTATGGATTCCATATGACATGACAAGCTGTAGACTAATCGTGTCATATGCTGGAGCTGGAATGATAAGAAAGCCTCAAGCATTTGGGAAGGAAAAACATAACATATAGTACCATCATGTCAGATTGGCTATAAGCTATATTATGTGATGATTAACATTTGGGGATAAAAGATTTTCTTAGTGGGATCAATGAGAATTTTCCTTTGACAATAAATACTCACATTTTTATTCCAGCATATTTAAAGATCACCCTATGGAGGACTAATAGTTTTCTACAAACAAGACAATCATGAATTCGAGGTTTTAGTCCTGTAAATTGCAGATTGAACACTGAGTATATTTGTTAAGCCTCCCAAGAAAACATATTTCCTTAAAATTAATGAAATCAGATTGCATTTTGTAACTAACACATGAAAAATCCTAAGATAGGATACTCCAGTTGATAACTTTTGCATGAAAAAAGTAAAAGAGAAAAGAAAAACAGCATAGAAGTTCCTCACGGATATCAAAAGTGAGATCCAAATCTCTTACAACCCCATCTATTGAAGGTCCAATCAATCCCTGCAACACTTGACGCTACATGTTCTGCATTTTCCGCGGTATTTCTGATGACAAACTGCATAGATAGAGATAAAAGTTCCTGTAACTTCCAATGTGGTGTGACAGTTAAAAGTAAATACAATTTGAACTCCACGGAAAGGAAACAGTAGCTCACAGTTGGACCAGTATCACGTAACCAAGAATCGTTCATGCTCATCTCCACAACCCTGATATGTTTATTAAAGTATATTTATGTCCTAGAGACAATCTGTATTAGAACAAATGTACTTTATACACATTCATATTATTATTAATGGAGATTAATATTATGTCATTTGCAATTATTGAATTATTATTTGATTGTTTGTAATTATTCATTAATGTGCATCCCTTGAACTTACGTTGTCATTAATAGAGTGAGATATTCATGATAGAGCGTAACTTTTAAAATAGTCTCGACTAATGATCATCGAGAATGTGATATCGATGATATGTGATAAGTCGACATGTGGTCTGCATCACATCCTTAGAGGATGTAGTATGTCTCACCTGCTACGAGTAATGGCTACTCGTGATGGACACATGGATACTTTGGAAGTATTGGTATACCCTGCTGATATACTTTTTGTTATACTTGTCTAAAGTATGATCAGCGTGTGGGAGATAGAAGTCCTTAGACTTGAGGTCAATATGCGCCTTGTCTACAAAGTAATGTACTTTGATCCCGTCCTAAGCTCAAATGCCTTATAGGTTGAGATACGGCTTGTATTGGGTACATTACAATGTGGATAGAAGGTGATAGTTGAGCCAAGATTAGGATTCATTCCTCGAATGTATATACGAGAGAACACTCGAATTCTCAGTGATATTAGGTTGACTAAGTCGTTGGCCAACGCAATAGACATATTTAGAATATGGTCTAGTCGTCAACTAATATATATGAGATTAAATGATTAAGCCATTTGGATAGACACTTGACAAATCCTAAGCTTGATCGGGTGTGTCGTGAATGAAAGGATTTTATCTTACCACATAATGGTTAAGTTTACTGGATTCGCGTAAACGTACTTCACATATTGAGTTCATCTTCGGGTGCCGTCTAGGAGTTCCGTGTAGACCTTAATTTGATTAATGTCGATATGAGAAGGCATGTAGGGTCACACTATGTCGATTGTCCATTTCGATCTAAGGATGTATTGAGAGAGTAATTAAATGTTCGATTTGGAATCGAGATATTTAAATGAATAATGATTATTTTAATTAAGTCAAAATTGGATTTTGAATTTAATTAAGAATGCACCGAAAAATAAATCAAGACAGTGCAGGAGCACGTCGAGCGTCGCGGCGCCCATACCCTAGGGCCGCGGCACAGTGCAGACGCATGTCGAGCACCGCGGCGCCTCTACCTCAATTTTTTGGCTAGGCCCAAGGTCAAACCCTAATCCGGTTTTGACCTATTTTTCAACTATAAATAGAGGCATTCACCTCATTATTCAACACACCAATTTCTGAAAACATTCTAAGCCTTAGAGACTTAGAATCAAACACTCTCTCGAACCTCTGCCGAATTTTCTAGCTTTCCGAAGGAGAAATACATTGAAGCTTGGAGCTTGCAATCGGAAGGGCAATCGCGTGTGCACCTCACAGTTGATAAAGATTACAGATTATTATAACTTGTAAGTAAATGTTTATGTTACAAGTTTCATTGTTGTATAACAATACCAGTATCATTGTTGGGGTAAGTAAGAAACAAAACTTTTAAACTTCTGTTGTGCCTTACTTATATGTTTTGAACCCAACAAAACCCTACAGTGGTATCAGAGCTCAGGCTGGTTAAATGGTTATATAACAATTGAATAAAATAATAATATGGGTTAAACATAAAGTTGGATTAAAATGAGGTTTCTTGAAATCCTACATGTTTTGAACGAATGTTGACCTTTTGGAATCACCCTAAATTATCTCCTACGCTAACTCGAGGAAGTCATTCCGCTCTAACTCGAACTAAGCCAAGTGCGTTGTCCGGCTCATTGCACGGTGCACGGTTAAGAACGAGTAAAAAACGGATGATGGTCGATATGGGCGTTATTGATAATGGTGGGTGATGATAAAGGACCTGTGAATTGATCCCTAAATTAGATTTAGGGGTTGAACGATTTTTTGAAAATCAACACAAAAACATTTGTAAGGACGTTGGTGCCGCGGCCCTATGGTAAGGCGCCACGGCGCTGACTAGGGTTTCAAGGAGGCGTTGCGGCTCCATAGTGATGCGCCGCGGCGCTATTGCTTCATTTCAAAATATGAACTTACTGGACAACAGCCACCGCGGCGCTAATGCATTTTCAGAAACAGAAATGTTTCTGCCTCTGCAGCGCCGCGACTCTATGGTGAAGCGTCGCGGCGCTAATTCAATTACAGAAGCAGAAATGTTACTGCCTCTGAAGCGTCGCGGCTCCATGGTGGAGCGCTGCGACGCTAGTGCATTTTTCAGAAAATTGGGGTTATTGCCTCAGTGGCGCCGCGACGCTAATGATTGGCATCGCGGCCCCACCTGTCCAGAAACAAAAAAATTTGAGTTCAGAATGTTTAACCCAACATGATTATTACACAATATATTATTTGATAAGTCTAATGTTTATGTGCTAAATGTCAAATTGTTTGTCATTTACATTTCTAGAATATTGTCCCCTATAACTGTCTGGGCAGGCGGCGCCCAGTGTTTGATTAAACCATCTTCTATCATGCATATTGGGTTGACGGTTCCCAAACTATATGTGTTATTAGTTTTGCATGATGTTAAGATGTCGTATTGGATATGGCATAAAAGAGTTGATCTTGGTTAAAACCCTGAATTAAAATGTTCCCCAAAACTTTAAATACAAGTCTAAATTAAAATGCGTCGTCCATTATAATTGTTAGAGTGCAAAATCCTTTTCAGCGATATGAGTATTTATGCCAAAGCATTTGCTCTAAGTCTACGAGGACCCAGACTCTTTCATAGATGTGTTTTAATGTAAAGGTAAATGATAAACTTTTGTGGGTATTTACACCAAAGTGTTTGCTCACAAAGGCTAAATTTGCTTGGATACATAAACGCAGTCGTGTAATGGGGTTGACTTGCTTAGACAAATCTTGGCGCCAAAGTGTTAGACTAATCTAAGGACGCAAGATTAAATGTATTAATTTGATCAACCAAGAGTTGCGAATAAAGTTTTGCAATTGGTTTAGAACCTACCAAGATATGTTATTGAAGTTATCAGCCAAAGCAAACGCGGAGATAGCATAGGCTTAGATCTTGGCTCATTATGACCTCAATTAATATAGGTTTGTATTCTACCATGGGGTCATAGAAGTATGTTAAAATAGTGGAAGCTAATTAAACAAAAGGCCTTGTTAATTAGACTAAATGAATGTGTATAATAGGAAATAGATTTTGAATTTGATTTCCGATCTATCTAATTCTTCAGATTATTAAAGATGTCGAGCTTATCGTTGAAAATGTTGATTGAGATGAATAAACTTACTGGACCAAACTACCTTGACTGGCTAAGGAATTTGCGAATAGTACTCATACAAGAGAAAATAGAATACGTGTTGGACACGGTGTTCCCAATAGTCCCTGCGACAGATTCTAAAAAATATGCCTCTTTTGATAAAGATGTTTACCAGAAATATCAAGATAATGCCACTTCGTCGCAATGCGTAATGATGTCTTCCATGTCTATGGAACTTCAGAGACGGCATGAGAACATGGGGCCCAATGAGATGCTCGAACACTTGAAGAGTCTCTATGACTCTTAATCCCAGATAATGGAATATGAGCTGCTAATAGAACTCTTCAAATGTAAGCTTAATGAAGGGGGCCCGGTCTCGCAGCATGTGTTGAAGATGATAAGACTGATAGAGAGGCTTGCTTCGATTGGAACGAAGCTTTAAAAGAATGTCGCTACCACCCTCATCCTGATTTCTCTCCCTCATTCCTTTGAGAACTTCATAGTGAATTTCAACATGAATGAAACGAAGGCGACTTTTCCAGAACTGCACAACATGCTCAAGACCTTTGAGTCCTCCACTTCCAAAGGCAAAGTTGTGCTCATGGTGAGCTCTTCTAGCCAACCCAAGCCGAAAGGCAAGGAATGGCAGAAGAAGAAGGGCAAGGCAATCGTTGCGCCCTCAGTTATGAAGCCCAAGGGAGGTGTGAAAAAGAAGGTGAGCGTGAAAGGACTGAACGGCACTAGGAGGAGGAAAAGCACTAGGTGCTCCTGCCTTTGGTGGACAAGGTATGTACATCATTGAAATAAATATGTCTATAAATAACTCTTATTCCTGGGTATTGGATACCTCTTGTGGCTCACACATTTGTACAAATGTGTAGGGCTAACTGATAGCAGGAAGGTTGGACCGAGAGAGGTAGACCTACGCATTGGAAATGGAGCACGAGTCAATGCTGAGCGCGTAGGGACTTATAGATTAAATTTATCTTCCGACTATTGTTTAGTGTTGAATGATTGTTTTTATATTCCCTCATTAATGAGGAATATTATTTCTATCCCAGTGTTGGACATGAAGGATTTTTCCTCATATATTTATAATGGCAGTCACGTACTATCTTTTAATAATGTTATATATGGAATTGCTTCTCTTGTGGATGGATTATATACGCTGAACTGTAGTCGAGAGATATTCAATGTACAAAATAAACGAGCCAAGACAAGTAATAGAAACTCTACCTACCTATGACACTGCAGACTTGGTCATATCAATGAATCAAGGATAGCAAGATTGAGGAAGTTAGACTACCTCGAACCATTTGACTTGGAGTCTTATAGTAACTGCGAATCTTGCTTGAGAGGAAAGATGACCAATAAACCACTTTTTGGGAAAGGTGTGTGAGCCAAAGAGGTGCTTGAGTTGGTCCTTACTGATGTATGTGGGCCATTCTCGACTCAAGATAAAGGAGGCTTCCCATACTTCATCACTTTTACTGACGACTTCACAAGGTATGGGTATGTGTATCTTATGAGACACAAATCTGAGGCTTTTGAGAAGTTCAAGGAGTACAAGTCGGAAGTAAAGAAGAAACTTGCAACAAGTATCAAGACTCTTTGATCGGATCGAGGAGGTGAGTACTTAAGCAAGGATTTTCTAGATTACTTAAAGCAACATGGAGTCCAATCTGAATGGACACCTCTAGGAACGCCACAGATGAACGGTATTTCCGAAAGGAGAAACCGAACCTTATTGGATATGGTTCGATCCATGATGAGCTCATCAGCTCTACCGACATACCTTTGGGGACATGCTATACAAACCTCTATATGTATTCTGAACAAGGTTCCTTCCAAGTCAGTAGAAAAGACACCCTATCAGATATGGTGTGGCAAGAAGCCAGCTCTTAAACATATGAGACCCTGGGGGTGCCCTGCATATGTTAAGAATATGCTCATTGACAAGTTGGAATCTAAAAGTGAGAAATGTTACTTCGTGGGGTATCCAAAGGAAACTAAGGGATACTACTTCTATCTTCCTGGAGAACATAGGATCATTGTTTCCAGGAAAGCAACTTTCCTTGAAGAATAATATGTCTACAAGGAACATAGCTGCACAGAGATAGAACTTGAAGAAATTCAAGAACCACAAGATAACACAGAAAATGAACCCTTGTCGAATGACCTAAACAGGGATTCAGTGGGAGTATCTGGTGAAGATTGGGTACTTAGATTACGCCCTTCAGCCAGTGGGAGTGCTGTGAGAGATAGTGCAGAAATGCAAGGCTCTCATACACAACCAATGGAAGATAATACAATGGTTGAACATCATTCCATTCAAGAAATACATGAAAATGACATTCCTGAAAACTCTCAAGGTGATGGATTGTCCAACACACAAAGACCTACTCACAATCAGAATGCAACAAACACTGAAATGCAGAGTACTCAACTCCGTAGGACGACTAGGACTCATCGTCCACCTGAAAGACTTAATCTCCTTGTTGAAACACACAATGAGATAGATATTCCTGATGACTATGAACCTACAACCTACAACGAAGCTATGTTAGACATTGATTCGCAGAGATGGCAAAAAGCCATAAAATTTGAGATGGACTCGATGTACGTAAATCAAGTTTGGAACCTGGTTGATTTGCCAACAGGGGTTAGACCCATAGGATGCAAATGGGTCTTCAAGAAGAAGATTGGTGCATATGGCAAGGTACAGACTTATAAAGCAAGACTGGTGGCTAAAGGTTATAATCAACGGCCTGGGGTCGATTATGATGAAACCTTTTCACCTGTTGCTAAGATTAAGTCCATTCGGATTTTGCTTGCAGTAGCTGCATAATATGACTATGACATTTGGCAGATGGACGTCAAGACTGCTTTTCTCAATGGTAATCTAGTTGAGGAAGTGTATATGAAGCAACCTGAGGGTTTTTCAATTGTGTCCAAACCAAATGTTATGTACAAGCTACAAAAGTCCATTTATGGGCTTAAGAAAGCCTCGAGGAGTTGGAACATTTGCTTTGACAAGGCTATCAAGTCATTTGATTTCGACAGAAGAAAAGAGGATCCATGTGTTTATAGTAAACGCAAGGATGGGAGTATTGCCTTCATTATCATATATGTAGATGACATATTAATAATGGGAGACAATAAGACTCTCCTGCAGTCAGTCAAAGAGTAGTTGTCCAGTACCTTCATGATGAAGTATTTAGGTGAAGCCTGCTACATTATGGGGATTAGGATCTATAGAGGTAGACCTAACAAATTGTTGGGGCTGTCACAGTCACTCTACATAGACAAAGTGCTTAGATATTTTTCTATGGAAAATTCCAAGAAAGGTGGTCTACCTATGGGACAAGGCATCAAGTTATCTAAGAAGGATAGTCCTTCTAATTCTATAGAACTTGAACGCATGAAAAGGATCGCATATGCTTCGGCTATAGGATCGATCATGTATGCCATGACCTGTACTAGGCCAGATGTGGCCTTTGCACTTAGTATGACTTGCAAGTTCCAGCAGAATCCTGGGGAAGAACACTGGAAGGCAGTCAAGAGTATTTTTAAGTATCTTAGATGAACTAAAGATTACTTCTTAGTCTATGGTGGGGAAGAGAAGCTAATATGTACCGGAAACACTGATGATAACTTCCAGACAAATGTTGATGACTATAAATCTCAATCAGGTTACACATTCATTTTCAATGGTGGAGCAGTAAGCTGGAAAAGTTCCAAACAAGCTACAACTGTTGATTCGACAACAGAAGCTGAGTACATTGCTGGATCGGAAGCTGGTAAAGAAGTTGTCGCGATATCTGAGTTCCTGAAGAAACTAGGGGTTGTTCCAAGTACCACTTGTCCAATAATGGTTTATTGTGACAACACTGGTGCGATTGCGCAAGCTAATGAACCAAGATCAACCAACAGAAACAAGCATGTACCAAGGAAGAACCACATACTCAGGGAGATGGTGGAGACTGAAGAGATTAGATTAGACTATGTTCCCACATACGATAATCTAGCTGACCCACTCACTAAACCATTAAGCTTAGTCAAGCATAATGGTCATTTTGAAAATATGGGCCTTAGATATGTTGGAGATTGGCTCTCGGCCAAGTGGGAGATTGAAAGTATATTTATGTCCTAGAGATAATCTGTATTAGGAAAAATGTACTTTATACACATTCATATTATTATTAATGGAGATTAATATTATGGCATTTGCAATTATTGAATTATTATTTGATTGTTTGTAATTAATCATTAATGTGCATCCATTAAGCTTACGTTTTCATTAATAGAGTGAGATATTCATGATATAGCGTAACTCTTAAAATAGCTTCGACTAATGATCATCAAGAATGGGATATCGATGATATGTGATAAGTCGACATGTGGTCTGCATCACATCCTTAGAGGATGTAGTATGTCTCACATGCTACGAGTAATGGCTACTCGTGATGGACACATGGATACTTTGGAAGTATTGGTATACCCTGCTGATATGTTGTTTGTTATACTTGTCTAAATTATGATCAGTGTGTGGGAGATAAAAGTCCTTAGACTTGAGGTCAATACGTGCCTTGTCTACAAAGTAATGTACTTTGATCCCGTCCTAAGCTCAAATGCCTTATAGGTTGAGATACGGCTTGTATTGGGTACATTACAATGTGGATAGAAGGTGATAGTTGAGCCAAGATTAGGATTCATTCCTCGAATGTATATACGAGAGAACACTCGGATTCTCAGTGATATTAGGCTGACTAAGTCATTGGCCAACGCAATAGACATATTTAGAATATGGTCTAGTCGTCAACTAATATATATGAGATTCAATGATTAATCCATTTGGATAGACACTTGACAAATCCTAAGCTTGATCGGGTGTGTTGTGAATGAAAGGATTTTATCTTACACATAAAGGTTAAGTTTATTGGATTCGCGTAAACGTACTTCACATTTTGAGTTCGTCTTCCGGCGCCGTCTAGGAGTTCCGTGTAGACCTTAATTTGATTAATGTCGATATGAGAAGGCCTGTAGGGTCACACTATGTCGATTGTCAGTTTCGATCTAAGGATGTATTGAGAGAGTAATTAAATGTTCGATTTGGAATCGAGATATGTAAATGAATAATAATTATTTTAATTAAGTCAAAATTGGATTTTGGATTTAATTAAGAATGCATCGAAAAATAAATCGAGACAGTGCAGGAGCACGTCGAGCGCCGCGACGCCCATACCCTAGGGCCGCGGCACAGTGCAGACGCATGTCGAGCGCCGCGACGCCCATACCCTAGGGCCACGGCGCCTCTACCTCAATTTTCGGGCCAGGCCCAAGGTCAAACCCTAATCCGGTTTTGACCTATTTTTCAACTATAAATAGAGGCATTCAGCTCATTATTCAACACACCAATTTCTGAAAACATTCTAAGCCTTAAAGACTTAGAATCAAACACTCTCTCGAACTTCTGCCGGATTTTCTAGCTTTCCGAAGGAGAAATACATTGGTTGCAATCGGAAGGGAAACCGCGTGTGCGTCTCACAATTGATAAAGAATCCAGATTATTATAACTTGTAAGTAAATGTTTATGTTACAAGTTTCATTGTGTATAACCATACCAGAATCATTGTTGGGGTAAGTAAGAAATAAAACTTTTAAACTTCCGATGTGCCTTACTTATATGTTTTGAACCCAACAAAACCCTTGCGTTTAGGCAACAAGCTGCGTGCGTTTTCCCACTGTTCAACATATATATGTGTGTTAGAAGTTAGAACCACACATTAGGGAATATGATTTTTTAGAACTTAAGAGGGACTATCATGACGTAATAAGAAAACGGTTTTGGTGCCTTCCAGAAACTGCTAACCTGAGCAGCACTAGCACAGACTGTTACTGGTTCGAATCTTGAAATAGCAGATGCTACAGTTGCAAATACACGCTGACCATGGACTGCATTGTTCCGCCAGTTATCTGGACGCACCTACATCTCAAAAATAAAGCTATCAGCAAATAGAAACCCAGACTTTTCTGTGTTGGTTTTAAGCAATTACTACCATAATATAATGCTCCACAGAAAATTGAGCCAAAAAGAAATAAAATTTGGAGAGAGTACTAATTGAACAGGGAAGAAGATACATTGCCTTTTAAGAGATTATAATGAGTCATGTCGAAATGTCAACCATACAGATGATATCATAAAATGTCATTAAGAAATGTGAAATCTGCAGTTCAAACTGAGAGATTGATCACATTGCTTTACTTTATTTACTGATATTACTTGGTAGTATCAGCATATGCATACAATGGTCCAAGATGGAAGTAGGAGTTTCTGCTAACCCCAAGTGAAGCGATTTCATATTCGTGAAATTCATCAAATTCTCCTACGTGAATAGACTAATCTGAGCTAAAAGAGTAGAGTAGGACAAGCAGCCATCCAAAAGGAAACTGCTCAGACAAAACTGAGGCAAAAACAACCATGATGGGCCCAATGGTGGCACCCGAATATTACACTTGTATACAAGATTAAAGTTATTTTTTATCAATATCTTGAATTCTTACTATGTTTTACTTTTTTTATTTTTTAAATCTCTTCGTAAAAATTCTAGCTCTGCCACATCATACATCCGCACAACTAACTTACTTAACCCTAAGAAGAAAGAAATTGTACAAAAAATTAAGGTAAGCAAGAAGAGTTGGAACATATGAGTAATGGTCATAAAAATTTCAGTAGAAGAAAGAAAAAGAGAGAGTAGTATTACAGGCTAACCCGTCCAACAATGAGAGTGGGGTTCCCAAATCTTGCTATGAATCGTGTATATCACTGCAAAAAGACAGAAAATAAAGTGCTTGTGAATCTTTTAATAAGATTCCTTTTTCTTCTTAATTCCAGAAAGAAGATTCTTCAACTAAAGTGTGCCGTCTACTTCTTTCTTTTCCTCTTTTAGGGACTCCTTGTATGACTGATGTAATTGAAATTGAATGTAATTAAGTAATTATATAATTAATACGTAATTGAGTGTAATGTTATTAATTACATTATTTATTTTTTAGGAATTGACTATTCAGTGTAATTACAAGATTACTTTTAATTATTATTTTTTAATATATTTCTTATTTCTATTATTTTAATTTCTTTTTTAAAAAATATATTTTTCTTGTTTATATTATTTTCTTTCATTCTCATTTTTCAATCGTTACCTTTTGTGATTTCATGTAATTGTTTGTATTCTTTTATTTATTTTTTATTTATGTTATTCATTTAGCGTAACTACGTTATTATTCTAGTTTTTGAAACCACACCTCCTAATATTAGTAAAAATGAGTCATTAACAAACTTGATTAACGTTTTGAAATGAGTTTAAAGACTTGTTTATAGACTTATGTTTTCTTTTTCTTTTGAATTATATTTACATACATTATGTTGGAACTTATTTTATGTTGAAATTTGACATAAGAGTATTATCTTAAAAAAAAATTGAATTAGTGTTATATTTTTTATTTAAATTTATTTGATTTAGTACTATAGCCTTGTTATTTACATTGCATGTTGTTCATTTTTTACTTACAATTGATAGTTTATTTTTTTGTCAAACATTTGAATAATCTTATGACATTATATTTGTAAATATTAATCTTTTCATCAAACATCTAGTCAATGATTTTCTTATAAAGTGTGTGCTTTAATTTTTATAATTAATTAAATTAAAACAATATTAAATTGAATATATATATATATATTGTTTTTTACAACATTAGTTACAAGTATATGATTATTAGTTAATATATTTCAAGAAATAATATCAGAGCCATGTGTACAAGTAGTAATAGGTAACAAAGTTCAACACTCTCTAAAATTGATGAATATCATCAAGAACAAGAATATTGTTAAAAACAGTAAAAAAAAAGAGGAATATGATATACCTCAACATTTAGATCTATTTAATAAGTGGACTATTCCAAAAATTCAACCCAGGTTGATATACCAGATGGGTACTTTTGAAAAATTAGGATTTAAACTAGTCAAAACTACTGAGGAAACTATCACCGTAGATAGTGATCATGCTACTTTTAAATTATTAAATGACAGTGATGTTGCTCCTTATAGGGAAACCCATCATTTTATGCATATTGGATTAGTACAGGTTGCCTTTAAGCCACTTACTTTAAGAGGCTTACTAGAAAGCTTTATAGCAGCTTTAAGGGATGTCAGAAACCAGAACTGGAAAAATCCCTAATAGGGACAGTACAGACCAGTTTTGCATATGGTCCTGTTTATTTTAATGCTTATCCTAACTTGCAGGTATCTTTGCAAAATGAAAACTCTTTGAATGCTTTAATTCTGAGCATTAAGTTACATGGTTATGATTATATGCCTGGAACTGAAGTTATATGTATTTGTTATAGAATTTATTTTAAGCCTTTATACACTATGAATCCGATGTGCAAAATCATGGATTTTAAAAACGAGACTATTTTAATAGAAACTAATTTTGGTAAATCAAAAATTACGACTAGGAGACCTATTAAATGGGATGAAATTGATTTTCCCACGGAATGGGTCATAGAGGGAGCTGCACCTCCCAAGAGTAATTGTAATACTGATATTACTCATATTGAACAAACCCTTGATGGGACGGTTAAGTTAAAGTTCTCTAAACCTGCCTACTTGACAAATGATTTGGGTTCTAGATCGGATGCTTCAAATCGTTCTTATATTTCTCCTGCTGATTATATTGTTAAGTATCCGTCACGAGCTTCTACATCTCGTATTCCGAATTTTGTACATCCTCATATGTCTGATAATACTGATAATAATAGAGTCAATAGAATTATAATTGGTACGGATAATATTGCCAGAGGTATTAATGAAGACCCAGAAATAACTAAGTCAGATATGGATTATCCAAGTATTTAATGGATCAAAGTCAAAAAAATTGATTTTAGCCGGGGATCACCCGCTCGAGAAAAAATCAGTAAAGACTTTTATAAACCCAGATGGGAACCTTTTAAAAAATGGTTTTTTGATGCTTTTGATAACAGTGAGCGTGTAGCGCTGCAAGAGGAATTTTATAAAGATATTTCTCAAGCTAACAAAATCATATCTTTTGTTCCTTGGTTTATGGTCAAATATGTGGGAGATTATATCTCTGTTCTAGAAAGAGAGTACAAACTCTCTAATGGAGGAGTTGCTCATACTATTTTCCCTCCTCAACAGCCTTTCCAGATTGAAAAGGATAATAAAGTTCTCAATTTTGCTGCTTTTTCAAATCTTATTGAAAATAATACTGCTTTAGTTACTACTTCGCGGATTAATATCATGCTTAAACAAAATAATTACACCAGTGTTTATATAAATGTTTTGGGTGAACAAATTATTCTGTTACATAATAGAATAGAAAAATTGACTTCAAAAATCATGAAATCAGTCCCTTATTCTCTTAATCTTCATACTTCTGCAGCTACTCCTAGTGTGCAGCCTCCACCTGAGATTAAAGATTTCAAGTTAAGAGCATACTCAGAACTTGAACAGTTACTAGATAACAATTTTAAAGGTTTGCGAATCAGCCCTTTAACAAAGGATTATGAGTTGGACCTATCTGGAGATGATTATAAAGAGAAGATGTCTGACGAAATTAATAACCTAGAAAAATATGCTAGGAAACCAGTACAAAAGATGTACTACTATCCTAGGCCCACTCCTCAAGATGTTTTATTTGAAGAACAATAGATTGTTGATAACAATAGCTATAGTTGGAAAAGTATCTATGAATGGAACATAAATAGTTATACAAAATAACAAATTTATACAGTAGTTCATAGAATGCTCATGTATAGCACAATCTGCAAAGCTAACAGTAACACAGAAAGAACTGTTGCAGAAATGATCATATCAGGATTCACTGGCCAGTTGAAAGGTTGGTGGAATCATTATTTAACCCTAGAATAACGTTATAGTATTATTGGGGCTGTAAAAACTGAAGCAGGGGTAGAACCTGCACAAAATGCAGTATATACCTTAGGAATTAATATTATAGAGCACTTTACTGGAAGATGGTCAGATGATTCTGAAAATATCAGAACCTTACTCCAGAACTTAAGATGCAAAACCCTCACCTCATTTAGATGGTATAAGGATGTTTTCCTTAACAGGGTCATGGAGCTACCAGAATGTAATAGTTCTCACTGGAAGTCCAAATTTATAGATGGATTACTAGCCCTTTTTCGGAAAGAGTTAGAAAATCTCTTAGAAAAGGGAGAATTACAATCAATTATGATAATTATACCTATGGTAGTCTAATAGGCACATGCATACAAGAAGGGTTAGCGTTATGTAATGAGATCAAGCTGAACCAGCAGATAAAAAGTCAGAACCTCAATGAAAGACAACAATTGGGAGAGTTCTGTGGCCAATTTGGTATGGATATACCCAAAGCCAAGGTGTCTCATAGACGAAAAGCTAAGAACCAGGGAAGCTTCCAAAAATGGGAAAAAAATGCCTGGATAAAAAGGTGAGAAGAAAGAAAGAATTTAAGACTCGCAAGAATTTTATAAATTCCAAGAACCCCAAAGCATGTTGGAAATGTGGCAGGACAAACCACTATTATAAGGATTGCAGAGTTAAGAAAAAAATTAGAGCCCTTAACATTGGAGATGATCTTAAGGAGTCATTATCAAAACTGTTGCTTAACTCGGAGCCAGAGGACTCAGGTTTCGAAACTGACGAAGCAAAGGATTCCTCCTCAGATGAGGAAATTAGGGTTCTTAATAAAGAAGATTATATTCCTTCAGAAGAAGAATGCCTACCATGTCAAATAGGACAGCCTTATTCTAGCAAACAGAATAAGGAGGACGACGAGTTCTATATAAATTTTGCTCAATTTCAGGACATAAACATTAATGTTCTCAAAGGTGATAACCTTGTGGAATTGTTAAAATTAATCAAAGATCCAAATATGAGATCACAGATTATAGATCAGCTCCAGGATACTCCAGAACCTTCACAAGGAAGGAAAACTCTGGAATGATCAAGTGCTTATACTATGTCAGAATAAAAGAAACAAATGAGGGAGAAACAAGGTATTACTAGTACTCCCAGAGATTTAGAAAAAGAGATTAATAATCTCAAGCAAGAGATATTGGCATTAAAAAGAGTAATGATATACTCGATGCTCGGATTACCAATATTGAAGGAAAAGGAAAAGAGAAGATCATAGATTCAGCAACAGTGGATGATATCTCCGACTTAGATAATCTTCTGATAACGGGTGCCACTGATGAAACATGAAACTTTTTACAAACCCTGGAATTAATCACTTCTCAAAAGTTTTATATAAAGATTAGTCTTTTGATTGATTATAATTTCAAAAAAAGATTTCACTGCTCTTGTTGATAGCGGGGAAGATGTAAATTTTTATACATGAAGGTCTTATTCCTTCTACTTATTTTCATAAAACTACTCATAGTGTTCGATCTGCTAATGGGCAGAAATTACAAATTACTTTTAAATTACCAAAAGCTTATATTTGCAATAATAAAACTTGTATAGCAGAAAGTTTTATTTTGGTAAAATATATTTTCAGCCAAATTATTTTAGGCACACCTTTTATACAAAAGCTTTTTCCAATTACTAAAATTGATAAAAAAAAAGAAGAAGAAGAAGGTATCGTAGGAACCTTTGACGGAAAACCCATTATTTTCCAGTTTATAACTGAACCTTTTTCTAGGGTGTTAAATGAGCTCAAACATCGTTTGGTTCATAAACACCAAAAAATTAGTTTCTTAAAACAAGATATTTATATTTCTAATATTGAAGAACTGTTGGGAAACCCCAAGCTACGACAAAAAATTGATTTTATACAAAACCAGTTTTCTATACAGGTTTGCTGTGACCTTCCCAATGCTTTTTGGGATAGGAAAAAGCATATTGTCTCCCTTCCCTATGAGGATGATTTCAAAGAGGGTAATATCTCCACAAAATCTAGGCCATGCCAGATGAATTCCGAATATCTGGAATTATGCAAAAAAGAGATTGCTTCTTTATTACAGAAAGGTTTGATAAAACCTTCAAAATCCCCATGGTCTTGTACGGCCTTTTATGTCAATAAACATGATGAGCATGAAAGGGGAGTTCCCCGATTTGTTATTAATTATAAACCGCTTAATAAAGCCCTAAAGTGGATTAGGTATCCTATTCCCAATAAAAAAGATTTACTTGATAGGCTTAATAACGCTATTAGATTTTCTAAATTCAATTTAAAATTCGGATACTGGCAGATCCACATTAAGGAAGCAGATAGATACACAACTGCTTTTAATGTTCCTATGGGACAATACGAATGGAATGTGATGCCATTCGGATTAAAAAATGCCCCTTCTGAATTTCAAAATATTATGAATGATATTTTTATGCCTTATAGCAATTTCATCACCGTCTATATAGATGACATTTTAGTATTTTCTAATAATATTGAAACACATTTCAAGCATCTTGATTTATTTTAAAAAATCATTAAACAAAATGGTTTAGTCATATCAAAACCTAAAATGACCCTTTTTCAAACTACTGTAAGATTTTTGGGTCATAACATCAAAAAAGGAAAAATCATTCCTATTAATAGAAGTATTGAATTCGCTTCAAAATTCCCGGATATTATAACCTATAAGACCCAACTCCAGAGATTTTTGGGCAGCCTGAATTATATCAGTCCTTTTATAAAGGATTTGACAAAAGATACAACCATCTTATATGAAAGGCTGAAAAAAGTTCCTATACCTTGGACAGATAATCATACTCAAGCTGTCAAGAGAATTAAGGTTAAGGTTCATAACCTTCCTTGTCTCACCTTAGCCAATCCTACTTGGCCAAAAATTATAGAAACAGATGCCTCAGAAATCGGATATGGGGGGTATACTAAAGCAGCACTCTCCAGTTGATAAACAGGAGTATCTAATACAATTCTACTCCGGCAAATGGAATCCCAGCCAGAAAAATTATTCTACAGTTGCAAAAGAAACTCTAGTAATTGTAAAGAGTGTTTTAAAATTTCAAGGGGACTTATACAATCAAAAGTTTATTATAAATACTGATTGTCAGTCAGCGAAATTTATGTTTAATAAAGACTGCAAACATGATGTTTCTAAATAGATGTTTGCAAGATGGCAGGCTTTATTGACACCATTTGATTTTGAGATCCATTATAAAAAAAGGGACAGATAATAGTCTGCCTGATTTCTTGACCAGAGAATATTTAAGTTCATAAATTAATAATTTTATCATACAGGATGATGAGGCCTAATTGGCAAGGCGGCGATCCCAATTATAGAGGACGCGGCGGAAGAGGTAGAGGAACTGGACG
The DNA here is from genome assembly GCA_034509755.1 of Anisodus tanguticus. Classification (NCBI taxonomy): domain Eukaryota; kingdom Viridiplantae; phylum Streptophyta; class Magnoliopsida; order Solanales; family Solanaceae; genus Anisodus; species Anisodus tanguticus. The sequence continues at coordinate 25,011,951 of CM067552.1, read as the reverse complement.
AGGTAATACTATTGTCCAACAGGGAAACAAGAAGTTTATAGCACAAACAGGGACTTCAACCATTGATAAAGAAAGTCCATTATACCAACAGTTCATGAATTTCATCAAATCCAAAGAAAACAATGACAATCCACAACCATTATATGCAGAAGTTACTCATGAAGAGCAGGATGATAATGAGGGTTATGAAAATCATGAGATGAAAGATGTCATACTCCTTCTCAATTATAAAGATCTGCAATGGAAAGAGTAGTCATGGAAGCTCATAGAAAGGTATTTGAAAACTGGGTCATATCACATCTTGACTTATAAATCAAGAATGCATTATAAGACCATACTCACAACCACGGGATCAACTGAAATTCAGTAATATTTCCGATGCATACTAAGAAAGTTTATAACTTTTCTAACATCAATATAAAATAGATCTTTACTCCAGAAGGCTGGGATTTAGCACTTTAAAAGAGCGGGAATATTTCCATCATGAACAAAGAATCCATGTAAAGTTTAATTATTGGGATTATATAGATAATTTTTATAAAACCTTTTTATATGAAAACCCAAACAAAAAGCATTCGTGGTTTATAAAAATATGTTCCCATATTTATAAACAGGACATACCTAACTGGTTTTGGCATTGGTGGATAAAATATGGTCCATCTATAATCTTGCCACAAACATTCAAAGGTTTATATACCGAATGGATTGATGTTTCTTCTAAAATCATAAAATTAGAAAATCATAATACAATTATAAATGGCATTACTAATATGCATTTCTTCATCGAATTTTCCATCCCATTTATCATGAGATGGTCAGTAGAAGTGGGTTATACCACAGAACAAATTCCTTGTCTACAACGAGCCTATTATATAAGGTTCTGGAAAAAGATATTACAAAAGACCAATGAAGGTGTTTTGAATGGACAAGAACTCATAGATCAGATAACCTCGGCAATTGAAGGTTATACCAAATTAAAAGAAGATCAACCTCAGTCAGAGATTAATAGTCTGTTTCAATATATTGCCATAAAACTCCAGCTTAAAAGGGGGTAATATCAAAAGCAGAAATTATAGCATCTTATATGGAAGGATTTAATAAAAAATCTAGATGAGGAATTCTCCTCAGATACTTCTATGGCATCCATTCATACAGAGGAGGAAGATATTCATGACTCCCAAGACCCCTATGATGCAGACTTTGACATCCACGAGTATGTTTCAAAGTTTCAAGATAAAATGGAGGCATCCTCCAACACAGAAAAAAACGAAGGGAAAGAAAAGGTGTAATACACATGAAAGCAGCTGGTGAACCCATCATAAAAGCCACCGAACAGATGGAATCTACTTTAATAAAGTAGATGAATTATTGTACTTTAGTAAGGCCCATAAGTTTTGGCCGTTTTTACTTTATTACTTTTTATCTTTTAGGTTTGTCGGCCACTGTTTACTTTTGAGTTTGTCGGCCACATAGTAGGCGACTTTATTCGTAAGGATCCATTATAAAAGGATCCAGAGGTTGAAGGAAGAAGGCAGGCTTTCGCCAACTACTCTCTCAACTCTTTGTAAAAACTCCCTACAATAAAAGCATAAGTTTTGCTTCACATCCTCCTGTACTGAGCACAACCTCTTCATCTTAGGTAATTTAATTTTTTGTATTTTAATTTTATTTTTATTATATATTTTGGATTAGCCCATGATCGGCTAAAACCCTTGTGTTGAACCTATGTTGCACTAGACTACTTGAAATCATGGTACTAATGCTATAATATAGCTAATGATTCATGTGAGAAGGTACTAAGGTTGGGCAGAGAACAGCCCAGATGGAATGTCTGAAACTCAGGCTGATGATCCTGTTGTAACCCGCTGAGCCATGGTGGCGTTAGGGTGTTTTGGATCTGTTCTGAGTCAAGACGGCTCTGCCAGGACTGTCAACCCGTAAATAATACCTCTTATGGTGCCTCTATGTGATCACTTCCGCTTGTTTTGGTAACATTAGTTACAAGTATATGATTATTAATTAATATATTTCAAGAAATAATATTATCTTAAATACCTAATTTAATATCATTTATACATAAATATATTTGTCAAATATTAATTTTTAATTTCTTATAATTAAAATTTATTTTTAAATTAATATGATTGTATAATTGTACTTGTACAACCGTACAATACGCTTATAATTACACTTTAATTATGTTAGGACACGCAAACAAATCATCATAATTATTATATTATGTTTACTAGACTATGTACACCAATTCCAAATTACCCGGTGGCTTTCTGAACATACCCTTAGGAATTATTAAAATATTTAAAAGAAGGGAATTGTCGGATGCGATCTTTGATTAAAGTAATTAAAGTTGAATACTATTTGTATTGCTTTCACCACTACTTTTGAATTCCCATGTGCCACTTCAATTTAATTATATTATCCACCAAAAGCGAAAGTTGGTTCAGAATTTGAGATGAGAGGATTCAAAGAAATTCTTTATTTTATCACCTTACATAATTGGCATTAATTAGGTGAGATTATTTTTGTCTCGCAGCATAGTGGATTCAAAAAAAAAAAAGGAATTGGACTTGAAAAAAAAAATTGTGAAATAAAATAAAAGTTGTGTCAGATTTTCAGAAGAGAAAGGTTAAATTTTTAATTGGCTCGGTTGAATTTTGTCCTATTCCGCATATAGTAACAAACTGTGCGGACATCTTAAGGCACCATTTACTCTTTAATTTGGCATTATAATCAGATTAGCTGGACCGAAGAGTGTCACGTGACACTGCTTCGTTGAATTTTTTTATTAGATAAACATATATAAATAATAAATAAAACGAAAATAGAAGTTATGAATGAAAAAACTGCTTGTGCCTTGTGGACAAAGCTGCACACGGGCCTCGTGGTTAGGCGCTCTAACTTCTTTTTTTTTGATATCCAGCTTCCAGGTTTACTCCAGACTATTCCTGAAGATAGTAGTCCCGGTCCCTCAGCACTACTACCAGTAAATCACGGGATGTGCCTGAATGATCAGAGTTTGAGAACAGAACAACTGATATCATCTACTAGGTCCTACCCAAGAAGAGAGCAAATTGCTCCCACCAGGATTCGAACTTACGCTGCAGGCCTTCAGCTGGATTTTAATTTCTACTCCTTTGTCATTCAGCTATGCCCCGAAGGACTTAGGCGCTCTAACTTTGTATGAGAGGTTGCGGGTATAAACTAGCTCAGCCTCCTTTTTTCTCTTACACTTTTATTTAAATTGTAAAAGAAATTGGCACTGATAATCAACTATTCTGCATCTGAAAGAATGTGCACTATTGAGTACTGACCAGTAATGAGATGAAAATATTTCATTTGCTTTCCATCCTACACTTGGAAATCATGGGCATGAAGAACTGAGGCTGACGTATCTATTGTTACAGCACCAATACTTGTTTGTTGTGGATGACTTTCATCTTTAGCTATGTCTGTAAATAAAAAAGAGTAACTGCTTATCTTGGCTAACATTTGAACAAGATATGACAAAAAATGAGTATCAGAGTACATTACTACTTTTTTCGTTTCAAAAAGATTATATGGTTTTGACTTGGCACAAAGTTTAAGAAAATAGAAAAGACTTTTGAATCTTGTGATCTTAAATTAAAGATGTGTTGAATGTATAAAAATGTCATTTAATCTTATGATCTTAAACATATCATGTGAAATATTAAAATGAAAGAATGACAACAAAGAAAAAAAACATTTTTTTAAAAAAACTAAAAAAGAAAATAAGATAAACTTTTTGAAACAAAGGAAATACATGAACAAGAGTAACTCCGTGGGCGACATGCCACCATAAAGATAAATTATACACATGCGACAAATGGGCTCATTTTCCAAGACAACGCACTTCGGATCTGTGGCAATAAAATTTATGATCGCAATTCCTGGTACCTTTTGGCAACAAGCGTCTACTTGTTCAAGACAGTCTCATCTCAAAGACGAGTAATACAGCAAACGCTTACTGAAAAACCTGAAGATGCATGTTACTAAAGAGCAATAACTTGGAACAGAGATGTAAACGAATACACTATTGTAAAGAAAATATTATACGTTTCAAGTGGGCAAGAATAATCAGCGTTATATACTTTATATAAGTGACTACCTAGTTGAGTGAAGGCTAGCCAGTGGGCCGGGTCAGCCCGATCCCGCCCCGACACCGCCCCGAACCCGACTTTATTTTTAAAAATAAAATAGGTATCGGGACTCGAACCGGGACGGGACATGGTCTCATCCCGACCCGTCCAGGGCCGCCCTAGGCCCGCCAGTCCTGACCCGATCCCGCCCCGATCCCGCCCGAAACTCCCCTTTTGCAAAAATAACCGTTGCACCAACGATCATTTTACATTTTGGCCGTTGTGCAATGGCCATTTTTGGTCTCCCCCCTCCCCCAACCCCCTACCTCCTTAATATTTATTTTTAACCCATAAGTTATTATATATCCACTTTAACCCAATTTTCCAACTATAAATACCTCATTTTCTCTTCTTCTTTCTCACAAATCTTCCTACAATCTCTCTAATCTCTCAACAATCTATTTCTCTACAAGTCTACAATGTCTACTAAATATTCAATTTTATTTATTCATTTGGGAATTGGGAGTGAAGTTGGCAACTAGCTTGAGGATCTTCCATTGAGCAAAATTTTAATTTTCAACCTCTCGAATAAACGTCGACGTTACGTCCGCGTTTGTACATCGTTCCTTCATTAAATTATTATTGTCTGTTTATTTTATTTAGCGCACTTAATTTCGTTTACTTTAATTATTTATTAGTATAAGTATAAATTTATAATGGAAGGATTTAAACGTATGCTTACGGGTAGGGGTCATGCTTCTTCTAGTAGGGCAACAAGGGCAAGGGTCCTATTTCTAAATAAAATTTTATTCCTACACAGGATGATTTTGTTGATACTAAACATTTTCCTACAATACAATTAGATTTAGACGATGAGCTATTTTCTGGAACTCAAGAAGACTTTAATTTAGACGATGATCTAGATGATACACCCACTAATGTAGATGACAACACACTCACTAGTGCACCTTCAACTGAAATGCCTCATATTGCCCCTAGTATGAGACGAGGTCCAGTAAAACGACCATTAAAATTAGATGCATGGACATTTTTTGATAGGGACGTACAAAATCAAGTAGCTAGATGTAAAATTTATAAAGATGTTTAAAATTTAAAACTAGAAAAGGTCACGGTGGGACGGGGGATTTAATGAGACACATAGCAAGGGCTCATCCAGCTAGGTATGCCCAATACGAGGCTTCAAAACCAGGTGCGCAAACGTCCGCTCCATCGGGACAAGGTTCACATACTGGTACTGTCCCGGACCAAGTACATGATCAAATTAACCATATGACGGGGGAATTGTAGGCCCTAAATACAATAAACATAGAGATAGGAAAGCAATAGCAAAATTAGTTGATGCGGAGGGTTTGCCTTTTTCATTTCCTTAATCTCCCAATTTTATTCATTACATTAGAGATATGTATAATCATGCTTTTAACGATTTTCCTAGATCAACTGTTAAGAGAGATGTATTTAAATTCGCACATGAATATCAACATTATTTACGTTATTCATTATATCATTTTAATGAAAAATTGGCTATCACTTCTGATATAGGCCATAATACTAACGGCCATGATTATTAACGATAACCTGTCATTGGATAGATTATAAATGGTCTATGCAAAAACGTATCTTAGCGTATAGATATATAGATGATAGGCACGCTGGTACTTTTATTGCAGAAAATATTTATCAAGTGTACGATTATTACGAAATAACTGATAAAATTATGACTATTACATTAGATAACGCTTCTTCTAACAATTACGCTATTACGATTTTTAAAAATAGTTTAATACCATATTTTCCAGATCATTTTCATATAAAATGTGCGTGCCATATATAACTTAATTATAAAGGATGGTCTATCACTTTTTGAAGACATTTTTAGTAAATTACAATTTCCTATAAACTTTATTTTTAAAAATAATAGAATACAACGAAGAAAAGAATATAAAAAAACTTGTCACGATTGCCAACTACCTTATAGAAAAATTCCAGAAGAAATACCCACTAGGTGAAATTCTTTATACGAACAACTACTTGTTGCTTATGACTATAGAAAACAATTTTTTAACTCTCATAATCAAAATCCAGCTGATATGGTTGTAGATAACGATTGGCGAAAAATTTCTGAACTTATTGTATTTTTAGAGAAATTTTTTCAAGCAACAAAAGAATTTTTAGGTATATATTATTCTACTATTTCAACTATGTTGTTTTATATAGCTCTAATATTTTTATTACTTAGTGAATATATGGAAAAATCAACTTATATGACAGGTATTAAAAAAATGTTTATCAAAATAAAAAAATATTTTATTCCTATTCCCACTATTTATATTATTTGTGTTGTATTAAATCCGATTATTAAAATAGACGATATTAAATCACTTATTGAAACTATTTACGATTGTATAGAAGTACTACCACCTCCAAGTCCCAAAAATTCAAATCACCCACCACCTATTGAACAAACTAAAGAAGAAGTGTTGTCTAGCTTAGAAGACGAATGCAAAGGTATATATGTTTTACCAACAAGAAAGTGCTAGTAACCTACCTGCTTCCATACCATCTTCTTCTTCTTCAACACAACCTCACAAAAGACATGCTGTTTTTGCGGCTAGTATTGAAAGCCTCAGAAATAGAATGTGCGGCTGAAATACTGAAGAAGGACATGTTCTCAATGAAGAAGGACATGAAGACTTGTTGAAATACCGAAGGGGGAATGAGAAGACCTTTCCGACACTTTCAATGATGGCCCGAGATGTTTTGAACATTCAAGCGTTATCAACGGCGTCTGAAAGCGCTTTTTCTGCGCAGATATCAAATAGGAGAGCACAAACACTCATTAGCCGGAGACAGCTTGGAGATTGTAGTATTATTCAGAGATTGGATACGAGCGGAGCGGAGAAGGTGCGGCCAACCGGAGATCAGCGAAGAAGACGAAAACTACAACGAAATCTTATCCGAAGGTGGTGGAAGCGACGTGGAGCAATTTGACCAACAAATACCAATTCCAACCGAAGAACCACAAGAAATTATCAAGAAACAAGAACAAATTTTTTTAATTGCAATTTTACTATATAATTTGCAACTTTTGAACAACACCACAAAATTGCAATTTTAACAATTGTATTTGTATTACAAAAAAAATAATGTCTATTAAATAATATAAGAGACACAAAAACAGCATTGGGATGTTTTTATTACACTATCTTGTCTTGTTTAATTATTGAATTTTTTATATATATGTTATTTTTTAAATTAAGTACCAAAAAAAAAAAGAACCGCCCAGATCCCGATCCCGACCGAATCCCGACCCGATTCTAACGGGATCGGGATCAGGATCGGGGCAAGACTTCGACAAATTCCACCTATCCCGATCCCACCCCACCCCTTCCCATCCTACCCCTATCCCGTCAAACCCGGCCCGACGGTCCCGAGCCCGACCCACTAGCCAGCCATAGTTGAGTCTATAACATGGTCACGTTAAACAAATTGCTGTACATACTATATAATTCAACTTTCTTTTTCTTTAAAACATATGATAAGACATTTAACCATTCTCATTATAATTTCAAATTTTAATTATATTCCCCTTATTTTACCAATTTCATATGGTTGCAGCCTCTTGCACATTACAAATGTCAGAATAAACATTTCTCATTCCCATGTTCGTTCCTTTTAAAATCCTTCAAATTTATCTTTCGCTTCCTGCCAGCATTTGTTATAGGGACTATAAAAATATTAGTCTATCAATCTTTCATCATTATCCCTGATCCCATTTTTACTAAATTGTCACACTGCTACTGCATCCATTGCACAATGTGTTCTTTACAGGTTATCTACTTCATGCCTGATAACACGTTCAATCAAACCACCAGCCTGCTGCAAGTCACAACACGACAGAGAAATACTTGGATATGGATACATAGCAACACCTTTGAATGATGTTCCAGAATTTAAACGGAAAAGGGCAAAAAAGAAGGCGTAGCTCAGCTTGAAAAGATTAATACTAGAGTCACCACTAAAGTTGAGTACTAGGCAATTACGTACAAACTCCAATCATAATGCTGATAATCAGAACATCGAGGATGCCATTTCACCGACTTCTGTTACAACTTGATCATAATCTGCTTTCAGTTTCTCTTGATCCTCCTGGCTAAGTTCTCCCTTGGCAGGCTTTGTCTGCACCAAAATGCAGCAAGTTGGTCTTTTGGTGGCTCCGGCATTAGCAAGATCCTGAAACAAAGTTGATGAGTTTTCACAATCATGACCATGTAAAACACCTAAAGTTTGTATCGGAGATGATGCATGGCATTGACAAAGCAAGCTGAAAGAGCATGTGCATCACAGTGCCTTCGTAATACTTTGATAAACTACACCTATGACCAATGCAATCACAACATGGCCAAGATGTTCTAACAAATCCTACCACTCTAGGAAAAGATGCAATAGAAGTGTAATGCTTCCTGACAAGAATTCGTGGAGCAAAAGGTGCTTATGATAGGAAAGGGGATATTAAATCCTGATTTCTCTGAGGATTATACACAAGCACTGTAATACAGTCAGTGTCACAGGTTCAAAGCCGAAGGAAGCAGTGAATAGAAACTAGTGAAAGAACAGGAAAGAAACATATTTGACATAACCGCATGAAAATTCAACTTACTTCTTTTGAGGAAACATAGATGTATGGTATATCAGCTTCCTCACACAGGATTGGAACATGGGTGATGACATCTATAGGAGATATATTTCCAGCTATAACACACACTCTGCAATCACCAAAAACAAATCGATGATGAAAGATGCAGAAAATCCGTAATCAACAACATATGCTGTTTGTAAACTTGTACACAAATGACGAAGGCTATGTTCATAGCAACTGTGCAAGAACAGTATAATAGCTGAAAAGTGCAAACAAAATTCATATCAAAGTAATAAAATTACATTATTCAAAAGAAAAATTCTAGAGCCTGCTATATTACATGCTATGATTAGACAATGTCGATAAAAAAGTAGAGTATAGAGATAACCCTAACGGTCCAACTCTTCTTATTCCAACCTCAGTCACTTTCAAATTGAAATTAACTCCTTAAATGAAGTCTATTCCATCACTTTTAGTATCTCTGTTGTCAGGAAGTAGGCACTGAGAGGCAATTAGATATTAATTATTTGGACAAGAAAAGAGGCTGAAATAACTGCCTTGGGTTAAAATAGACTCAACCCTAACTGATTCCCATTCTTATCCAATAAAGATTTGGTGAACAACTTGAAGTTGTACATATACCCCAATATATTTTATAACAAAATGTTTCCGATTCTCTACTAATATATAGTGGATAACAAATGTATCCAAAGTTCTTTTATGAGTGGATAAAATTTCATTCAAGGCCCTGGGTGGAGGGGCAATCTAGTGACCAAGACATACTATCCAAAAACATGTCTCACTCAGATCCAAGGATGCATTAAGCAGAAATAACCCCTTAAGTCATATAGCTGTAATATGTGTACTGACAAACAACAAATAAGAGAAAAAAGTTCTCCAAGCTTATAACCAAAAGTAAAGATTTCCATCAGTGTAACATTCTTCCTTATTTTCCCTTTCCATAAGTCACATTGCATCAATGAGAGCGTAAAAAAATCTAAAACAAAACCTGAAAAGTCATCAAAATCATTATCTTATCTGTTAGAGGGATCACGAGAACATATTTACCATCAGTATTACAATAAACAAAAAGATCATCTAACTTTAAGCACGAAATATTACACATATTACCAATCAACATACAGATTAAACTTTAAAAAATGAAATCAAGCCAAAAAAAAAGTAGACCAACCCTTTTTGCCCGCGGCGAATACTCTTAACCACCTCTTTAACGCCCCTTTTCAAGCACTTTTTCTCCGCAGCTGAGATCACAATAAGGTAGAGTTCAATCAACTACTCCACAACATCAACCTCGTTGGGTTCGGAAATTACAATGAGGGTAAAAAAACATTACTATTTCTTCTGTCTCATTTTATATGACACCATTACTACTGGATGAATCAAACTTTTTCCAACATTAACTATATGCTCTTGTGACTAGTGGTACTTTCTATACACTTTCAAAATACATTAAATTTAATTCCAAAAAAATAGTGAAAGTCTGAATAAAGATAAAAAAAGGTTGATGCTTTCACCCCGTACTCCAAAACCCATCATTCTTTTTTGGGAAGGAGTGAGTACATATTTCAAAGAGAGACATTATATATATATATATATATATCATGGTAGGCTTAAGGATACCTCGCCTAACAAGTTTGAAGATGCGTTTGTTGAGTTTTTTGGCAGCAAGGGGTTTGGCAATAGGAGCTAAAGCCAACAACTTCTTCTGCTCCTTCTCCTTTTGTGCACTCTTCTCCACTTCGCTATCGCTACCACCCATTTCTCACTCTTCTACAGGTCTCTGTTTTCTGGAAGAGAGTAGGGCTTATGAATTAGCACTCAGACTGCTAGGGTTTAAGGTCTAAGACTACAAAGTATATCGGCCCATTAAAATTGGGCCGGTCTGGATTTTTCCTTAACGGGCCTCATTGAAAACCCAATTACATTTTGGAAAAAACAACACCAATGCCCATTACAACACCCATTAGTCCTTACCTCATACTCCAAAAACTATTTACTACCTTTAATACACATTGTAGTTTTTGTAGGTAATACACAACCGATAACTCTTTAAGTACTTAAGTCTCCAAATTAGATGCAACCCGATCCGCTAAGCCATCTCGTACCTTGCCAGGGTACGAGACATGAACATAACATGATGGATACAATAATCCCATAAAGGGATAACATGAAGGTATCGTTCTCTGGGCGGAGCGATCCTTATCCTACATTGACATACGTAGTTTCAGACTGTCTGAGCCTTCTCGGTAATCTGTGCAACTCTCAAACACATGAACATGAAAATAATTGGCTTGTAATCCCATGAATTTCATAAAAATAATTTGTAAACATGATTGGTGAAAAAATATATCATATAGCTTGTATGATACATGAAAACATGTATAACTTCATGGAACTAAATAATAATGATTATAACTTATATTGAAGAACTCATGGAATTTGAAGCATGCGTTCATGGATTACGGACAGGTTCATGAAAATCATAATGACATATCATGAATACAATAAACGAATTGTAATAGAGACATGACATATAATATTACATGAAATTAGGGTTATCATGATAATAGAATAAAAACCCTAAGTTATGGAATTTCATGGTTTCATGGATGAACGTGGCGTGTGGAAGAACATGAATATTCCCACACGTGGATAGAGGATCTACATAACTTATTCGCTCCAATACTTGTCTTAAAATCTAAACTTGCAAGAAGAAACCCTAAGCTTGAACCTTGAAACCTTGAGATAGAATTTTTTGAAAACCCTAGGTTAAGAACAATGGATTTTACTTAGGAATTGAGTATACTTGATTAGAATCGCGTGCAAATACTTGAAAGAGACTTACCTTGAGTTATGAGAATGAGAGGAGAAAACTTTTTTAAAATTTAAGTATTCCCAAAAGGGATTTTTATATATTGAAATCGTCCAAAAAACAAATTAATGACCAGGCCCAAAAAACACAGCCCAGTACAAAATAAATAAAAATAAAATGAAAATAGAAAGCATAAAAATTAGGAAAGTTATCTCAGTTCCTTTGTTTCCCTATGCCTCCGTCTCTCTCTATGATCCAATCTCTCTCTATCTTGAAGCTCTACATAGAAATGAGGATGATGTAAAGGCCAAACTTAGAGTTTGAAACACCATGGACGCCTTCTGACTCATTTCCTCTAATTTCTATATTGATTTGTCCAGGCAATCTACTTCTGTCATTGTTTTTGTGGTATCTTCCAATTTCTTTCTTATTCGGCTACTAAAACTCCCGATTTATCATGCATGTGTTGAATCAATTGTCGATGATGGTTGAGGAGGTGAGTTCTCTCCCTTTCAACAACAAATCAGCTTCCAGCTTCGCTCTCCGATATTGCTTTCTTAGGTCTTCAGCATGTTCACTTAAATGTCTTTTGATGTGCTTTGTTGATGTCTCCATGTGATATATCTGGTTAGGATATGTATAAAGTCATAGTACACTTTTCTCTGTTTCAAGATCCATTTATTGTGTGACTCTGTTACACCCCGTAAGTTTCGCATTTTGTCGCGTCATTATTAGATGCCGATGTCCTGAAGAGATACGACTTTACGAAAGGGTAATGAAGATTTATGTCTTGTTGATGGAAGTTCTAGAGTATTTGGAAGTCAAACGAATCGATGAAAATACGTTTCGATAAAATCAGAAAGCTGGGCAATTTAACGGGAAGGTCGAAGGACCGTCAAATGTTTGACGGACCGTCAAATGTTTGACGGACCGTCAATTTTTCCACTCTAAAGTTGTTAAATACCCTAGCTATTTTATGGGATGATTGACAGACTGTTGAGTATTTGATGGTACCGTCAATCCCACCGTCGAATTACGACAATGGAGAATTTTTTTGGGTTAAATACAGGTTGTGCGATTTTCTCAGCCATTTTTTCCAAAACCAGATCAAGAAATCTCCTAATATCCTATCTAAAGTATGCCAACCTCCCAAGATCAAATCTAAGTTGAATTACGTAAGATTAATGCTACTAAATCCGTGATTGTCATAATAATTAATTCCTCCATGTTGAACAGGGTTTAGAAATCCTTGAATTTGGGGCAAAGTGTGTTTTGAGAAGTCTTGGATGTATTGAGGTAAGATTTACCTTCCTTTATCTATAATTGTGGTCAATTAACGATTCAGAGTAAGTTGCGAAAGGATTTTCGTAATCGTAACTCGTAAATCTAAGAAATTATTATATATGGACTTGTGGGCTATTTTGATCATGATATGAATTGGAGTTGATTTGTATGTTGGTTGTTGGTTTTGTAAAACCTAAGGAATTATGTTTTGGAGAATTGTGGGGTCAAATTACATAAGTACCATTTGTTAACAAGTCCAAGGATTCTTTATGTTTAAGATTCTCAATAAGGATGCCTAAATGAAGTTTCCTTTTTGGAATATGGATTTGATATTGATATCAACCCTTTGTTGTTAATAGATTACTATTCATAAGGCGTACGAGGGCTTAAAAAGTGATTATAACTTCAAGGATAAGGTATATAATGGCTATCCCTTATTTCAATTGGCATGACTCAATAGAAATCATATTTGTCTAGCGGAGCTAGGAAGCGTATTTGTCATAGGTATTCTACTCTGTTAGCTGAATTTTGTTTTATTATCGGTTGTATGGTATGTAGTTGGATTGATAATGCGAGTTGTTCTTAAGCTCCATAATCTTTTATTTGATCTATTGGGCAAATGTTCTTAGCAAAAAATAGGTGACGTGACTTGTAAGGAATGATGTTGCTTATGTCTTGAAGTATCAATAGTAAGCAATATTTGTTGGTAGTGATAAGAGTCGAGAACCCGCAAGAATCCAATCTAAATATTGGTTGATAGTTGCCCTCGTCCGTTACACTTGTAGCCTAGTCGAATACATATGCCTTCATATAATTGCTCGTAGTGAAGGCAATATTAGTTGCTAGCCCTCTAGTTGGATGCTCGTGTATTTAATTGAACTTAGAAGGAAAATGAGTCCTTAGTTGCTTAATTGAAAGGTAATTATCGGTAGGAATCCAGTCTAGATACTTGTTGATAGTTTTATATGTTGAATTGGACCCATTCCAGTTTATTCAATTTTCATCAAAGATTATGCCACTTGATGTGGTTATATACAATAGTTGGAGTTATTAGTTGTGTTCCTGAAATGAAAATCCTAAGAGGTCGGGTGTAGTAGTCGCCGGGTTGCGTACTTGCTAGTTGTATAGTTAACCCTTGTCAGTTGCACTAGTTGCTCGACTTCCCTAGTTAAATGTCTATGCACTTGTGTAGTTGTCAATGTTGGTTGCCTTAGTAGTTGTTATTCCTCCGCTTGGAAGCTTGTATACTTGGTTAAACTCCGAGGACAAATGAGTACTTAATTGTATTTCTCAAAAGTAATTATGGATAAAAGGTTGTGTCACCTCAGAAAGGGAACGATAGTTGAACTAGTAGATGTATAAAGAACTTAGTTGAGTTATGTGATACGATTTATTGGCCCTCGCGGCCTATTTGCTAGCCTTCAGGTTTATTTGCTATCCATCGTGGCTTATTTGGCATATACCGTGGCCTATTTGCTGATCTCCCAAGGTCCATTTGTCGCTCTAGTGGAGCATATTTGCGAAACAGAGATTAGTTGTATAAGTAGGCGTAACTTGAATTGTTGTAGTACTTCACATTGCAGAGTTAGTAGTACTTGGTCTACGAGACCTCTTTATTGCTGTAAATAGAGCGTATTTGCGAGATCGAGTTTGGTTTTGTAAGTAGATAAGATCTAAGGCCCATTTGTCGCCCAATCAGAGCATAGTTGCAAGACAGAGACTAGTGTCCATATAGATGTAACTCGGACCTGTAGTCGCATTTTAGTTAACATAGTTGACAAACGCTTTAGTAGAATACGACCTATAGGTAAGTGGGAGTCCCTATATATTTATTGTTTTTCGCTTACTTGTTTTACTTTAAGTTCCAGAGTTTATCATTTTTTTTATCCGCCTTACATACTCGGTGCATTATTCGTACTGACGTCCCTTTTTCCGGGGTCGCTGCATGTCATATTGCAGGTCCAGGTTCGCAAGTGTCAGATTTGTGTGTGGATGCTCCAGCTGATCATCAGAGTTTTGGTGAGCTCCACTTCCTCCTGAAGTAGCTGAGTCGAGTCATTTGTGGTATAGTTGTACAATCTAGTGGGTAGGCCGGGGCTTGTCCCGACCAAGTTGTTTTGTCAAACACTTTTAGAGGCTTTTGTAGACAGATGGACACCTATGGTTAGTAGTGTTATGTGATATTGGGTTGTATAGTTGAGGCCTTGTAGGCCCATATATCTATATATGTATTTTGGGCTCTTCTGGTTGCATGTAATTGAACATAGTAAATTATTTGTATTGGGGAGTATACTACTCGTATAGAGGTGGCACTAAGTGCCCATCTACCCCACCAAGGTTGGGGTGTGACAAAGTGGTATTAGAGAAGGTCGTGTCCTAGGAAGTCTATAAAGTCTTGTCTAGTAGAGTCTTGTTTATGGAAGTGTTGTGCACCACATTTATAAATGAGAGACTACAAGACATTTTAGGATGGTTACCTTTATTTATGATTTCAGCTCATGCTATAGAAATGAGATGTAAGGAATTGGATTCTTAACCCCTTGCCTTATTTTGGATACAACGATGCTGGTAAACCAAAGACCTTCAGTCTATATAAAAGGGAAACACGACAGCTGATGAGGGTGCAAGTGGAGTTCCACCTATTAGTAAGGGCCAGAGTGCCTAGAGTGTGGATGTGATACCCCCTACAAAACCCGTTGAATCCGCCAGCCCCAGAAGAATAGATGAAGGAACCAATGCCTCCTGCCCCTTTGTTTGAGACTTATGATGAGGACATGGATATGCGAAGCACAATGCGACTGCCGACTCGATTAGTGGTCACTCAGGACCAGCGATAGGGTTCGGGAGTTGGACCATATGGCAGGGTCGTCAGTGCAAGGGTCTGGGATTTTGTCAATCCGGATCCTCCGGTGTTCTTAGGATCTAACCCAAATGAAGATTCACAGAATTTCTTAGATCAGATGTACAAGATACTGCCGATAATACATGCTACAGATACTGAGGCGGTAGAATTGGCTTTGTATAGATTGAGAGATGTAGCGGTTGTATGGTATGAGATGTGGGTATAGTCCAAAGGGCAGAACACACCATTGTCAGTGTGGAAGGAGTTTTCTAAAGCTTTCCTGCAGCATTACCTACTAGTAGAACTTCAAAAGGTCAGGCAAGATAAGTTTCTATTCTTACAACAAGGTAATATGAGTGTATTGGAGTATAGTCTTCAGTTTAATTCACTAGCTAGGTACACCCCTACGATTTGGCCATAATGAGTGTTAGGGTGCATCGATTTGTAAACAGTTTGGGGCTAGATTTGATTAACGAGTGTACTACATCCTCCTTGAACGTGGGTAAGGATATCTCCCACATCCAAGCATACACTCAGAATGTAGAAGAACGAAAGCGAAGACAATAGGAGGCTGGTGACGAAGTCAACCAAAGAGGGCTAGATCGGCCAGTCAAGTAGAGTATGATTGGAATAATCCCAAGCCTTCATCCGACCCTACAGTTAGTACTCCTACTCGGGCTAAGGGGACACAGTTTGATAGGTAGGCTACACCGTCATAGAGTTCTATGCATAATTGGGGTTCGCGGGGTGTTAGAATCACATAATTATAGTAATACAGATCGAATGGGGCATCCCCGGCCACCTTGTAGACAGTGTGGTCGGCTGCATGCCAGACCATTCTATATACTTTCAGAGGATTTCTTTTGATGCGAGGCCATAGTCACAAAATACGGGATTGCCCGAAGCTTAATCGAGAAGACCGCGGTTAGAGAGGGGAAAGAGCCTCAGGCTCAGGTGCTAGTTGAGACTAGAATACATGTGTGTCAATTGTTTCTGCATTAGACATTTACGTATTTGTAAGCCTAGTAATTACTTGTTACATGTTATATAGTTGTTGAGCTATTACCCTTACACAAGGATTCTATAGGATCATTTGCAGGATTATCATATTTCATTAGATATAGACAATATAGGTAATTACAAGGTCAAGGGGGATATCACATATGATTAATTATACCATTAGTCATCTCGTGGAATTACTAATCATGGGCTATTGAACATCAACTAAGGTGAGTCGTATTAGTTTAATCAAATGATTATATAAATCATAGTTATCGATAAGTTAAATCGTATACTTGACTTTAAAATTGTGTATCTGTGGGTAAGCAAGGTCGTTAGGTAGGTTAGGGAGTGTAATTAAGCACGCAAGGTGAAGAATTACTAAGGATACAATCATAGAAAGAGGGGTTAGCTATAAGCACCCATATGTGGAGAAACCATTCAGATTTGATTCTTTTCACATTTGAGGATGAATATTCCTAAGGAGGGAAAGATGATACACCCTATAAGTTTCATGTTTTATCGCATCATTATTGGATGCCGATGTCCCAGAAAGTGGTACGACTTTACGAAAGGGTAATGAAGGTTTACAGCTTGTTGATGAAAGTTTCAGAGTGTTTGGAAGTCAAACAGATCGAAGAAAATACGTAGCGATAAAATTAGAAAGCTGGACAATTTGATGGGAAGGTTGACAGACCGTTAATTTTCCCACTCTGAAGTCGTCAAATACCCTGGCAATACATCGGGAAGATTGACGGATCAATCCCACCGTCGAATTACGGCGGTGGAGAATTTTTCCGGGTTAAATACGGGTTTTGCGATTTTCTCAGCCATTTTTTTCCAAAACCAGATCAAGAAATGTCCTAAGATCCTCTATAAAGTATTCCAACCTCCCAACATCAAATCTAAGCTGAATAAGTAAGATTAATGCTACGATATCCATGATTATCATAATAAATACTTCATTCGTGTTGAACCAGATTTAGAAACCCTTGAATTTGGGGAAAAGTGTGTTTTGAGAAGGCTTTGATGTATTGAGGTAAGATTTACCTTCCTTTATTTATAATTGTGGTCAATTGACGATTCAGAGTAAGTTGCGAAAGGATTTTTGTAATCAAAACTCATAAATCTAAGAAATCATTGTATATGGACTTGTGGGCGGTTTTGATTATGATATGAATTGGAATTGATTTGTATGTTGGTTGTTGGTTTTGTAAAACCTAAGGAACTATATTTTGGAGAATCGTGGGATCAAATTACATAATTACCTTTTGTTAACAAGTCCAAGGATTCTTTATGTTTAATATTTTCGACAAGGATGCCTAAATGAAGTTTCCTTTTTGGAATATGGATTTGATATTGATATCGACCCTTTGTTGTTATAGATTACATTCATAAGGCGTACGAGGGCTTGAAAAGCGATTATAACTTCAAGGATAAGGTATGTAATGGCTATCCTTTCTTTTAATTGACATGACTTAATAGAAAGCATATTTGTCTAGCGGAGCTAGGAAGCGTAA
This sequence comes from Anisodus tanguticus, assembly GCA_034509755.1. Lineage (NCBI taxonomy): Eukaryota > Viridiplantae > Streptophyta > Magnoliopsida > Solanales > Solanaceae > Anisodus > Anisodus tanguticus. Next base: position 24,993,701 of record CM067552.1, on the reverse strand, counting down.
TTGTCATAGGCATTTTACTATGTTAGTTGAAGTTGGTTTTATTATCAGTTGTATGGTATATAGTTGGATTGAGAATGCCAGTTGTTCTTAAGCTCCATAATCTACTATTTGATCTATTAGGCAAATGTTCTTAGTAAAGAGTAGGTGACGTGACTTGTAAAGAATGATGTTGCTTGTGTCTTGAAGTTTCAATAGTAAGCAATAGTTGTTGGTAGTGATAAGAGTCGAGAACCCGCAATAATCCAATCTAAATTCTAGTTGATAGTTGCCCTCGTCTGTTACACTTGTAGCCTAGTCGAATACATATGCCTTCATATAGTTGCTCATAGTGACGACAGTAGTAGTTGCTACCCCTCTAGTTAGATGCTCGTCTATCTGATTTAACTTAGAGGGAAAATGAGTCCTTTGCTACATAATTGAAAGGTAATTGTCCATAGAAATCTAGTCTAGCTACTTGTTGATAGTTTTATATGTTGAATTGGACCCATTCCAGTTTATTCAATTTTTATGAAAGATTATGCAACTTGATGTGGTTGTATACAATAGTTGGAGTTATTCGTTGTGTTCCTGAAATGAAAATCCTCATAGGTCGAGTGTAGTAGTCGCCGAGTTGCGTACTAGCTAGTTGTATAGTTTCCCCCTGTCAGTTGCACTAGTTGAGCTTATTTTCTAGCCATCATAGATTATTTGGCAGCCATCGAGGCCTATTTGCTGACCTCCACAAGGTTCATTTGTCGCTCTAGTGGATCATATTTGCGAAACAAAGATTAGTTGTATAAGTAGGCATAACTTAAATTATTATAGTACTTTATTGGTCTATAAGACATATTTATTGCTCTAAATGGATCATTTTTACGAGATCGAGTTTGGTTTTGTAAATAGATTAGATCTAAGGCCCATTTGTCTCCCAAGCAGAGTGTAGTTGCAAGATAGAGACTAGTGTCCATATAGATGTAACTCGAACCTATAATAGCATTTCAGTTAACATAGTTGGCAAATGTTTTAGTAGAATACGACCTACAGGTAAGTGATAGTCCTTCTATATTTGTTGTTACTCGCTTACTTGTTTTACATTAAGTTCCAGAGTTTATCATTTGCTTTATTCTCCTTACATACATACTCCGTGCATTATTCGTACCGACGTCCCTTTTTCCTGGGGCACTGGATGTCATGCTGCAGGTCCAGGTTCGCAAGTGGAAGATTTGTGTATGGATACTCCAGCTGATCATCATAGTTTTTACCAGATCCACTTCCTCCTGGAGTAGCCGAGTCGAGTCATTTGTGGTATAGTTGTACATACTAGTTGGGTAGGCCGGAGCGCCCTGTCTCGACCAAGTTATTTTGTCAAATACTCTTAGAGGCTTTTGTAGATAAATGAACACATGTGGTCAGTAGTGTTATGTGATATTAGGTTGTATAGTTGAGGCCTGGTAGGCCCATGTTTATATATTTTTTTGGGCTCTTCTGGTTGTAGGTAATTGAACATAGTAAATTATTTGTATTAGGGAGTATACTACTTGTGTATAAGGGGCACTAGGTGCCCGTCCACCCCACCAAGGTTGGGGTGTGGCAGACTCCTCTTGCTATGTTGTTATTTGATCTGAACTCTTAAGTATGGGATTTGTGATTTATCACTAATCAAGATCTTTCTTAGTCTCACTTCCATGTCCATGAACTGCTTATTTACCACTGCTCATTTGTCAAGGGCTCTATTAGCTAAATCATCAGCTAATTGATTTCCCTCTCTGAGTATGTGAGAGTATGTCACATATTTCCCTTCTCCCAAAGTCCTAATTTTATCAATACAATTTGCTATGCTCCAAGGAGGTTTCCAACCTTCTGTGATAATCCTCTGAACAAACTGTAAGTATGTTTGAATCATGATTCTGTCAAAATGATTGGTATTGCACCATATAATTTCCTCCAAGATTGCCATTGCTTCTGTCTCATTGTTAGTTACATGTCCTATATCTTCTGCCCTGGCAAAAATTAAATTGCCTTCCTCATTTCTTACACAAAAACCAAAAGCGGCTCTCCCACGGCTACCTCTTGATGCACCATCAGTGTTGCACAAGATCCAACCCATATGAAGAGGTTGCCACACCACTTTCCTATATTTCACCTTAGGTATGTATCCTTCCAGCAATTGTAACATGTTTTGCCACCTGTTTGGGATATGTTGTATTGAATGATTTCTATACCTGACCAAGTTCTGGATCTTAGCAAAAATATGATATATACATATTCCTATTGATTTCTTCTCTCCATGTTTATATGCATTTCTTCTTTTCCACAATTCCCACAAAACTATAGCAGGCATAACACGAAATAGTGGTTTCAACCGATCATTAATAGGTTGTTGCCACCATTTTACTATGATTTGTTATAGTTGTACTCTTTCAATATCAATACCTAGAAAAGAAGAAAAATAGGACCAAGTCATATTAGCAGAAAAAGACCTAGCAAATAAATGTTGGTTTATCTCCTCCTTATAATTTGAACAACACCAACATCTAGATGCTAGGTTGATATTTAGCTTCTTCAAAACATCATCCAATAGGACCTTAAATTTCTAACATCTCCACTTAAAAAAAGATATCTTAAGAGGCAAACCTTTGACCCATATGTATTTGTATATTTCATTCTCCTATCTTCTCAGCCTCAAATAATCCCAAGCAGTTTTGACTGAGAAACCCACTTTGCTATCTAGTAGCCACCAGTGTGTGTCCATCACCTTAGAAAATCCAAGGGGCTTAATAGTACAGATTATATGTTGTACTATATCCTCTGGTAATAATATCTCTAGCTTTGCCACATCCCCATTTCCATCAGTCACCATTTCATACACATTTTGAAACCTGTCATCATAGGTGTATCCTATTGTGACATAGTATAAGGCCCCTAATACTATCTAATTATCATACCAGAATTGAGCATTGCCCATTTTGGTTTTCCACCAAATGTGCTGCTCTATCAGATCTTTAGCTTGTAACATTTTTTCCAGTTTGGGATCTATATTTCCATTGCACCACTATTGCATTTTCTTTCTTGCAGTATTTATTACTAAGATAAGCACTCCACAGTGATAGTGAAGTTCTAAATTTCCACCATATTTTACAATATAAAGTCATTGACATATCATGTAAGGATCTAAGACCCAAACCCCCTTCGTTTTCTGGTATACACATATTATTCAAGGCTGACCAATGTCTGCGTTTTCCTCTAACTGTACTATTCCTGAAGAAATGTGCAAATAACTTATGAATTTGCTTAATTACAAAGTTTGGAGGATTTAAAGCTGATAAAAAATAAATTGGCATACCTTGCAAGACATGTTTTATTAACATTGCTCTTCCATCAAAAGAAAATATTTTCCCTTTTCAAGATTGCAACCTGTTCATGATTTTGATCAAAATAGGATTGTAATAATCCTTTCTCCTCCTACTATAAAAAAAAAGGGCAACCCAAATATGTAAAAGGAAAATCCTTTCCCTCAATTCCTGTGACCACCTCCAAGTAGCTTTGATATCTCATGTGACATTATGATGCATGTACACTGGGATTTTGTCCCTATTAATATTCTGTCCTGATGTTTCTTCATATCTTCCCAGCACTTCCATGATCATTTGTAAAGTGAGAATATCTGCTGAAGCAAATATGATCATATCATCTGCATATGCCAAATGATTAATTTTAGGACTCTACTTTGGAAGCTCATAGCCCTTGAACTGTGGTATCTGATGCAGATGATTCAAATTTCTTGAAAGTATCTCTATAGCCAATATAAACAAAGTATGGTATAAATGGATCTCCCTACTTTACTCCTCTCGAAGACTGAAAGAAACCATGTTGTTTTCCATTTATGAGAATGGAATACCAGTTATTACTGACTATTCTGAACACCATGTCCACTACCATATGTGAGTACCCTAACTGTCTCATGACTTTTATCAGAAATAACCAAGTTACCCTATCATATGCCTTTGCCATATATCCTGTTTAGAACCACATTTGCAGTTTTAGTCTTGAATCTTTTATCTAAAACAATTTCTTATGTCAGCAACACATTCTCCACTATACTTCTCCCCTTGACAAAACCTGCCTAACTAAGAGATATCATATCCTGTAATCCATATTCCAGTCTTTTATGTATTACTAAAATTACTCAAACTAATATGTCTCATATTAGAGAAGGTATTTATAATATTCTTCTTTGGTAAAAAAACCAAATTTGTATGAGTCCCAAATCTTGGTAATTCTGCACCACAAAAGAAACTTTTCACCATGTTTGTTACATCCTCCCCAATTATATTCCAACAAGATTTATAGAACTATCTTGTGAAACCATCAGGTCCAGCAACACTTTCCCATTTAAGTTTAAAAATAATCTCCTTTATTTCCTCCTATTCTGGCATGGCAGTGATTCTACTATTCTGTGACCATTTTGGGGACATGGTTAAGAATCTCAAATTTAGTAGGATCTAGGTCCTTTGCAAATTGATCCTTGAAGAATCTGATGGCTTCTGTTGCAATATCTTCTTTTTTCTCTAACCATGCTCCAATCTGCCCCTATATCCTCTTTATTTGTTACCTTTTTTTATTTTACCCTGCACATAAGTATGGAAAAACTTAGTTTTCCTATCTCCATCATCAAACCATTGCATTCCTGCCTTCTGCTTCCAAAAGGCCTCCTCTAGATATAAGTATCTATGCAAATTAGCCTGGACCTTATGAAGCTTCTCCTTATTGTGAGGAGATGGATTCAGTTCAAACTGGACCTCATGTACTTTTATGACATCTTTCAAAGACTCAATCTCTTGGAAAATGTTCCCATAAGTACTTTTGCTCCATGTCAGCAAAGCATCTTTAACCTTTTTTAATTTACAATGAAACAATGTGAAAGGATTAGCCATAAAATCTGCATTCAAATTCTCTTTCACAATATCAAGAAATGTATCATGTTTCACCCAGAAATTTAGGAATTTAAAAGGCTTCTTTATTGGTTCAGAGTTCCCAGCATAAGAAATAAGCATAGGAGCATGGTCAGACCCTATTCTAACTAGGTGTTGGACTCCAATATTAGAATATACAGTCTGAATCAACTGATTTCCTAGACATCTATCCAATAATTGGAAAATACAATCACTCCCACTCTGACATTACACCAAGTAAATTTACTCCATTTGAATCCTAAATCATACACCCCACAGTTATGTATACAAGATTTGAAATCCTGTATCTCTTGCAAGATGGCTTGAAGTCCCCCATATTTCTCTTTTCCTGATGTAATCACATTAAAATCCCCTCATATCATCCAAGGTATGTTTAAGTAATCCGCCATATCCTCCAAGCTTTCCCATAATTCTTTCCTTTCCAACTGTGTACACTTAGCATATACAACAGTAATGAGTAAAGCCTCTTTCATTCCCTGAGTTTTGAGCTTAATAGTAATATGTTGTATATGATCCAACACTATCTCCACCTCAAACATTTTATCAACAAAGACCCATATCTTTCCAAACACATTTGCTACAGCAATATGGATAATTACTTTCCTTATATACTCCTCAATTTTATCAGCCTCTTAAAATGGCTCCACGAGTCCTATAAAACCAAATTGATATTTTAGATGCATTTTTGTTAGCCTAGGAAAGACTTCCATGGTGTTCACTGACCTAATGTTCCATAACATTACTTTCATCATTTAAACATTAGTTTTATTTAGTGCACTTTTAGTTTGATACCCAACCCCAGGAGGGACACTGATGTCTCTTTGCTGTTTCTTTTTGCCTCTGCCTCCTCCTTTGAGACACTTTGGAGATATATCTCCTTATTGTAAGTCTTCCTGATATTGTTGTTCTAAAGATTGACCATCCATATCTCTTCTTCCATCTGTACCTTGTATCTCTTGGCTTTGCTTATTATTTAGTTGAGTAACCAATTGCATGTTTTTGTTGGTAATCCTATCCTTTTTATTATGTTGTGACTTTTTACTACTGCTGGTTGGGTTTTGTTATTATGCAGGGGTGCCTATTCCCTCCATCTCCTATCCAATATCCAATTGCACCATATTGTCATCCTTTGAAGGTTCTTTTGTTGGACTGCATGTATGTTCTTCTACTCCCTCTTGTTGCAATTTTGTATCATGTGTATTGCCCATAAATGTGTTGTCCTCTATGGAAATCTCCTATGTTGTCATCGCTTCCATGTGTGCATAACTTCCCCTTGCTTTATCACCCCCTATTTCTTTAATTGGGCTTTCTTTTTCACTTATGTCTACTATTTGCTCTGTTATCTCTTCTGTATCTTTTGTCCCATCTTTTTCATTTTGTTTGTTGGTGTGTTCTTTTACCCCCTTATTGATTCCCTCATCTTCTCCATTGTGCTTATTTTTGGATTTAGAAGATATCTTTGTTTGCTGACTCTTATTTGAATGAAAATTGTTCTCTATCCACTCATTTGTGCTTATTGTTCCCTGTTTATCTGTTGTGCTTTCATCCTATCCTTGTGTATAATCTGCTACATTTGTTACTGCAAGTTTCTTTTCCTCTTCATCTAGTACAGCAAAAACATTACTTATCTTCATTTTATCCTCTGTTTGAGTTTTATTCTCCTTTCCTACTTTTGCAATTATGACCCTAGACTTGTCCCTGCTATATTTGTTGTTTCTCCTTAGCACTCACTCATGTTTACCTTGATAATTCCAACCTCTTCTATTATTCTCCCTTTTCTGTTGCAATGTTGTCTCTTTTTCTGCCTGAGAAATTTTCAACTCTTTTCTATGTTTCTTTTGTAGTTTTGTTGATGTATATAAGGAGGGGATTGTGTGGTTAGGTGGTTCAGAGTCGGGTTGGAACCAGATGGACACAAAAATGGGTGTCAAGTGGAGGTTGACGGGTTTCTGGGCAGTGTGTGTTTGGTGGGAGGTGTGCGGGTACCTTTAGGTGGAATCAGACTGAGGTGCTTGGAGGAGTTGATTTAGACACGTTGTGTGTTATGTTGGTGGTTGGATGATAGTAAGGTGGCATAAACTGATCGGGACTGTAAGGTTGGCGGTTTATGGACTCGATAGGGACAGTGGGAAACTGGTTGGGGATTTGTGGAAGGAATCGGTTGATGACTTTTTAGTTGTATGTTGGGGGGGAGGGTGTTGTGGTGAAAGGAATCAGATAGTGTGGACAAGGATGGATCGTAAAATTGATAGACAAATTCTTGTGCGTATAAGGTGATGAAAGCCGAGAAGACTTTTAATGTATTTGTAACAAGTAACCGGATAGAACCTTGGCTTGGGTATAGTTAGATCACAAATGTTCTAACTAGACATAAACCGAGGGTTTGGACCACAAAAGGACCAAGGGGTGGCCCGCAAAAGGATCAGGGTTTGGACCACAAAAGGACTGAGGTTTGGCCCACAAAAGGATCAACTAAGGATAACAACACAAAAGTTGAAATACTTAGCAAAGTTTGAGAAAACTCAAATATATTTCATATAACTTCAATGTCTCTTTACATCAACTACATGCCCTATTTATACTAGTTCTAAACCTTCTAGAAGAGCAACTAGATAGACATCATACATGTTACTCGGCCGAATGGGAAAGGGAGAGGCTTAAGTCGACTTGGGGAAGGGAAAAGAACCAACCCTTCATGTTCTCTAGGCCACCCTTTTGTGTCATCCATGTAGATACGTGCATGAACTAGCTAGTTCATGAACTACCTCCTTGGGGCACGTTTGTAAGTTCTCCTTCTGGACGATTCTCGGCCTAGTCATCCTATCTTATTACATGGCCGACTTAGTCAACTCATCCTATTACACGACCTATTAATTAAGCTATAAGGAATTTAAGGTAGGAATTTAAAATAATCTAAAAGTTGGTCTCAGCCAAGACCTACATAAAAGCCAAAAATTTATGGCATTTCTTGGATCTTCAAGTATTTTCTTAAACTCCACTCCACACTCCATCCCATATTAAGCATATTACCATATGACGGACGACATTCTTTGGCACCCCTAGCAAATTACCTCGCGACTCATGTTGGACGCTTAAGTGCCTGGCCTTTTTTTCATCATACTCCCCTTCTTTAATAGAATTTCCCTCAAATTCTTGTCGTCTATGTATGGTGATAATTCTCCAACATCAAATGTTAACTAGTACTTCCATGCTGTCCGAAAGTTCTACCTTGTAGGCGCTTTCCCCAAGCTGGGCCAATATCTTGAAAAGACCATCCGCCCTTGGAATTAATTTGTTCTTTCTCATGTTGGGAAATCATTGCTTCCTTAGGTGTGGTCAAACCAAATGATCCAAATACAAGACAAAAGGTTTTGACTTCAAATAATGTCCCCATTGGACCAAGGATCTCACCATATAAAATTCCTTATCGTAAGTAGAATAATTGAGCCGTGCACCACCTAATTTTCCACTAGAGAAGGAAATGGATCTTTTGTCTTAAATCAAGATGGTACCAATTCTACTAGAACCGCATTCAACTTCAAGTAGTTTTTCAAGGTTTGGAATAGGGGCGGCAAGGGTATAAAAATATCGAACGAAACATTAATAAAAAGAAGCCAAACCATGGAAACGTTTTACCTCACTTACATTCGTAAGCTTGGGCTAACTCTGGATAGTTTCCACCTTGGATGGATTCACATAAATGCCCTCAGATGATACTATGTAACCCATGAATGGTCGTAGTACCTCATACATGAACCTTATGAAAGAACTTAGAGCGTTACATAATCCAAATAACATCACAAGCCATTCGTACAAACCATACTTGAAAGCCTTCTTCCATTCATCCCCCTCTCGTATTCTTGTTTGATGGTAGCAACTCTTCAAATCTATCTTGGAGAACAACTTGGCCCCACTCAATTCATCCAAAAGATCATCCACTCTCGGCATAGGAAACTTGTACTTCACGGTGATGTTATTGACCGCTCGGCTATCAATACACGTGTACCAAGTTCCATATTTCATTGGCACCAACAAGGCCGGTACCGCACATGGAATAAGGCTCTCTCGGACAAAGCCTTTGTCTAGTAATTATGGCACTTATCCTTGCAACTCCTTATCCTATTTCGGATTGCATCTATAGGCTTTTAATGGTGGAATCAAGGTGCAAAACATCCCAAAATACATCTTCCAATTTCTTCAAGAGTTCCTCCGAGTTGGAATCTTCAACCGTATCTCCCACAAGACTTTCCTTCTCCTTGCACACCAATGCATCTATAGAACTCCTCTTCTTCGACTCCTCTTCCATCTCTAGTTCATTAAGCAAGAGGGCCTCAGACTTTTCCTTGCGATTCTTGTCATTTTGGACCTTCATTTTCTTTATCTCACTAGGTGACAATGGTATCAACCGGACCTTCTTATCATCCTTTTGAAAAGAATAGACATTCTTTTCTCCATCATGTTATGCTTTCCAATCAAATTGTCATGGTCGTCCCAATAAGATATGACAAGCATCCATAGGTAGGATGTCACACCATATCTCATCTTCATACTTACCAATCCGAAAACTAATAAGAGCTTGTTTCATTTCCTTTATCCCCTTGTCTTTGTTCAACCATTGGAGAGCATATAGTTTAGGATGGCTACGGGTAGGCAATGTTAATTTGTCCACCATTTACATGGAGGCCGCATTGGTACATCTTCCTTCATCAATAATCACATTACGTACCTTGTCATTCATCTTGCATCGAGTGTTGAATAGTTGCTCTCTTTGTGTCTCTTCAGGTTCTTCAAGTTGAACTTTCAACACACGTCGGAGTACTAAACTTTCACCCTCCTCTGTAAGATCAACAGCCTCCTCAAGGACCTTCTCGACTTCGGGTTCTTCAATAACAAAGGAATCCCCACACTCTTGATATTCTTCAATAGTCATTACCCGAGGGTTAGGACATTCATTTGCACAGTGTCCTAATCCTTGACATTTATAACACCTTTTTCTACTTCTATATACCCCCTTTGTAACATCTACTTTCTTTCATTTATCTTTCTCTACACTTTCTTGGCTATAAAATGGGTTAGTAAAAGAGGTACTGCCATTTTCTTTAACATTAGTGGGCTTTACATAGGATTTTGGGGTACCTTTCTTTTGTTGTTTTTCAAACTTGAGTGCTAAATGACATACGTCTTCAAAGGTGTTGTATGTGGCAACTTCAACCTTCTCTTGAATCTCCAAGTTCAAGCCTCCAATGAATCGTGCAATCCTTTGAGTCTCCTTTTCTTCTAAGTCACAAAGCATGGTGACTTTCTCGAACTCTCGGACGTATTCCTCAACTTTTAGAACTCCTTGATGAAGTTTGGTGAGCTTGAGGTATAGGTCTTGTTCATACTCCCTTGGCAAGAACTTCTTCTTCAAATATTTCTTTAGTTTGTCCCAAAATTCAATCTTGGTTTTTCCATTCCTCCTCCGACTTGTTTTGAGGTTTTCATACCACACAGAAGCGAATTCCTTCAACTTCAATGTAGTAACCTTAAAAACCTTGTGGTCATCATATTGCTTGTATTATAAAAGCCTCTCAATGGCCCTTAACCATTCAAGAAACTCTTTCGAGTCCATATTTCCTTCAAAGGCTGAATGATCAAACCGTAGACTTCGGTCATCTTCCCTTTCATAGCTCGGATTGTCTTGGATATCTTCCCTTTCATGTCTCTGGTTTTTTTATGCAACCTCCTCCCCGAACTCGGCATCATTAATCATGACACGCTCCACAAACTCTCTTCTCAAGAGTTGCATTTGTTCCGCCACAGTTTCACTTATGGTCCTCCGAAGTTCTTCATTTAGGTTAGCCATAACATCAAGGTGTGGGATGGAAAAGCCTTGATCTGATACCAAACTGATGCATATAAGGAGGGGATTGTGTGGTTAGGTGGGTCAGAGTTGGGTTGGAACCAAATGGACACGAAAATGGGGGTCAAGTGGAGGTTGACGGGTTTCTGGGCAGTGTGTGTTTGGTGGGAGGTGTGCGGGTACCTTCGGGTGGAATCATACTGAGGCGTTTGGAGGGATTGATTTTGACACGTTGTGGATTATGTTGGTGGTTAGTATTTGGTGGTTGGATGATTGTAAGCTGGCAAAAACTAATCGGGACATTAAGGTTGGCGATTTAGGGACTCGATAGAGATGGTGGGAAATTGGTTAGGATTTCGGGAGTTCAAGGATCTACATTTAGCCTCTCCATGTCCCTGTAATTTTCAATGCTTACAGTATTTGGGCAGGTAATCATAATTGATCTTGATCCACTTTGATTTGGTTTTTCCAGTTTTTTCATCTACTTCTACAATATTTATTCTACTAGGATGCTTTGCTAATAAATCAATTTGCAACTTCACTTTTGCACAGCTAGGTCTGGTCCTATTTGTAGTTGCCAAATCCAATCTCAAAGGATTATCTACTGCAGTTGTCATTGAGAAAACAACATCTCTTGCAAAAATATTTAGAGGTAATTCTAGAAAGCCTATCCAAGCTACTGCTATTGGTGTTTCTTCTTCAAGTTTGAACCATGGATCCCATATCAAAGGTCTTATTGTCAATATCTATCATGTACTTTCAGGTAATAGGCTGGAGTGGACATCATTCTCACATAATACTCAAATAAAGATAGTCGAATCAGGATATATCTTTCATCAATAAGTCCAATGGTGGCCCTTCCTTTGATTTCACATTATATTGGCACAATATTCCTTGATTCTTTAATGTCTATGATATCATAAGAGAATTTCCCCAATACTGCATATTGTAAATCCTCTTTGATTATCATCTGTTGTACTTCAGTCGAGTTCCATGCTATGTATGGTTCCCCATCCACAAAAGTAACAGTTTTGGATGGGATAATTATACGTTGTGTATTTTGGTTTGAAATTGGAGGCTTCAACAGATTATCATATTTTGGTTGCTTTTCTTCTTCGCTAGGTAAAATTTTAGGTACGTTTTAGGCTTTAGAACTGGCTGTAGCTTGGGCTTGTGTGATGGTTGAGACAATCGTATTAGGTTGAGTTGTGGATGGAATTAATAGTGGAAAATTGGATTCATATGGAAATGATTGAGATATAGGAAGAGGTATAGGTGAAACAGTCTCCGATGGAGGCTGTCCACCGGCCGAGGTGGCCATAATGGCCGCCGACGGCAGTGGTTTTTTTACTAGAAACCAGGGTTTAGGTTTAGTTTTTTAGAGAGCGTCGAATTGGCTGACTGACTGACTATCTCGTATCAGGAGGAGAGAACTTCGTTCTAGGGCTTGGAAAAATAAGAAAACTAATTTTTGGAACTATGTCTGCATATTTATATTGTTCAGTCCATCGGGACTTTTACGGTAAAAAAAGATGGATCGTAACTTTTTTCTATGTCCTCGGGATGGACCGTATAATTTTGTATGGTCCGTATAATCGGACTATCATGCAAGTGTTAATTTCCAATGAGTGACAAAAGTTGGAGAGAATGTTATGGTCAAAATAGACGGACCGTCTAATATTTTACGATCCGTATAATTCACTGTTCATCATCAATTTCAACAACAAAATTTACAGTTCATTTTGATGGCATGTAACATGTTTTACAGTCCGTATAAACCTGGCATAATACCGGTGACTGTACTGACATGATTACCTAAAAACGTGACCATGGAACATGAGTACTGAATACATGAACATGAAACATGAGACATGGATACGCAAGGGACATGACATGAACACTGAAGGTATTTAACTTGGGTGCTTTTTTCTTGCTCCTCAAACAAGTGCGGATATCTGGACTTCATGTCTTCTTCGTCTTCCCATGTAACCTCCTCAACTTTCTGACTTCTCCATAATATTTTCACTGAGGCAACTTCCTTACTTCTTAACTTGTGAACCTGATGATCCAAAATAGCCACAAAGATCTCTTCATAGGTCAGGCCATCCTTAACTGTAATGGATTCTGTAGGGACAACCCACGATGGGTATACCACATGCTTCCTCAACATGGATACATGAAAAACTGGATGCACAATAATTAAATCTTGTGGAAATTCAAGTTCATAGGCCACATGTCCAATTCTTCTCAAAATCATGTATGGTCCGATATATCTGGGACTAAGCTTCTCTTTCTTTCCAAACTTCATGACACTTTTCATAGGTGAAACTTTTAGTAACACCCAATCATCAACCTGAAACTCCATGTCTCTACGCCGCACACCCGAATAGGACTTTTTACGACTCTGAGCCATTTTCAAACGCTCTTAAATCAATTTGACTTTTCCATAGCCTGATGGACCAAGTAGGGTCCTAACAATTTCGCTTCACCAACTTCAAACTAACCAATTGGCAATCTACACCTTTGCACATAAAGAGCTTCGAATGGTGCCATCGGGATACTAGCATGGCAACTGTTATTATAAGCTAATTCAATAAGAGATAAATGATCATTTCTAATTACCTTTAAAATCAAGGACACATGCTCTTAACATATCCTCAAGAGTTTGAATAGTCCGCTCTGCCTGGCCATCTGTATGAGGAGGAAAAGTTGTGCTGAGGTTTACCTTGGTACCCAATCATTTATGGAAGGAATTCCAAAAGTACAATGTGAACTGAGTACCACGATCTCAAATAATGGACATTGGGGTGCCATGTAGCCTGACAGTCTCTCAGATATACAACTTAGCATAATCCTCTACTGAATCCGTGGTCTTGACTGGCAGGGAGTGGGAAGATTTAGTAAGTCCGCAATCACCCAAATCGAATCATACCTTCGGGATAAGCGAGGTAGACCTGTTATGAAGTCGATGTTTATCATCTCCCATTTCCAAATAGGAATATCTATATTCTAAGCCAACCTGTCAGGCCTCTAGTGTTCGGCTTTCGCCTGTTGACAATTTAGACAATTGGCTACAAAATCTGCCACATTCCTCTTCATATTGTTCCACAAATAAATTTCCTTAAGATCATGATACATCTTGGTAGAACCTGGGTGAATGGAATACCTGGAATTGTGCACTTCTACCATAATTCGCTCTCTGAGTCCATCCACATTTGGAACACATAACCTTCCTCGGTACCTCAAAGTACTGTCATCTCCTCCTTATTCAAAGTCGTAGTCTTATGTTTGTGAATACCCTCTTTCAGCTGCAACAAGTAGGGATCGTTAAACTGTTTCTCCTTCACTTTGGCTACTAAGGAAGATTCAGACTTGTTCTGGACAACAATGCGACCATTTTCGGAGTCCATGATTCAAAATCCTATATGGGCTAGTCGGTGAATTTCCTTTTTCATGGTCCTCTTTTCTTCTTCAACATGAGCTAAGCTTCTCATGGATCACCAACTAAGATCATCGGCCACCACATTTTCTTTCCCTAGATGGTAGAGAACATCTACATCATAATCCTTTATCAATTCGGGCCACCTCCTCTGCCTAAGATTCAACAACCGCTGCATGAAAATGTACTAAAGGATCTTGTAATCTGTGAAAATGTCAACGTGAACTCCATACAAATAATGACGCCATATCTTGAGTGCAAAAATCACGGCTGCCAATTCTAAGTCATGAGTTGGGTAGTTCTTTTCATGAGGCTTAAGTTGTCTGGATGAATAAGCTATAACCTTACCATGCTGCATTAAAACACATCTGAGATCAATGCCTGATGCATCACAATACACTATGAACCCCTCGGTTCCCTTTGTCAATGTTAACACTAGAACAGAAGTCAGGCTCATTTTCAATTCTTCAAAACTCACTCACAGGTATCTAACCACTGAAATTTGACTTTCTTATGAGTCAATCTAGTCAATGGAGTTGAGATGGAAGAAAAACCCTTTACAAAGCTCCTATAATAGCCTGCCAGACCCAAGAAACTTCTTCTCTCAAAGGCTGCGGTGGGTCAGGGCCAATTCTTTATAGCGTTTATTTTTTGAAAGTCAATTTGGATGCCTTTACCTGAAATCACATGGCCTAAAAATGCCACTGACTTTAGCCAAAATTCACACTTGGAAAACATCGCTTAAAGCTTGTGGTCCTGAAGTGTCTACAACACTATTTTGAGATGTTTTACATGATCATCCTCAATACGAGAATAGACTAGAATATCATCAATGAAAATGATGATGAAAAAGTCAAGATAAGACTTGAAGACCTTGTTCATAAGATCCATGAAAGCAGCTAGTGCATTCGTCAATCCGAACGACATGACACAAAATTCAAAATTACCATAGTGAGTTTTGAAGGCAGTTTTAAAAATATCAACTTCCTTAACCTTAAGCTGACGGTACCCTAATCTGAGGTCAATCTTGGATTAACACTGGGCACCCTGAAGTTGATCAAATAAATCATCGATTCTAGGAAGAGGATATTTGTTCTTAATGGTGACCTTGTTCAACTGCCGGTAGTCAATGCACATACGCAAGTCTCTATTTTTTTTGAACAAACAAGACTAGCACCCCTAGGAGAGATACTTGGTCTAATGAATCGCTTAATAAGGAGATCTTTCAACTGGGCTTTTAATTCTTTTAGCTCTGATGGAGCCATTCCACACGGCGTAATAGATATTGAATTAGTGTGGGAAGTAAATCAATTCCAAAGTCAATCTCCCTATCGGGAGGAACTCTGGAAAGATATTTAGGAAAGACTTATGGAAACTCATTAACAACTGGTACTGATTGAATAGTCGGGGTATGGGTATCTACATCCCTAACCAAACTAGATGGTAAATATACTCCTTAGATATCATCTTTCTAGCTTTAATATAGGAGATAAACATACCTATGGGTGCTACTGCATCACCCTTCCATTCTATGACTAGTTCACCGGGAAATTTGAAACTGACAATTTTTGTTCTATAACCTACTGTGACACAAAATGAAGACAACCAATCCATGCTCATGATTACATCGAAGTCTACCATTTCTAACTCTACCAAATTGGTTACTATAATGCAATGATAGACTTTAACTGGACAATCCCTATATACTCGTCTAACTATAACTGACTCTTCAACTGGAGTGGATACTTCAAAGGGTTCATGCAACGTTTCTGGTTCTATCCTAAATTTGTTAGCAATGAATGAGGTTACATATGATAGAGTGGATCCAGGATCCATACGAGCATAAATGTCAAAAGTGAAAATGGTTAATATACATGTGACCACATCTGTACGGACCTATGTATCCTAATGACCTGATAGTGCATACAAGTTGCTTGGACCTCCGCTTACGTTACCAGACTTAGCTGGAAGATGCCCTGATTGGGCCTGAGAATTGTGAGAAGCTGCTGACTTTATAGACTGAGCCATATTACCTCTTTTACCCTACCTCACTGATGGGTATTCTCGCTGAAAGTGACCTTGCTGAATACACCCATAAGAGACACTAGCTTGTGAATGAAAGTCTGATGCTCTGAAGTTCTGCCTTTTATGATCATTCATGAACTTTGAGGCTGGGGCACTGACTTAAGATGGAGCAGGTCCTGATGACCTATTTTTAAAGAACTGTCTGCCTCAACCGCCCCCATGACTGAAGTGACCTAAAGACTTGGACCTCTTATTGAACTCTCCGTCCTTTTCTTTTTGTAATGCTTCATCTTCCTTCATTCTGCTCTCATTACCCTATATTAAAGAAATCATCTTGGTAATAGTCATTTCTTTATTCTTAGCAGAGATATTAGATGCATCGAACAATTGCGGATCAAGACCATACACAAAACTCCTAACTCTAGCCCTCATGTTTGGAACCATATGTGGAGCATACTTTGCCAAAGAAACAAAGTGAAGATAGTACTCCTTCACACTTCTACCATTGTGCTTGTGCTTCTAAAATTCTATGGACTTTGCCTCCCTGTCCTATATTTGTAGAAATTGTTCTATGAAGGCATCTGCAAACTCATCCCAAGCTGCCGGAGGTGCATTTTCCCCTCGGGATTGTTCCCATGACTCATACCAGATATTAGAAACATCCTGCAACTAATAAGCTCCCAACTCTGCTACCTCTAACTCAGTAGCATGCATACATGAAAGATCTTTTAAAGCCCATCAATGAAATTCTGCAGATCCTCTGTCTTGCTAGACCCTATAAACACCGGAGGGTCCATATGTAGAAACTTTCGAGTCCTAAAACTGGATGACCCCCCACTAGTTCCTGTACTCAGAGTCGTTCCCTGAAGTTGGGCTTAAGCAACCACAATCTGGGTGAGCAGATAAATAGCTGCCTAACATCTGAGTTAGTTGAACTGGGCAGCAAAACTAGAATATGAACCTCTACAAGCCTTGTGGTACCGGGTGAGGGTGTTGTACTTGAATTGGCTCCCTGAGGCTGAGCATCTTCCTCATGAGTAGCATTAGTAGCAATACTCTTGCTTGTAGCTGATTTCCTTTTAGCATGCATTTTCTGAAATACGTAATACACATGAGTTAGAAGGATGTCCTAAAGGCATAACTCTAATTGCATGATCTAGAGTATGAAAGAAGTGAGAAAATCTTAGATGTCTAGGTGGTCAATTATTTACATGTGTGGGTGCCTCACACACATAAAAGTGACCCCACTAGATACCATTTCATAGACTCCCTAAGACACTTGAATCTAGGCTCTGATACCTAGTTTTGTAATGCCCCGAACCATGTCCTGGGCGAAACACGACACTTGGTCCCTGACTGCATGTGACCGAGCGAACCATATGGATTGTTAATCATCATGGGCATAAAAAGCATGCAATAATAATAGTTTAAAACATGTGAAACATTATATTAAAAATATAGTCTGAAATGTAATAGCGGAAATATTTCAATAATATGATAAGTCTGAAAATAATACTGACATGACATGCAAACTAGTTTAGTCTATGAAACCTCTAAAATATGAGTCTGCAAAACTATTTACCAGGACAAGGCACTGGCATACCTCTACTATAAAACATATCATGTAAAATGAGTGACTAACACCCCGAATGAAATGGGGCTCACTAATAGCTGTTACTGAGGCAAATCCTAGCGAGCAGATCCATTATCCTAAAACTCATTACCTGCACCGTGAAGGCCGGCCCCGGGGGAAAGGAACATTAGTACATTTGAATTGTACTGTATGTAAAGCAACTGAAAGAATAAGCAGGCACATGATATAATAGGAATATGAAACTGAAACTAAACAATGAGCATGATTGGATATACGTATAATAACATGTGTAAAATCCATATATCTATATATATGTGGGGAGGGCATTAGTATAACCAACATGTAACCACCACGTGTGAACGTGGCGTCTGATCTATGCCTGATCCGTTAAGCCATCTCGTACCTTGCCAGGGTACAAGACATGAACATGACATGATGGATCCAATAATCCCATAAAGGAGTAACATGAAGGTATCGTTCTCTAGGCCGAGTGATCCTTATCCTACATTGGAATACGTACTTTTAGGTTGTCTGAGCCTTCTCGATAATCTGTGCAACTTCCAAACATATGAACATGAAAATAATTGGCTTGTAAGCTCATGAATTTCATAAATATAACATGTAAACATGATTGGTGATCATGAATTAACATGTAAATAAATATATCATATATCTTGTATGATACATGAAAACATGTATAACTTAATGGAACTGAGTAATAATGATTATAACTTATATTTAAGAACTCATGGAATTCGAAGCATCCATTCATGGATTACGGATAGGCTCATGACAATCATAATGACATATCATGAATACAATAAACGAATTGTCATAGAGATATGACATATAATATTACATGATATTAGGGTTACATGGGGAAGAACATGGATATTCCCACACATGGATAGAGGCTCCACATACCTTATTCGCTCTAATACTTGTCTTAAAAATCTGAACTTGGAAGAAGAAATCCTAAGCTTGAACTTTGAAACATTGAGATGGGTTTATCTTGAAAACCCTAGCTTAAGAACAAGGGATTTTACTTAGAAATTGAGTATGCTTGATTAGAATCACGTGGAAATACTTGAAAGAGACTTACCTTGAGTTATGAGGATGATAGGAGGAGAGAACTTCGTTCTAGGGCTTGGAAAAATAAGAAAACTGATTTTTGGGACTAAGTCTGCGTATTTATACTATTCAGTCCGTCAGGACTTTTACTGTAAAAAAGGATGGACCGTAACATTTTTCTACAGTCTGGGGATGGACCGTATAATTTTATATGGTCCATATAATCAGACCATCATGCAATTGTTAATTTCCAGTGAGTGACAAAAGCTGGAGAGAATGTTACGGTAAAAAAAGACGGACCGTCTAATACTTTACGATCCGTATAATTCATTGTTCATCGTCAATTCAACAACAAAATTTACGATTTAATTTGACGGTCTGTAACATGTTTTATGGTTCATATAAATCGAGCATAAAATTGGTTTGCAGAACTGATGTTACACCCCATAATTTCATATGTCAAGTATACTCTAAGGTAGGGAGCCGAAGATAAAGAAAAAGGTTCCCTTGGGAAGATTGAGGAATGATCGAGTTGAAACCCAAACAAGTCGTGAGAACAAGAGTTTCTAGGCCCTTCGTACTTATAATCTTTGCATGGTGTACATCATGTTGAACCAAAGTGAGATGAGAAGAGCTACGTTGGTCTTAAATGGTTAAGGAAGGCCTTGGGCCAAGATTGGAAGGATAGCTAAGGGACTCCGAGTTACCTTTGTTGTTTTGTGCACATTTAAGCATATGATTAATCAAATTGAGCTCTGATGACCCGAGCCCTATTTAAAGGGTAATTTATGACATGAATGGATGCTTAGAAGGTTTATGGATGGTTATATATCATTGGGACCAAAAGGAATCACATTTCGATGAAGTTTGACAAAGATCGGACGATACACTAAGCGTTTTGCATCGCATATCGATTATGCCTCACAGAACATGACCACATTTTGTCCTGACCATTTTGTGAAGTTCCTGCCGCCATATGCGGTGGGATATATGGATTCATATGGTGGTTTTCATCACAAAACCCATCGCAGATCAGAGGCAGTGAGAAACTTTTATTAATCGCCTTGAGCGGTGGATTCAGTTGTTATTTCATTTCTTACTAGATAAGACCCTAGACAGGTCCTAAAGCTCTCCTAGGACTGTCCCAAGGTTATCATATAGTTATAGAGTGAAATCCAAGGCTTATAAAGTGATTCAAGTGCCGAAGAAATCATAAAGCTCGGTAGATTGTGTTCCTCTATTTTGTGCTCAAATTAGAGGATCCTTCGTGAGGAAGTAAGCTCGGGTTAGAAGTTGTTCTTGAGTTTGAAGGTAAGAAATCTCATCTCCTTTATGTTCTTGAGCTTTTGAGAGGTATAATTAAGTTGTAAAGAGTAGAAATTCTTGAGTATTGATAAAGAACTCATTTTGAAAGCCATATGAGTGTGTTGTGGAAAATTAAAGGAGTTGTAGTTGCCCTTATGACCAGAGATTGTTAGAAATAACTTGAGTATGATATTGATAGGGTTGTTATCATGATTTTCCATGTACTGAGTTGTTGATGGAAGTGAGAGTTGAAAAAAAGAGGAAGAAATCTAAGTTTAATTATGAATCGAACTTGTCGACAATTATAGTTGCCGCTAGCTATAATAGTTATGTTGTGTACTTGTTTTGGTATAGATTGAGATACGCTATGGGCTGGTTTCATTTCCTTGATTTGGGCAGATATGCCAAGGTATGTGAAGGCTAACCCTTTCCTTATTTTTGGCATGATTTCTTTCACGAGCTAGTTCTGAGTCCATCGCACCAAGATGTGCTAGTTACAAAAATCGTAATTAGGTTACCATGACCCTATTCTAGTAGTCCTTCCTTGTCGAGAACAAGTTACAGTTAGCCATGTGTAGCCAAGGATTTAAAATGATAGAAAGTGTGAATGTAGACTATAGAGAAGTAGAGTTGCCTTCAGCTATGATAGTTGCCTTCAGGGCAATAATGTTGCCTTCGAGGCTATGATGTTTGCCTTCGAGGCAACAATAGATTGCCTCCGGGGCTATCGGCCATACAAATTGCCTAAGGGGCTACACATATATTGATTGCCTTCGGGGCTATACATACGCACACTTGACTTTGGGGTTATACAAACACATCTTGCTTTCGGAGCTATTTATCTATATCTAGATGCCTTATATGAGGCTAAGTAATGAATCTAGGTTGTGTAGCTAATAGACCACAAAGACAGGTAAGCCTAGTCAGTTTTCCTTTAACAGTTCTACAGTTTATATTCAGATTGCTTTACCTTTCAGTTTCAGTCACCTTACATACTTGGTACATTATCTCATACTGATATCCCTTTGCCTGGGGACACTGTGTTCATGCCCGCAGGTTCAAACATGTTACAGGAAAGATCACACCAGTAGGACCCACCGAGTATCAGCTTTTGTGGTAAGCTCCAGATCAATCGGAGTTTCCAAGTCTAGCTTTTGATATGTTACAAATCAGGGGTAGGACAGGGCCCTGTCCCGGTCATGATACAATTATAACTCGTTAGAGGTTTGTACACATGCTTTTATATAGTAGAGTCAGTATGTAGCCTAGTCGGCCCCCTATATATAGTCTGTTTTGGATTTTGCTGCGTGCAAGGACTAGGGTAGGCCTTGTCGGCTGCCCAGTCATGTATATATGTATGCGGGGACAATCCGGTTTTAGGCGAGTTGATTTCTATTTAAGGATATTTCAGTAAACAACCTTGTCATCCTAAGTCGAGATTGCTTTTATAGTAGGGCCTCCACAACCCAGTCTTCCTTTAAGGCTCATATTATGAGTTTAGTTTGGTATGCTCGGACCTAGCAAGGTATCGGGTGCCATCCCTTACCTCATCATATAGAAATGCGAAACATAACTTTTAAAGACACAACAAAATCTCCCAAAGATCAGGTCAACAATTGAATAACACTAGTATGGATACAAGCCTGAAAGAAAAGCAACATTAGCCGAATACTGAACATAATAAAAAAATGTTTGAATATGTCTCTCGAATAAAGAAAAGACAAAAATAGAGATATAAGTATCCCGGGGCATGCCAAAAGTAGCATCCTCATCCTGAATGCTGGAAATTAGCCTGCTCGGACTCAGCCACGCGGTCCCGAACTAGCAGACGGAGTTGTATCTACATTCAAATAGAATGCAACAAGTGTAATAGGAGTACACAAACGTACCCCCGTAGGCATCATATGTTGACAACGATGGAAGATACGTAAAAAGAGAAAAATATCGAGTTGACACCAAATAAAACCTATGCTAAACAGTTCAGTAACCCAAATAAGTCACGTAGTTCATGTTAAAGTTCACTGAAATAAAAAACCACTTATTCATGTAAGACTTCATATTCATAAAAATTACCCAAATTCAATAGAGTTCAATAGCAGTGTTCAAGTACTTAATAATCAATTCTAAATCTTCACATGTCCAGAAATCACCCAAGTCATCAATTATCAATCCAACACTTAATTCATCAACAAAATATAAATGCAATGAGGTATGTATGAGGTGAATGTAATGCATATGCCAGGTACCTTTCCATCTCCGCTATACAAACGTCCAAATTCTATGAACTGCACACCCATGGGGGACCCGCAACATCCATATACCCTCTAGAATTTATCAACGGAGCCCAGCTCCTGGTTGAATAATCTTGTTACAGGCGTGCAACCCATTCCCCCGCATATAATCATCATCTCAATGTTTCCATAATCTCTTAAGTGTTCTTACCTTTCCGGTCTCTTGGACCCATAACACGTTTCATACCACTCCAATACCAGTATTATAAGAACCATGAATGTATGAATGCAATGACAATACAAGGCAAGAAATCATGATGTAATAAGATGCAACCAAGTATAGAGATGAATATCACATGCTTTCATGAATTCAACAACACACAATCTAAGTACAAATCAGGATATCATATCGAAAGCATGTGTGATAAAAGAATACAACAAAAGCAAATATGGCGACGAGCCCACATAATGGCGACAAGCCCAATCAATCAGCAATCAAAACCAACATAAGGCTGATTCCCCAAATCACCCATCATCATAGTTCAACACCAGTACTCACTCAAGCATTAATCCAACCATTTGAGTGGAACCCCCAAACATGCCTAATACCCCTCAATATTTATAACTAATTACATACTTCTATTGGTGTCTAGTGAAAGTAAACTATAGCCTACCTCTAGGCTGAACATGAGCCTCAAACAATCAACCTTCCATGCAAGCTTTGCCCTTCCGGAGTGCCTTAATCGATGTCTATCACACATATACTATACATTAATATAAAGCTATCACATAATACAAGAACTTAGTCCTTAACCATACCAAGACTTCAAAAACCAACCTAGTCCCATGGTATCAAGATCCAAACTTTATTACCCCAAAAGAATAAACACATACTAGATAATTGTATCCTTAAGTTAATTAGAAATCTAAACTCATTTAGACCTTTAATTGCGCCATTTAATAAAAGCCCCAATTTGTAAACCCTAGAATTTCCCCCAAATCAAAAAGGGTTTCTATAGTCAAATTAAATATTACAACTTGATCTTCTATCATAAATCCATAATTATTCACAATATTAAGGTAAACTAAGCAATATTACACCCTTAAATCAAAGATTCAACCTCTCTTAATCTAATATGAACATTAGAACTCATATTCCCCACCTTACATACATTCTATACCACCATTAAAGACTTAAAACATGATATATAACCACAAAGAGCAAAGAACCTTACCTCAAATGAAGATTTTAATTCCAACCTTCAAGAATCCTCTTTTGGCAGCTCTAGAACCGAGGAAAAGTTATTTTGGGAAAGTGATTCAACCTAGGGAATTTATTAGGTGTCCAGATTCAGCAATTCTGCTTGACTCCGCTGGCATGTCTCGCTCCATCGGAAAAAGGACTCGCTGAGGTGCAGTCACTTGATTGCTCGCCTCAGCACATAAATGAACTAAACCTCGCAGAGGCGCATTCGTCCCTGCGTGAAAACCTTTCACCGAGGCAAAACATTACCAAACACTCGAGACTGCTTCTGCGAGCCAACCTTCATAGAGGCGGACATGTAGGAGCTGACAACCCACCCACTAGGGAAGACACACCAGACACCAACAACTATGCATTTCACTCAAACTTCCACCAAACACCCGAAATACTCCCGAGACCCTCCAGACACAAACCAGACATGCTCTCCCAAGGTAAATAACTCTACAAACTTGCTCGCACCCTCAGATTTCCCATTTAACTAAGCTAAGATATACTTTTCTAAAGAATCACCCAAAATTACCAAATATTACAAATAAAGCCACAAAATGCATTCAATTATCTCGGGAAGTGAACCACTAACTCAGCTAAGTCATAAATGACCCTGCAGAACTATCGGAAGCGAAAGAACCTGGAACAAACCCATATACTCTAAAGTCAACCTAGAGTCAAACTATCTAACTCAAATGTTCTTATTTTTGTTTTTTCATCCACAACTCATATAAATGGACCTCAGTATCTGTGTCACCCATCCCCACATATCACAAACCCTACATAGAGTCTACAGAAAGGGTGTAATAGTCAAATAAGGGTCTTTAGCTAAAATAATGACTAGACAGGTCGTTACACGAACCATCCCTAAATCAAGAAATACAATTTGCAAGAAAAGCGGAAATGTTAAGTAAATATGTTTTTCTTCAAGTCTTAATAACATAAATACTTGAAAAGTCACAAGTACAATCCACTTCCCAAACCGGATCTAAGTTGTACAAGATCACTAAATATGTCTGATACAACTCATGTAGGACGAAATAGAATTGTCTATAGAAGCCAAATACATAAAGTAAATAAAAAGGAGAAATTCAGGGGCCACGGGTCGGCCATGTAGCTCACCCTGAAAGTCTCAAAACCAATTCCCTGCGATCAGTCATAAGGTCTCGAACTGGAACCTGGATTTATATTTGCGTAAAAAGTACAACAAGAGTAGTATGAGTACAACTAGTACTCATAGACATCATAGGCCGACAACGAAGGAAATACATATAGACAATAAAATAGTTGATAGAATAAACAAGCGAGACCAAATCAATTACATCACAGTTAAAAACATATTCGAATTCATTATGAGACATGCCACTTAATCTTTCCTTTATAAGTTTCCCTAAGGTTCTTTTGCTTGTAAATCACTTAAAACCAAGTCTTAATCATAATCATACATAAATATTCAACCTTTTCATAGTTACAAGTTCCAAGCTTAAGTCCTTTCATCAATTCCATTACAATTAAGTCACGTAACCACATAGTTAGTAGAATGGGATGAATGCAGATCATATGCAATGCAACTGGCCAATACCAAACTTGGTATACACATGCTCGAGCCTTTAGCCACATAGTCATGAACTATGAGGGACTCACGAGGTCCATATACCGCTCACTACCATCCAATATATATCCCTTGGACATGGTTGAGCCTTATCTCACAATAACTTCCTCATATTAATCATATCATAGCACCCAGAATCATTTCTCTTCGGGTTGTGAAACATCAGTCTTACCTATTTTTCAGGCTCATCAGACCATATCGTACCTCAAATCCACAACGTATCTCAATAAAATATATGTATGAATGTATGGACATGCTTAATGTCATAAGCCAATAATATCAATGGGTACAGAAAGGTAAATATTCATCATATCTCATTTTAGCATATCAATCCAAGGATAATCCTTTATTCATGGTATTATAAAAATATAGAGTGATAAATAAAAATCCAAATCAAAAAGTACAAATAAGTATCAAACATAGGTAACATAGCCCACATAACAGCTGCCAAACCAATTCTAAGTGGATTTATGCACCACCTCCAATGTCCGAAGGCTCACATGCATACCCCGATAATAATTATACTTTATATACATGCCACTAAGTAATAAATCATATTACATATCTAATAGAACTGCTGGAATTTGATTATCGGCATGTTTACCTAAAAGTCAACTTTTGGTCAAATTTCTCAAACTTGCACTTTAAAATTCAAAAACATAGATTTTCTTATTCGATTCTCATCCAATCACCTCATGAATGTAACCACCCATCCCCACAAGCTATAACTATCAATACAAAGCTAACAGAGACAACAAATTTTCAATCCAAGATTTATTTCTTTCCGGGCCATCTTTTCACCATAAATATGTATATTAAATACTAAAATCGGCTTAATTGTCAAAAATCAACCAAAAAAACTCTAAAATTAGTTTTGTAA
Organism: Anisodus tanguticus; assembly: GCA_034509755.1. NCBI lineage: Eukaryota > Viridiplantae > Streptophyta > Magnoliopsida > Solanales > Solanaceae > Anisodus > Anisodus tanguticus. Next base: position 24,967,498 of record CM067552.1, on the reverse strand, counting down.
ATTTCTGCAGGTCATAAATAATATTACAAATCCAAAAAAATCTTCAAGTCACCAATCAGAGAACTTTTTTCTAGATTGAGCAATTAATCTAAATTATTAAAGATGTGATTGCCAAAATAAAACCTTCTCCCAAAGTGAAGAAAATGATATCTATTTGACTTCAGGTTTTGCAAGAAAGTTAAAATAATTATTACGAGGATTCTATAATAAACGATACATAAAATAGAGTATCGGTTCTCAAAATGACTGACTAGGTCGTTACATTAGTCCTCTATGATACCTCTATGGTATATATCCTATAATGACAGGGTACCATAGAGGATTACTTCATTTCTTTAAGAAAAACACAGTCCAATCCTCTATGATACCCACATAGTATATTATATACTGACAGGATATCATAGAAGACTAGTTCATTTCTTAAAAAAAATACTAGAGTCCTCTATGATACGCACATGGTATATAACATATAATGATAAGGTATCATAGAATATTGGTTCATTCATTTAACAAAAAATATGTAGTCCTCTATGATACCAACCTGTTATACCATATACGAACAAGGTATTGTAGAAGACTGACCGTTCATTCATTTAAGAAAAGCACACAGTCTTCGATGATACCAACTTGGTATATATTATATACTGAAAGAATTATCATAGAGGACTGACCGTTCATTCCTTCAATTAAAACACTCAGTCTTCTATGATACCAATTTGGTATATATCGTATAAAGATAGAGTATCATATATGATAGATTCATTCCTTTTAAAAAATACTACTCAGTTTTCTATGATGCCCACCTGATATATATCATATATTGATAGGGTATCATAGATGATTAGTTTATTCCTTCAAGAAAAATACTTACTCAATCCTCTATGATACCCACATGGTATATATCATATACTGAAAGGGTATTGATTCATTCCTTCAAGAAAAAGACTCCTCAATCCTCTATGATACCCACATGGTATGTATCATATACCGAGAGGGTATCATAGAGAACTGATTCATTCTTTCAAGAAAAACACAACTCAATCCTCTATGATACCATGTGTTATATATCATATACTGACAGGGTATCATAGAGGACTGACCCACATGATATATCATACATAATTGATTCATTTCTTCAAAAAATAGCTCAGACATTTATGATATCCACATGGTATATATCATATACTGAAAGTGTATCATAGAGGCTGATTCATTCTTTAAATAAAAAAATAATAATTCATAGTCCTCTATGTTATCCACATGATATATTCTATATACTGACAGGGTATCATAAAGGACAAATTTGTTCCTTAAAAAAAATCTTCTCAGTCTTTCTGTGATATCCACATGGTATGTATCATATACAAATAGGGTATCATAAAGGATATGTTCACTTCTTTAAAAAAATTATAAAAAATACAAACAAAAAAGAGATTAAGCTTAATTTTAATATTTTATATTATTTTTAGCAATTTTTACTTGTGGAAAAATAAAAATAAAATAGATTCATATTTTAGATAGAAATTTATTTTTATTTTAAAAAATATATTTTCTATTAAGCTAGTAATTTTAGGATTTTTAACTTTTTGTTGTATTACAATTATTATTGTTTCTATGTTTTATTAATCTAAAAATAATTAGCTAATATTTTTATCTTTGTATTTTATTTTTATATTTAAAAAGAAAAATAAAGACAAGAAAAAGAAAGAAGAATAAAAAAAAAGAGACCAACTAACCACAAAAAGGAAAAAGATATTAAGAGAAAAAAGGCAAAAGAGGGTGGGACCACGTGCATAGTTTCCTTTTAGAATTGTGAGAATATGTTGAACTGACATATTTATTAACTGTCATAAATTACTAATAAAATGAACAAAATAAAGTTCATTTTTGTGAAATTTGAACTGACATATTTATTAACTGTCATAAATTACCTACAAGACTTGAGTATCGACCAATTTTCATAAGTCTTCGTCGCTTCCATCAGCGAAGCACCCGATCCACCCGATTCACCCATGGATGATGGGTGGATCGGATGTGGATTAAAAAGAATAGGGTGATGGATGGGTCGGGTGGTGGATGGGTCATTGGGGTGGAGGCGGATTGAGCTCCACCCGATCCACCTCCGATCCATTGCCAGCCCTACTTGTAGCAAAGGAAGAGAGGGTGGGGACAACTCGGGTGAATACTTTATCTAGAGTTAGCACTTTAGTAATTAATATATATGGGGACATTTTCGTGTAAATATTTTGTTTTGAGGGACATTTTGTGTTGTTTTCCCTTACATTTTCAACGAGCATAAATTTGAGGTTTTTACACAATACAATAGTTTAGAGAGATATTGACACCTACATATAATTTTCAATTTTCAATTGATATATTTGTCATCAAGGAACATATTTAGCAATTGAAGCACAAAAATATTAACATTGTATAGCTATTTCAGCAAAACCCAACTAGATAATAGGAGATTCTAAAGTTTCTCCTCCTAATATCACACTTTAAAAATACCCTTCCAAAATTGATATAGTCATTTTCATCTCACATTAGAGAAGAGAAGTAAAAATCAAGAAAAAACATTTTTTTTTGTTGGATTGAATGAGTGTTAATATCATTGGAACTGGTTGAAAATACCTATATGATACTATATACAAACTTTGAGGGAGATGAAAAGTGATTTAGACTTGTCACATGTAAATAATTATGCGTAGAAAACATTTAAGCTAAATGCATATATTGTGTATATCGGTGTATATTACATCAAATTGTTTTTCAGATTGTCACGATCCAAAATTACGTAAATGACTACTGGGACTCTATCAACCCGAGTGAACCAACTCATATAAAAAATTCTACTTATATGCCTAAATCATGAATGCGGAAGCTTTTGAAAAATCCCAATCCTTCAACTATTGGAAACCATGCATGAATAATATTAAAATCAACCACATTTATTTTAAGTTAAATACATAAAAGTAATAAATTTTAAAAAATCAAAAAGATACATTCTTCTTCTCTCCTTTCAATTATCTCGGTCTAATTGTTTAGTTACTTGTTATTCTTATATTATTTACTTTATGTTCATACCAGCACATGATTAATTGAATTTAGATTGTTTACATCGCTTGTGAACCCAATTTTTAGAATTTAACTGGTTGACTTAATAAATGAAATTTAGGTTAAATAGATTCGCACTCACCGTGGGGCCCTAGCGATTGTATAATGTTAATCCTTCCTTGATTTTCTATTTGTCAATATTGTGAAGTATAATGCCATAGCAACGTGTGAAATCCAAAACATAGATAAAGTACAACAATGTGGTCGTAGTTCAAAACTTAATGGAAGAACAAGGCATGTCACAAAAGAATCCAACCCATTTTCTTGGGAGCTCAAGATACAACAAGGATAAACTAAGATGCTCTAGGAGGGAAATAATGTTATTACCCAAGGTCCCAGACAACTGGGTTTAGCATTTGCAAACAACTTGAACGAGAAGAGTTTGGAAGCTACTAGAAGAATAAGGATAGACTTCAAGAGTTTTCTCCCAAAACTTAGAGCAATGTGTACTACTAGTACAATACTAAACTAAGGGTAGAGGAAGATAAGCAAATATCAATTGGTACTGATATTATGTCACTAAACAAATATAGTGATTGGCTAGAACATTCATCGAGATGGAAAAAAACTGATAATAGAAGCTTAAGCAATGGATATGAGCTGATGTAATGACCCCTCCGTTCGTTTTGAGTATTAGGATCCTTTACGCCTAAATGACACTTCTCGTAAGCTTAAAATGTGAATTATGACTTAGAGAGATGGGTGATATGAGTCTTGAGACAATCAGATGCGTATCAAAGAAGAAAACCCAAAATTATAGACTTTGATAAAAAATAAGAGTTGACCAAAGTCAACATTTAGGATAAAAGGATCCGAAATTGAGGTTTGAAAGTTTTCATATGTCCGTATGGTGATTTACGATTTGGATGAATAGTTTGGATGAGTCCCCAGGGGTTCGGAGTGATTTGAACACTTAAGTACATATTAGTTAAAATAAAGATTAAGAGCTGATCACGATTAAATATGGACTTAGACAATACTGGATCAGTGATTAAGTATTCTAACATGTTCGTATGGTATTTTTAGGAGTGATTTTCATATTTGATTGACCTCCCGAGGGGTTTGAGTGAGTTACGGGCACTAGAAAAGACTAAGCGAGGCACCAGATTATTGTTAGTTTCTGGTACTAGGCATTTCCTTTCTGGTTGCAAACTGGGGTGTCGCAGTACTCGCGAAGAGGTGATGGGGCTGACTGGGCTTCACATTTGAGCGGGAGTATTTCGTGATCGCGTAGAGGGTCTATCTAGGCAAGGCATCACAATCAAAAGGGATGAGGTTCTCGATTGCGTAGGTCAAGAGGCTAAGGATCTCATGATCATAAGATGGGTTCTACAGTCGCGAAAACGGAAAACATAATATTCCTCCAAATTGGGATTTCTCATTCCAATCACATTTTGGAGCCATAAACCTAGGATTATGGAGTAATTGAAAGGGACTTTCAAGATAGATTAACTTTAATTGGATAGTTTGGGACTTGTGGGTCTATCGTTAGCTTGGAAAACACTCAAGATATGTTGAGTCGATCCTTTGCATTAAAATCTGTAATCTCAAACTTGTCATATCTTTCTTTCATGATTGATGGACATTTTATGTTTCTATTGCAATTGAACTATGATATTTAGTTTTCTATATGGACTCTACATGAATTTATGTTTTTTCGTCAAAAATGCTAAATGACTTTGAACGTAAAAACTACTATTGGCTAATGAGCCAAATGTCATGATTTAACGAAATGGGCCAAGATGCTAAATTTTCACACCCCAACCTTCGGGGGGGGGGGGGGGTCACCTGATTCCTAAATGGCCCGAGCGTACCACATGTACATCATAACATGAACATATAACCGTCTGGGCTGACAAAGCCTCAGGATGACAACACAATATAAGTCTGAACCTGTAACAATAGACAACTAACCAATATATATATATAACAGGGCCTGCAACACCATAATAAGGGTATCAACAATATATATATATATATATATATATATATATATAATAGGGCCTGCAACACCATAATAAGGGTATCAACAATATATATATATATATATATATATAACAGGGCCTGCAACACCATAATAAGGGTATCAACAATATATATATATATATATATAACAGGGCCTGCAAGACCATAATAAGGGTATCAACAACGGACAAGGAGGTTGAAAAGGTCGTACAAAACAACTGTACACCAACCACTATTCTGCAAGCCTCTAAGAGTAATACAATATGTCAATAGGTCAGGACAGGGCCCCGCCATACCCAAAATAAATATAATCATAAGTGACATAGCCTACGAACTATGTACATCAACTCGGGGAAAGTGAAGTGCGACAACCGACAGCTAAAGCAGATAGCCTACTGAGGAGGTGCATCTGATCGTCTACCTGTACTTGCGGGCATGAAACACAACGCCCCAACAAAGGGGACGTCAGTACCAAAGTATGTACTGAATATGTAAGACATGATAAAACGTAAATATAGGCATCAATGTGTTAGGGATACCAAATGAGACAACCTGTAAATCTGAAGTGTCACTGTGGACCATACTGCACATAAATGATATATAATCGCGTATATAACATTGTAGACCTCTGTGGGAAATGTCTCCTATATAATATATCACATATATAACGTCATAGGCCTTTGTGGGCAATATCATCAACACCGTAACTAATTGATAAGTGGTACCATACCTATATAGATGCGTATATAATGCCCATAGGCCTCTGCGGGAAGCATGGATACATAATCCATATATATACATGGGAACCATCCGAAGAACATAGAATACTCTTGTGCCCATCAGAGTGACGTATGTTCATTACACCTCCAACTATCCTTATGAGGATAACATATCACTGTACCTTTCCATATGACTCAATAAGAAGATATAAAACATCCTTTCTAGCTTTCAAAAATCCAACAAGGAACCATACTATGTGTTACATCTCGTATTTTCATATATTAAGTTGTGTCGTAAGTTAGTCGACATAAGCTCAAAGGACAAGATTATCTTTTAGATTATAAGTGTTTATACTATATTTAGGAAGTAATAAGTAAGTGTCATGAAGGTTGGAGGTTAAACGGATCGAAGAGTATCAATTTCATCAATGTAAATTTAATACCCCGTACTTTTGGGCTATGGTTTGAACCGCTTGACGTGTGTAAGTAGATTCGAGTTCCGGAGAATGTTTGTCATATTCAAACATGCAGATTAAGAGCATGGTGTATTAAAAGGATGAGGTCCTAAAATAATTTAAAGATTTTGAAGTGTGACGACGATGACTAGAAATAATAATTGGTGTGTGCCAAAAGATGCTACGAACTAGTGCTATATCATATGATCATGATAAAAAGTATTTGAAGTGTGTTAAAAGTAATTATTATTTAAGTGAATTGAGATCAAGAAATTAATTCATATTAATGGATAAATATTGCGTGGACAATAATTTTATTCATAGATAGTAAGTGTAATACCTCTTACCTTCAAACTTGATTCACGAGTGTAGGAAATCAAAACAGGGAGTTTACATTGGAAAACCAGGTTTGAATCTACAAAGGAAATTTGATGGAAAGAAGTATGGACCATAAAATATTTTACGGTCTGTCAAACAAACCGTCGATCTTCACTTTTGAAAATGACGGTCAAGATGTGAATTCGATGAACTATCAAACCTTTGACGGCCTGTCAATATTCTCCGTCTCTTAATTCCATAATTCATCACTTTTTGGTAATCTTCAGAAAATGACAGTACAGTCAGATTATATAGACTGTCAAACATTCAACGGACCGTCAATCTAGATCATCAAAATATTGACGACCCAGACTCAGACCGTCAAACATTCGACGGACCATCGAATGGACCATCAAAATCCCCCGATAGCAAATAGTATAAATACGATACTTGATTCTAAAAATTAGTTTTTCTTATTCTTCAAGCCCTAGCACGAAGGTTTCTTCTCCCATCATCCCCATAAATCAAGGTAAGACCTTTTCATGCCATTCCGTGTGATTTTAATCAAGCATAATCAATTCCTAAATAGAATTCATTGTTCCTAACCTAGGGTTTTCAAGTTAAACCCAATTTAAGGTTCCAGGTGCAATTTTTGGGGTTCTTCTTCAAAGTTTGGATTTTTATTTCAAGTCTTGGAGCGATTAAGGTATGTAGAGCTACTATCCATGTGTGGGAATATCCATGTTCTTCCCCCCGCCACATTTCCATGATAACCATGAAAATCCTATAACTTAGAGTTTTTGTTCTATTACTATGATAACTCTAACTATATGAATATTATGTCATGTTTATATTACTATTCATTAATTTCATTCATGATTGGTCGTTATGATTGTCATGAACCTATCCAAACTTTGAAGAAAATTGTCATGAACCTATCCAAACTTTGTCATGAACCTGTCCAAACCTAGACAACTCAATATTGTAGGATGTCACTCGGTCTTCTTAATCTTATTGTGTCTTCTCTGAACACTTGACGTTATCTTTATCCCTTTGCTTCAAGGTCGCTTTCTCAAACTCGAGCCTTTTTAGTTTAGACTTAAGCTGGTTGTTGGCCTTAGTAAGCTATGTGAACCTTAATTGTCTACCCATGAACCTTTTTTGTAACACTCTATAAATTCGGGTTAGGTGTGAATATGTTAAATGAGAATTTATGTGACATTTTAGGTATATGAAGTCCTACCAAGATGAGTTTGGGTGGAAATAGTTGATTTAAGATCAAGACGAATAGTGAAGTACGTAAGATTCAATAGAATCGAATAAGTTTATGGTAGGTCTGGCTTCCAGCCTGTTTAAGTGTAAATTTGTTAGGAATTTGAGAAAATGTAAAATGTAAAAGTTTTATCCCTTTGAAATATCTTTCCAACTATTTATGGCTCAACTCAAAAGGATCTATGTGATAAGAGTTATGCCCATTTTACTAAACGTTCTCGGCTGTCGCTGACGCACGGGTGGCTCGAGCAAAACCTATTTATGAACTTTTTTTGGCCTTGTGCAAAGCACCCGCTACGTGGAACCATAATGCGAGCAGTGACCTATGATGGGGGTGCGACGCAGAGGTGTCGCACGACCCTATTTTTCTGGTTTCGAATCCTATTATTTCAAAACTCCATAATAATTTTTCCCCACTTCGATTTGGATGACGTTTTGAGATAAAACAACGTGAAACTTTCACAAAACGTTCGTGACACAAGTTTAATCCCTACTAGCTTATCTCTACTTTGGTGGAGGAATTACCCGTGTGTTAAGATTAGGGTTCAAGGTGCAACCTTGGTGATTGAGGTAAGGATTCACTCTTTCTTTACGTACCTAAGTTGTTCAATTTGTCGAGACTCCATTTTACTAAAGAACCAAGAAATGAGAAGTAGGAATTCTTGAAGTTGTTATGTTGTTGATGGTGATAAATCTATGAGCTTCCTCTATGAACATAAAGGATGAAATTGGAAAAGTAGGAATGGAATTGTGGTATTAGGTATAGAGTTGGGTTATAAATAAAAATCCTCATAAGACATGAACTCGATATTGATACAAATCCCTCGTTTAATGTAGACAATCGTTCATACCACGTGCGAGGCTATTCAGAACATATTCAATTTCATCGACAAGGTATGTGGGGCTTAATTTGTTTCTCCTTTTGGCATGATTTATATAAACGAACCTAAACACCATGCTACTCTATAATAATTCCACTCTTAGGAGCTAGAAGTCTCCATGTAAATTCATGATCAGACAATATGGCTTCCGAAAGATTATTCATGATTTGTGAGTTGATAGCATTAGGTAATGGTCATGACGTCAGTCTCATATCATGTCCTTCACTCGGTCTTCATACATTTATACTATGCATTTATATTGCCTACAGATGCCTACAATGTTATATACGCAACTATACATATATGATACAAATTATATTACCCTTAGAGGCCTATGGCATTATATACACAACTTATACATATATGACACTGATGACATTTCCCTCAGATGCCTATGGCATTATATACGCTATTATTATACACATCTATATAGTTCAATACATTGTGAGATTATATTTTCAGGTGGTATCTCAATCTTCCTTGATTATTATCGGTTTATTTACAGTTGATCATGCTCTACATATTCAGTACCTCTTTCGTACCGATATCCCTTTCTAGAGCACTGTGTTGATGCCCGCATGTGCAGATAGACTCTTTAGTAGGTGATCTACTCAGTGGTGATTGTCACACTCCCTTCTCCCAGAGTTGTAGTATATGTGCATATAAGTACCGTTATACAAATTACTAGAATTTTGGGTATGGTGAGGCCCTGTCCCAACCTATTAATTTACATATATCACACTTAGAGGTTTGCAGACTTGTGCGTAGCGGGTGTACGTATGTCGTGGCCTAATTAGCCCTTTTGTTAACAGTGTACTTATCTAATGTCCTTATCGTCCTTGGCTATCTGTATATATATATATATATATATATATATATATCTTCCTGGGACTCTTCTTTTTGTAAGTTATCATTCAGTCTTGTCTTTTATGGTTATTGGGAAGCCTGATCGGCCTAAGTTTCATATCATATATTTCGGATACTATAGTGGTCCGCTCGGGCCTTCGGGCACTGGGTGCCGGCCCCCCCTAAGGTTGGGGTGTGAAAAACTTGGTATCAGAGCAGGTCTGTCCTAGGTAGTCTTCAAGCCGTATTAGCATTAAATCATAAGTAATCCCTCATAATTTTTATCTTATCTATGTTCTTAGTTATGCTTGCTACTACTCGACGAAAAGAAGCCTTACAGAGGGTAGACGAAGAAGCGGGAGAGGCTGCCAGTCAAGCACCACCCGTTGATCCGGGGAGATAAGAGTTCTAAGATGAGGCTGTATCTCGGGCCTCCAAGACTCCACCCCCACCACTTCTAGAAGGACAAGAGGGGAGTTGATGTGCCCCTAGTTCCTTCTCTAGTTGCTCATGATCAGAATCTAGAAATGTGGAGTGTGGCGCAACTATTGACTCAATTTGTAGCCTCTCAGGCCCAGTAGCAGACCCCTAGTGTTGTTGATAGGGCTGTAAGTGTGAGAGTTTGGGATTTCATTAATCTAGACCCTCTAGTATTTACTGAGACAGATCCCAATGCAAACCCACATAATTTTCTGGATAGGATGTAGTGGACCATATGAGTCATGCATGTGACGGATGTTGAGATAATAAAGTTACCTTTCTATTGATTGTGGGATGTGGTTGTGACCTGGTTTGAGACTTGGGAGTAGGCTTGGGGACCCCAAGCCCCACCTTTGGGCTGGAGGAGTTCTTTGACGCATTTTTACAACAGTATCTCTAGGTCGAGCTTCGACGAGCCAGGCTAGATAGGTTCTTATACCTGGAGCAGGGAAATATGAATGTCCGAGAGTATAGTTTGCAGTTCAACACTTTGTCTAAGTACGCTCCCATAATCATTGCTGATATGAGCGACTAGATATATCAATTTGTTAATGGCTTGGGGCCACATTTGGTAATTGAGTGCATGATAACTTCTCTAAATCCGAACATGGACATCTCCCGTATTAAGGCCTATGCACATAATCTAGAGGACTGTAAGAGGCAGCAACGAGTTAGTCGAGAGCATAATATAGTCCATCATAAGAGAGCCCAGTCTGCAGGTGGATTTAGGCCTCAGTTTCTAAGGCGACTATCTGATCCAACAACTAGTGCCCCACCACAGTTTCAGGGCTAGCGTCGCAATCTAACCACTTATTTTGGTCAGATTCAGAGTTCACAGGCATCTGGTCCACAGTATAGGGGAGATTTAAGCTAGACCAGGCCACCATTACTATCACACCCCAAACTATGGGGTGTGTGTTCTTCACTTTGAGCTCTGCTATCCTGAGCGTACCATTTTGATGACCAGTCTTCTATACAAGTAGAGCTTCCGGCTGACAAGGCTGCACTAGAGTATATCACAACAAAAACACTGGACAAGAGGTATTTACCTAACATGTATACATAACTGGACCTACTAGGTTACAACATGGTTTGACAAAACATAACTTAGACATCAAGGCTATACATCAACACCATATGTATCAAGACAAGTCTGTGAGACTATACGAGTAACTCAACTGACATCTGGCCGAGATAGGGCCCCGACCTACCCATACTGTAAATTACCCAGCAAAATATTCCAGATATAACCAGAAAGCTTTGGGAAGATAAAGCCCACTTACTGACTGCTGGAGTCAATAACTCCTACTAAGGTGGCCTAGCAGAGTCCCTATTAGAACCTATGGCATGAACACATAGTGCTCTCGACAAATGGACTCCAGTACGAAATAATGTACCGATTATGTAAATCATGAATAGAAATATGAATCTGTAAGCTGTAGCAAAACACATATAAGCAAGGTGAAACAATTAGCTGTAAGGGAAAACATAAGCAACCTGAGCCACATGGGCAGATAATGAAACTTTGAAACTTAATACAACCTGTATGGATAGGCTTTTACTGTATAAACTATCCTCGTCTTATAGTACGAGGTGTAATATGTCCTTAATCTTAGGTATATGTATGATTATGCAATGCAATATGCACACTAGTTCATGTATGTGTTGCGGAACACGGAACCCAATCCATCATATGTACATGTTGCGAAACGTGTAACCTGATCCAATATAAGTATATGTTGCGGAACGTGCAACCCAATCCTCTATATATGTATATGTTGTGGAATGTGCAACCCTATCCTCTATATATGTATATTTTACGGAATATGCAACCCGATCCTCTATATATGTATATGTTGCGGAATGTGAAACATGATCCTCTATATAATCATGATTATATTCATGATATCTATGTTAATGAAAACATGTTAATACCAATGAAAATAGGGGTGTGAACAACAGACTTATGATAACAACGACTCTTTGGCCCTCTTTGAAATTCATAACTCTTTGACTTTATTCTTAGAATGACTTTTGGTCGACTCGAAGATTATATCTTTTTGGAATGCTTCCTTTCAAAGACTTATGCTATGATCAATAACCAACAGCGAGGATCATAAGAATATAAATAAGCAGTAAATACTTCTCAACATAGGACTTTGATAGACAATAGAGTGGGGTTCTCAACGTCTTTTTTAAAACGATAGTTCTTTGGATTTCATGCTTTTGACAGAAAGGATATCCTTACATACCTTATCCACGAAGCTATACATCGTGCTCTAAGATCTTGCACTCTTTATGACCGATTATCTATAACAAACAAAGGATCTATATCAACATCTAATTCATATTTAATAAAGAACTTCACTTAGGTATCCTAGCGATCACCTTAACTAAAACGATTCTTATTCTTGTTTAACAAAAGAGGTATTAGTGTAATTTGGCCCTAGGATTCTTCGAAACATCCCCTCTTAGGTTTACAATACAAACAATCAATATATTAATCAATTTCAACTCACATCTTGATCAATACAGCCCATAAGTTTACATACTATGATTTCATAGGTTTACGGGTTTTTATTACAAAAATTCTTTCACAACTTATCTCAAATCATCAATTAATAACATAAATAGATGGACAAGGATAAAATTTACTTCAACGAAACTAAATCTTCTCAAAACAGTAGCTTGCCCCAATTTCAACGGTTTCCAAACCCAGCTCAATATGAAGATAATAATTCTTACGATTACCACGGGATCAGTAGCGTTAATCTTGCGTAATATGCTTAGGGATTGACCTTGGGTGTTGTGGAATACTTATAGAGGATTTAGGAAGTGTTTAAGAACTGATTGGATGAAAATGCGGTCAAACTCGTGTAATCCGCTTTTAAACCCGACAAAATTCTCCACCACCGTACTTTGATGGTGGGATCGATGGTCTGTCGAATGATCGATGGTCCATCAATCCTGATTGTTGATCTGCCTCCAGAGATCAGAAATTCTCAGGTACTTCACGGTTCCTCATGGCAGTTTGATGGTCTATCAATCCCTTTGATGGTCCATCAACTGTCCTATCAAACTTCCACAGTTCCCAATTTCATCAAAATGTACTTTCTTCGATCCGTCTAACTTTCAAAAACTCTTAAACTTCCGTAAACATATTATAAACCTTAGTTATCCTTTCATAGGGTCGTACCTCTTTCCAGTATTGTATGTATCAATTGATGATGCGACAGAACGTGAAACTACGAGGTATAACATCATTCCCCCCTTAGGATATTCGTCTCCGAATGTTAAAGATATTTTTTACCTCTCAAGGTTCTAAAAATGTCGGCAGAGTTTTCTTTGTAAACAAGACTATCCAAAACTTGGTAAACCTCCCAAACATATATCCAACGTCAAACAAGGAAACATAATCAGAAAATAAGATCAACTTAGCCTCACGCGACCATCTATATATGCAAGAATCCAGAGGGTTAGCCATAACTCACCTTAACTATCTTCTACCGTATTCTGGGCTGCACCTATCACATCTATATCACATCAACACCTAAACAAGACATAGGACTTAGAATTGTCTAGTAGAATAGAAACGAGAGAATCATATTGCTCTAATTTGGTATAAACCTGAAGGCTGACATAAGTAAGGATATTTGGAGTTCATATATTCCTTAGCCTCTCAAATCATCTCTTCTGTAGTGTTATTCCTCCACAACACTTTAATGGATGCTATCTACTTAGTCTGAAACTTCTAGACTTAATCTTAAAGAATTATATTTGGGACCTCCCCATAGGATAGGTCTTCAGTAATCTGAACACTCCCTACATGCAATACATGAGAGGAATCTCCTATATACTTTTGTAAGATCGTTACGAGAGGAACTTAATAAACATCCTCTGGCTCAAGAGGTAATCTCAAGCTCAAGGCTCATTTAGTTAGGTCTCTAAGTAATACCATATGGCTGGCTGTATATGTGGTTTAAATTTTTTCCGATCGGATTCTCGTTACACTTTTTATGAATAAAAAATCTTCAAGGATACCCAATCATGAATTATGTTATTTAAGTCTCAGCATCGCACATCGGTGGGTGACTTCTGGGGAACTAATAAAACTAACACATGTTTAAGTAAGTCTTATTTTCTTACGTCAAGTCAATCCATAGATGATGTTTATTCCCAACTAGACAAAGTCTCAATAGGATCTGTCCTGATGATGACATAATAATATTTATAATACGCATATCATGGTGGGGTAAATTACCATCCAAATTCTCTTTTTAAATCAAGCATATCTGCCTGTATCATATCATCGGGCGACTGAATCGCGCGCTTGGCTGACCTATCTTGGAATGAGCTATATCAGGGCTTTTTATGTGCTTCTAAACCTTGATGGAGAAGACCTATAATTTTACTGTATCCGAACCTCTTCATTCTTCATTAGATAGTTAAAATGTCCCAACATCATACAATCTCTTTCAGTGTACAACTAGTGTAATCCTCGACTATGCGAATCACTTTATCTTGGCAAGAAGTGGGTCAAAATTATATATTTGTTGACCATTAATTACATGAAACAACATTTCTGATAAGATCAGGGATAAACACATACTGGACTTTATCTTTGTATCATTTTTTCCTTTCCAGGTGGAAATCTGTATTTCTCTCCACTAGCCCACTAGGCCTGTAATGCTTTATCGTTACTAGCTATCTATGGGGTCTCTATGCCAAAACTTGGCCCTACGTTTCTTTTTCATTATTACCTCAGTCCATGTCTTAGGTAAGGTGGTATGTCTTTGTCGAATTCAGATGAATAGAATAGCGAGAATGAAACACCTTTACTGTAATCTTGTCCCGCAATCAGCTAGATTTGGGATGCATGATCAACCTATGTATCAGAGAACTCTGTCCCCTCAGAAGTTAGACTTCAACGGAAGGATATTATGCGAATGCGATGAGAAGGCAAGAGTATGGAATTGTTCCTTTAACCATTTGAGAATCCAAGCGAGGGACTCAATAAGTATAGAAATATTATACCGAAAACTCAATGATGCCTCTCTTAGATGATGAAATGGAGGAATAAACATACAGGGACTTGATCCTATTACAAGTTGAAGAGAAAGTTTGATAGAACAAAGTGGCAACCTTCAGGGCAACATAAGATAAAAGGTATGTGAAATTTATCCCATATAGAGGCTGGGGAAAGAGAAGATTAGAAAAAGAGCTTTAACAGTTAGCAAGTTCAAGGGGTCCAATTTTAGGACACTAATGATAATAGAGTCGTAGCGCACAAAGTATCAGTGTCGCCTCTATGGTAAAGTAAAGAGGTAACAATGTGGGAAATTAGAGTTAATACTACCGGAAGAGAAGGTTCTACGACAATACACATTCTGTAACATATACATACGATGGATAAGGTTGAGCATTCCACAACACATACATGAGTTGATGTATATAATGCATTCCATGTTTATACATACATATAAGATTAAGGACATGTTATACCTAGCACAATAAGACGAGGATAATTTATATAGTAAAAGCCTATCAAGACATGTTATATTATTTTTCAGAGTTTCATTATTTTCCCCATGTGGCCCCCAGGTTGCTTATGCTTCCCTTTACAACTAATCACTTCATATTGCTTATATGCTTTTCCTTACATCTTACATATTTGTATTGATATTCATGTTTTACATACTCAGTACACTATTTTGTACTGATGTCCCTTTTGCCAGCGGCGCTATGTGTTCATGTCGCAGGTTCTGATAGAGACTACTAGGCCACCATAGTAGGAGCTGTCGAGTTCAACTGTCAGTAACTAAGCTTCTTCTTTCCAGAGCTTTCTGGTTGTATATATAGATTGAGTATTTTAGCGGAGATATGTATAGTATGGGTAGGTCAGGGCCCTTTCCCAGTGATATGTCAGTTCAATTGCTCGTATCACAGACTTATCTTGGTATATATAGTATGGGTGTATAGTTTTATCGGCTAAGTTAGATTTCGTTAAACCAAATTGAAATCAATTTTTATTGACCAACCTGTACATTCCATTGTATATGTGTGTTGGGTTAATCCCTCTTATCTAGAGTTGTTGTTGTGAGATATCTCAGTACGACCTTGTCGACCAAAAGTTTTGCTTGCATAGAAGATTGGTCATCAGACTGGTACACTTGGGCCAGTAGGGCAACGAGTGTCTACCACACCCCCCAGTGTGACAATCTTTTTGGAATGCTTCCTTTCGAAGACTTATGATATGATCAGTAACTAACAACGAGGATCATAAGAATATGAATGAGAGATAAATACTTCTCAACATAGGACTTTGATAGACAATAGAGTAGGGTTCTCAACGTTTCATTTTGAAAATGATAGCTCTTCAGATTTCATGCTTTTGAAAGAAAGGGATAGCCTTACATACCTTATCCACAAAGCTATACGTTGTTATATAATCTCTCGCACTCTTCACAACCGATTATCTATAACAAACAATGGATCGATATCAACATCTAATCCATATTCAATAAGGAACTTCACATAGGTATCCTAGAGATCATCTTAACTAAAAAGGTTCTTAGTCTTGTTTAACACATGGGGTATTCGTGTAATTTGGCCCCACGATTCTCTGAAATATCCCGTCTTAGGTTTATAATTCCAACAATCAATATATTAATCAATTTCAATTCACATCTTGATCAAAACAGCCCACAAGTTTACATACTATGATTTCATAGGTTTACGGGCTTTGATTACGAAAATCCTTTCACAACTTATCTCAAATCATCAATTAATCACTTATATAGATGGAGAAGGATAAACCTTACCTCAACGCAACCAAATCTTCTCAAAATAGTATCTTGCTCCAATTTCAAGGGTTTCCAAACCCGGTTCAATACGAAGAGAATAATTCTTATGATTACCATGGGATTAATAGCGTTAAGCTTGCATAATATGCTTAGGGATTGACCTTGGGTGTTATGGAATCCTTCCTATAATGATTGGGATGAAAAATGAGGTCAAAATCATGTAACACGCTTTTAAAATCGACAAAATTCTCCACCATCGTACTTTGACGGTGGGATCGACGGCCCGTCAATCCTGACTGTTGATCTGACTCCTGAGATAAGAAATTCTCAGGTATTTTGATGGTTCCTCATGGAAGTTTGATGGTCCATCAATCCTTTTGATAGTCCGTCAATTGTCCCGTTAAACATCCACAATTCCTAATTTTGTCAAAATATATTTTCTTCGATCCATTTAACTTTTAAACACTACGGAACTTCCATAAACAAGTTATAAACCTTAGTTATCCTTTCACAGGGTCACATATCTTCTTGGGACTTGAAGTATCAATCGATGATGAGATGGAACATGAAACTACGGGGTGAACTAATTACCCCGATGTGCTCAGTGTGGTAGGGCCATATAAGGCAATATTGTTGACAGAAAGATATATGTTTTTCTTGTGGTTACATGAGGCACTTTTCTAGGGATTGTCCGACGAGAGCTGGAGACTGTATGGCACAACTGACAGGGTCTGTAGCATGTTCTTCTTCATTAGTACGCCTTTCAGGGCAGGGTGCACATGCACTGGCTGGTAGGGGCAGAAGCAGAGGAGCATCATCCGTTTCGAGCAATCCCTAGAACCGTATCTATTATTTGTCAAGTCAATAGGACTTTGTGTCATCCCCCAGATGTGGTTATAGTTATATTAGCCATCTCCTCTTTTGACATGTCTGCTTTGATAGATCCGGGTTCCACCTTGTCATATATTACACCCTTTATTGCTATTAAGTGTAGGAAAGAGCCTGAATTATTACGTAAGTCATTTGAAGTGTCCACACCCGTGGGTGAGCCCGTAAAGGGTAGACGAGTGTATAGGAATTATGATGTGAAGATCTACGATTGCAATACTATAGCCAACTTGAATGAGTTGGAAATGGGAGAATTTGATGTTATTATGGGCATGGATTGGCTAGCTTCTTTCTATGCTAATGTTGAATGAAAATAGTTTGTTTTAACTTTCTAGGCGAGCCCGTCATTGAATGGAAGGGCAATGTTGCAACACCCAATGGTAGGTTTATTTCCTACCTTAAGGATATAAAAATGATTTCAAAAGGATATATCTATCACCTCGTGTGAGTTCAGGACGTAGAGGAAAAACCTCCAACCCTTCATGTAGTCCTTGTCGTTAGTGAATTTCCTAACGTATTTCCTGATGAACTTCCCAATAATTCTCCCAAATGGGAAATCCATTTCGCTATTGATGAGCTTCTAGATACCCAGCCAATATCTATTCCTCCATACTGCATCGCTCCTAACGATCTAAAAGAATTAAAATCTCAGCTAAAATATCTTCTGGAAAAGGGCTTTATTAGGCCCAGCATTTCACCATAAGGTGCATCGGAGTTATTCGTTCCTATGTAGGACATTTTATTAAGAATATGTATTGACTACCGTTAGTTAAGTAAGGTGATTATTAAAAACAAGTACCCGCTCCCCAGAATCGATAATTTACTTGATCAGTTTCAATGTGCTAATTATTTCTCAAAAATTTATCTCAGGTCAAGATATCACCAGCTATGGGTTAAGGAGAAAGATATTCCAAAGACCACTTTCCGGAACAGATATGGCCACTACGAGTTTCTTGTTATGTCTTTTGCTCCGACAAGTACGCCGACAACCTTTATGGATTTGATGAACCAAGTATTCAAATTGTCCTAGATATCTTTGTAATAGTGTTTATTGACGACATTCTAGAATACTCCTGATCAGAAGTCGAGCATGTGGATCATTTGTGATCGGTGTTACAAACACTCCAAGATTGCCAGTTATAAGCTAAATTTTCTAAAAGTGAATTTTGGTTGAACTCAGTGGATTTTCTGGGTCATGTAGTATCGGATGAAGGAATTAAGGTAGATAGTCAGAAGATTGAGGCGGTAAAGAATTGGCAGAGTCCCACAACCCCTACCAAGGTGCGTAGTTTCTTGGGTTTGGCAGGTTATTATCGGAGGTTCGTAGAAAATTTCTCATGTATTGCCGCTTTATTGACAAACTTGACGCATAAGGCAGCTAAATTTCAGTGGTCTGATGCTTTCCAGAAGAGTTTTTAGGAATTGAAAGACAGATTAACATCAGCACCGATTCTCAGACACCCTGAAGGATCAGAGTGCTATGTTGTGTACTGTGACACTTCCATAATAGGGTGGGGCTGTGTTCTAATGCAGCATGGCAAGGTCATTGCGTATTCTTCAAGGCAATTAAGAAAACCTGAGCAGAACAACCCGACTCATGATTTGGAATTGGCGGCAGTTATATTAGCTCTGAAGATATAACGTCATTATCTGTATGGAGTTCATATTGATCGATTCACGGACTATAAGAGCTTGTAGTATATATTAAAGGAAAAAGAGTTGAACTTGAGATAGTTAAGATGGCTTGAACTACTAAAGGACCATGATGTGAATATTTTATACCATCTGGACAAGGCAAATGTTGTAGCCTACGCATTAAGCCATAGGTCAATGGGTAGCTTGAGACATGTAGAAAGTGACAATCTAGAAATGACCAGAGATCACTAGTCTAGGTACTCCATTCACCTTAGTTCCACTAAGATGTACCATGATCTTTGACAGCTATATTGGTGGAACGATACGAAGAAGAACATTACGGAAATTGTGGCTTCATGTCCAAATTTTCAACAAGTTAAGGTTGAGATATAGAAGCCTGGAGAGTTGTTATAGAACATAGAGGTTCCAACATAGAAATGGGAAATAATTAATATGGATTTTATTATGGGACTACCTAATTCTCATCGGAAGTTTGATTCTTCTAGGTTATCATGGATAGACTCATGAAGTCAGCTTATTTTCTACCGGTCTGAACCACTTACTAGGTTGAGGATTATTCCAAGCTTTATATTAAAGAGAAAGTTTGACTCTATGTAGTTTTAGTCTCTACTATATCTGACAGAGGTGCGCAGTTTACAACTAATTTTTAGTGGTCTTTTCAGAAGGGATTAGGTACTCAAATTAGTCTTAGCACCGCTTTTCATCCTAAAAATAGATGGGCAAGACGAATGTACCATTTAGACGCTCGAATATATGTTATGAGCTTGTGTTTAGACTTTAAGGGAAGTTGGGAAGACCATTTTCCACTGATTGAATTAGCCTATAACGAAAACTACCATTCCAGTATTCAGATGGCACCATGTGAGGCACTATATAGGTGGAAATGCAAGTCTCCTATTTGTTGGTTTTACTTTGGCTAGGCAAAAATACTAGGACCTGACTTGGTACAGCAAGATATAGAAAAGGTAAAGCTAATTAAGGAATGATTGCTGACAGCTCAGAGTCGACAAAAGTATTATTCAGATAATCGACATAGAGATTTAGAGTTTGCTGTGGAGATTGTGAGTTTCTCGTGATTTAGATTTTGTTATGAAGATTGCATTTTTCTAAAAGTATCACCTATAAAGGGCGTAATGAGATTCGGTATGAAAGGAAAGAATAACCCTATATATGTTGGGCCATATAAGATTATTCAGAGAATCATCCAAGTGGCTTATAAGCTCGAGTTACCCCCAGAATTGGAAGCAGTTCTCCTGGTGTTCCACGTGTCGATGCTTCATAAATGCTTAGGTGACTCTTCTCAAATAACACTTATTGAGGATGTTCAAGTCACGGAGGACCTGTTATATAAAGAAGTTCCCATCACTATATTAGATCGCCGGATCCATAAGTTATGGACTAAGGAAGTTGCTTCGATTAAAGTACTTTGGAGAAATAACAATGTGGAAGAAATGGCTTGGGAGGCTAAAGAAGATATGAAGTCCTGATATCCTTAATTGTTCTAGAATCCAGGTTTATATCAACACTCATGCGATACGATCCCCTCATTCCTATTCGATCCATTGATCTTAACTCATATACTTTGTTTAAGTGCTAATGTTGAGACAAATATGGCAGGTGCAGCTCAGAGTATGGAGAATGATAGATAAGGTAAGTTATGGCTAACCCTCCTTGGTTCTAGTATATATAGACGATCGTGTGAGGTCGATTAGATATTGTTATGCTATTCTGTGGCCCTGTGTGGCAGTGGTTGTCTGTTTAGGTTAGTTGGCAGGTTTTGGTTAGCCATGTCTATAGAGGAAACTCTACCGAAATTTTCTAAAACCTTAAACATTAGGGAGATATCCAATATTCGAGGATGAATCTTCCAAAGGGGGGAAGGATGTTACGCCTTGTAGTTTCATGCCTAGTTGTACCATCGACTAAGTACTGACATTTCCGAAAAGAGATGTGATATTATGAAGGGATAACCAAGGTACATAACTTATTTATAGAAGTATCAAGAGGTATAAAGGTTATATCAAACCAAAGGAAATAAGTTCGTCGCAATTTGGAGAATTCCTACATTTTATGGTGAGAATTATGACCAAAATTAGGTTTTACGATCCGTAAAACTCTGAGACCTCTACCGTAAAACATAGCAGAAAGTTAGTGGAAGCAGAGGTGTTTTATGGTGGCCTATTACGACCCATAAAATATTTTACTATGGGAAGAGCCACAGTAAAACCCACCATAAAATATGGCCGATGAGACGGTGCTAACTCCTTTATAAGTCGAGGAAGGCTTCCTTGACCTCATTCTCATAAAAATAGACCCCTTAAGACCGCAAAATCTACATAGGGTTTCATACTTGTCTAAGTGTGATCCGGAAGGAGGAACAACGTGAAACTTCCGCAAAACGTTCGTGATACAAGTTCAATCCCTACTAGCTTATCTCTACTTCGGTGGAGGAATTAGCCAAATGCCAAGATTAGGGTTCAAGGTGCAACCTTGGTGATTGAGGTAAGGATTATCTCTTTCTTTACATACCTAAGTTGTTCAAGTTGTCGAGACTCCGTTTTACTAAAGAACCAAGAAAGGAGAAGTGAGAATTCTTGAAGTTGATATGTTGTTGATGGTGATAAAGCTATGAGCTTCCTCTATGAACATAAAGGATGAAATTGGAAAAGTAGGAACGGAATTGTGGTATTATGTATAGAGTTGAGTTATAAATAAACTTCCTTATAAGACATGAACTCGGTATTGATATAAATCCCTCGTTTAATGTAGACAATCGTTCCTACCACGTGTGAGGATACTCAGAACATATTCAATTTCATCGACAAGGTATGTAGGGCTTACTTTATTTCTCCTCTTTGCATGAACTATGTAAACGAACTTAAACACCATACTACTCCATAATAATTCCACTCTTAGGAGCTAGAAGTCTCCATGTTAATTCATGATCAGACAATATGGCTTCCAGAAAGTTTATTCATGACTTGTGAGTTGATAGCGTCAGGTAATGATCATGATGTTAGTCTTATATCATGTCCTTCGGTCAGTCTTCATACATTTATACTATGTATTTATATTGCCCACAGAGGCATACAATGTTATATACACGACTATATGAATATGATACAAATTATATTGCTCTCAGAGGCCTATGGCATTATATACAAAGCTTATACAAATATGACACTGATGATATTTTCCTCAGAGGCCTATGACATTATATGATTATTATACACATCTATAGAGTCCAATGCATTATGACATTATAAGTTTCAGGTAGTATCTCTCTCTTCCTTGATTATTGTCGGTTTATTTACTGTTGATCATGCCCTACATATTTAGTACATCTTTCATACTAATGTCGCTTTCTGGGGCACTGTGGTCATGTCTGCAGGTACAGATAGACAAAGTAGTGCTCCTCCTCCGTAGGTGATCTGCTCAACGGTGATTGTCTCACTCCCTTCTCCTAGAGTTTCAATATAGGAGTCTATAGGTACCGTTATTTATGTTACAAGCATTTTGGGTATAGAGAGGCCATGTCCCGATCTGTTAATGTGCATATGTCACTCTTAGAGGCTTGTAGTCTTATGTGTAGTTGGTGTATGTATGTCATGGCCTTGTCGACCCTTTTGTTAGCAATGTACTCATCTAGTGGCCTTTTCGGCCTTGTCTATCTATCTATGTATATATATATATATATATATATATATATATCTTGATAGGACTCTTCTGCATGCAGGTTATCATTTAGTTTTGTCTTCTATGGTTATTGGGAGGCATGATCGACCCAAGTTTCATATCACATGTTTTAGATACTATAGTGGTATATTCGGGTCTTCGGGCGCTGGGTTTCGGCCACATCCCCAAGGTTGGGGTGTGACAGGGGAGATATTGTAACACCTCGTACCTTTAAATTAATCTATGTTTATTATTCAGGGGTTTAGGAAACAAGTTTCAGTTTTGCAGTGTTGATTTTACGCTAGGTTATATGGACCGTAATATATTTTACAGCCCATCGACTCTTTTTCTGTACAATTTCCTTATGGAATTGACAGTGCACAATAAATTATATGGACCATATAATTAGTTACGATCCGTCCTTTTTTACCGTCAAATTCCCTCAGCTTTTACAGAACACTGGAAAATTGGAAATTTCAAGACTGTCAAATTATACAGACCGTATAAAACTCTACAGTCCAGACCCAGACCATAGAAAATTCGATTATCCGTCGATCGCAACTGTAAAAGCTCAACGGTCTGAACAGTGTAAATACACAAACTTAGTTCCAAAATCGGTTTTTCATATTGTCAAGCCCTTGAACGAAGGTTCTCTCTTCCCAACCTTTTCCTACACCAAGGTAAGCCTATTCCATGTATTCCAAGGGGATTATAACATATACACATGAATTCTATGTAGAAATTCATTGTTCTTAACCTAGGGTTTTCAAGAAATCCCAATTTAAGAAATTAAGGTGCAAGCTTTGGATTCCTTCTACAAAGTTCAGAACTTTAATACAATTATTGGAGCGATTAAGGTATGTAGAGCTTCTATCCACGTGTGGGAATATCTATGTTCTTCCCCACGCCACGTTTACCCATGAATCTATGAATTTCTGAACTTAGGGTTTTATTTCAAGTACATGATAACCCTAAACTACATGTATCATGATTATCCATGTTTCTAATATTTATTCGTTTTTGTATTCTCAGTATTCCATTATGGTTATTGGGAACCTATCCTTAATCCATGAATACTGGAGCTTTGAATTTCATGGGTTCTAATAGACACGTCTTGAATCAAGGTTTATAGATTCATGAAGTCTATATTTTCCATGGATTATGCAAAGTATATGGTGTATTTATGTTCATGATATATCTTGTACTTATCAACCATGTTTATAAGTTATGATTTTACAAACCATGGTAATGTAAGTAAGGAGGGGTGTAAGTGGGTCGGAGTTTGGTTGGACACGGGTTGACAAGAAAATGGGATCGAAAGTAGGCTGCCAGGTGGAACATTTCTGCCGGGCAGTGTGGTGTTTGGTGGCTATTTCGGGGTAGTTATATAGGGAATTGGGTCAAGGGGTTTTATGGGAGTGTTCTGGGTGTGTTGAGGGTCGTCTTAATGATTGGGGTTTGATTGTTGGATGGTCTCAAGATCGCGGAAGATGGCTGAAACAGTGAGGTCTCGGTAAGGGCTATCTTGTGGACTGTTCGTGGTTGTTGGGTTTGTGCGTGAAGTTGTGGGTAGTTTCGGACAGTGAGCTTTAGTGGGGATTTTTATGGAGTATTATGGGATGTGGTGGTGGAAGGAATATGGTGGTTTAGCCAAGGAATGAACACGGGATGCTAGGTGCAAATCCGAGTACGAACCAAGCGATGGACGTTCGGTATAACAAGGATAATGACACGAGTGTTTTAATGCTCGAGGTGACACAAAGATGAGTTTGGCCAATTAGACAAGGACTAGACCGGGGTTTCTAAGTACATGCCCGTGAACAAGCCAAGTGAGGGTGGACGGTAACCTTAAGATAGACCCTAGGCTTGGGTTTGGTTGGATCACAACATCCACTTGCACCAAGGGGGTTCCTTAAGCTTGGGTTTGATTAGAACACATAAGTCCTAACCAAGACTTACACTGAAGGGACCTTAGCTTGGTTTTAACTAGGTTACACAAATCCTAGCTTCAACTTACACTAAGGGGTTGGCTCACACAATAACTAAGGCCCACACAAGGACCAATCTAAGGTAGACAACATATAAGTTGAATACTTTAGAGTATAAGTAAAACTCAAGTTTAAATTTAATCCACTCTAAAATTTACAATATCCTAAGGGTTCTATTTATAGTAATACATGGACCTTTTTAGAAGGAAAACTAAAAGACACAAACTACTTGGATTTTCGGCCAAGTGTGGACAAGTGGGAAAGGGTTCGGCCTTGCTTTGGGAGCAAGGTGCTTCTCGGCTTCAACTCCACAAATGGGAAAGGGTTTGGTTTAACTTGGGGACAAGGTTGAACTCAATCTCTTTCATACCCCTTTGTGGTTCCCATGTAGAAGAATGCATGAACTTGGTTCTTCAAAAATCTCATCTTCTTGGAATGTGTTTGGAAACTTCCATTCATTGCATATGTCACTTGGCTGAATGGGAATGGGAGAACATTTCGACCAACCCTTCATCTACTTGGTGTAGCCAAATACATGGATGAATTATTCTCTTGGAAGCCTCATCTTCTAGATCATTCTTGTCCTCTCGGCCTAGTCATCCTTTTGTAAGACGTTTTGGCCTAGTCACCTTATTACAATGCTTGGTCATTCCTTCCTATTACATGGATCATTAAATGTGTCCTAAGAAGAACTAAAAGCTAAACTAAGAAATAAAAAAAATACAAACATGGTCTTGACCAAGACCAACAAGAAGGTCGAATAAAACATGTTTCTTAGATCTTCACGTGATAACTCCAACTCCACTCCATTTTCCATGTCATTTTAAGCATATTATCATCAGATGATCAACCATCTTTGGAACTCCGAGCTTATCACCTTGAGGATCAAATTGGAACTTTGAGTTCATGGTTTTTTTTACATCACATGGGCTTTCAACCAATTATGTTTCATGTTTATGTTTTGGGAGATGCACTGATTACCGAGAAGGCTTAGATAGACTAAAACTACATTTTCCAGTGTAGGAAAGGGTCGCTCCTTCCAGAGGATGATACATTCATGTTACCCTTTATGGGATTATTAGATCCATCATGTTCATGTTCATGTCTTGTACCCCGACAAGGTACGAGATGGATTAACTGATCGGGCAAAGATCAGATGCCATGATTATTCATGGTGGTTACATGTTTGTTTTGAAACTACTCTCCCCACAGATATACAAATATACAGATATACAGTTTTACAGATATTATACATGTTATTATATTCATGCCAGATCATGTTCATGCTCATGGTCAGTTTCAGTTTCATGTTTCTATTATTTCATGTGCCTACTTATTATTTCAGTTGCTTTACATATAGTATAATAAAAATGTACTAACATCCATTTTATAGGGTCTGCACTTCACGGTGTAGGTACTGAGTTTCAGGACAATGGATTTGCTCGCTAGGATTTGCCTTAGTATAAGCTTTCGGTGAGCCCCATCTCATTCGGAGTGTCAGCTTTATTTTTTTTATATGTCTTGATTATTAGTAAAGGTATGCCAGGGCCTTGTCCTGGTAAGCAGTTGTAGTTTGACTCATGTATCATATGTTTCATAGACTAGACTAGCTAGCACATCATGTCAGTCATGTCAACAATATTTTTAGAGTTATCATGTGTTTACTCAGATGATTCTGCTATTATATTTTAGACTTCAATTTGAGTATATGTTTTACATGCTTTAAACCATTATTATTGAATGTTTTGATGCCCAAGTTGACAAGCAAGCCATGTGGTCCTGGGAAGAGGTTTGACCTTACAAAAGGGTAATGAAGGTTTATAGCTTGTTTATGAAAGTTCCGAAGTGTATGTATTTTAAATGGATCGAATAGAATACATTTTTACAAAATTAGAAAAATTGTCCAATTTGATGGCAAGATTGACGGAACGTCAAAGTGGGAAATCTTAATCGTCAACTTTGTTCTACATCTTGAAATCTTAGGTCTGTATTGATGGTCCAGATTGATGGACCGTCAAATGTTTTACAAACCATCAAAAGGACCATCATTTTGAGGCGGTGTAAATTTTTGTCAGGTTGAAATTGGATTATCACAATTTGGGGCTCATTTTTCACCTAGAACAGACCCTAATACCCACTCTAAATCCTTTATAAGATATTAATTAAATCCACATTATGCAAGATTAATGTGATAAACGTCGTGATTATCATAGAAATCATCTTCTCCGCATAAAGTCAGTTTTGGAAAACCCTTGGAGGTGGAGTAGCTTGTTGTTATAGGTAGATTTTGATGCGTAAAGGTAAATTTTATCCTCCTCTACTTATTATTATGATTAATTGATAATTTGGAGCAAGTTCTAAAATGATTTTGTAATCGAAACTCGTAAACCTATTAAATCATCGTGATATGACTTATGGGCTGTTTTACTAGAAGTATGAGTTGGAATTGATTAGCAAACTGATTTTATATGTTGTGAAACTAAATAAAGTATGTTTTGTAGAATTGTGGGATGAAATTACATAAGTATTCCTTGTAAAGAAGTCTAATAACCCTATATGCTTAAGATTGCCGATAAGCTGCCTAAGTGAAGTTTCTCTATAGAATATGGATTCGACATTGCCTTTGTATGATTTGGATAATCATATGTAAGGAGTGCAAGGACTTGTAGAATGATTGTAGCTTCGTGGATAAGGTATGTAAGTCTATCCCTTTCTTTCAAAAGCATAAAATCCAAAGAGTTTATCATTTTCAAAAAGAGAAATGTCCAAAGCTTCATTCTATTATATCTCAAAATCTCTAGTCGAGAGTTGTTCATTGTTATTCCTATTTCTCATGATAATGGTTGTTTGATTACTGGTTTATCTTATCATAAGTCTTCGGAAAAAAGTATTCCCAAAGGGTTAATCGTCAGAGTCGACTAAAAGTCATTCTAAAAGTAAAAGTCACAGAGTTTTGAGTTGCAACGAGGCTTTAAGTACTACTATTAATATATGTATATATATATATATATATATATATATATATATATTACTCACACCACCATTGCAAATATCATGTGGGCAGCTGTACATAAACATTATACACACCGCGTCGTGCTATAGTCGGTCGGGCATGCATGTAGATTTGCATCCATACATATACCTTAGAGTATATCTGTTGTTGAACCATGTTGTGACCTTATCGGTCCTGTTATGTATATATGTTGGGCTAGTCCCTCTTGTTTAGTGTTGTTGTTGAGTTATATCCAAGTACGGTCTTGTCAGCTGGAAAATTTATTCATACAGAAGTCTCGTCATCAAAGTGGTATGCTCGGGCCAGCAGGGCACCGAGTGCCAGCCACACCCCCTAGTTTAGGGTTTGAAAAACTTTATATGAGAGTAGGTCAATCCTAGGGAGTATGTGAGCTGTGCCTAGTAGAGTCTTGTTTATGGGTGTGTTATGCACCACACTTATAAACAAGAGGTTGCCAGGCATTTAGGGATGGTTGTTGTTCTTTCACTTTCTAGATCGTGCTATACAGATAAGTTATATGATTTTGATTGTAATTCATGCTCTAATTCCCTTTTCAGTCATGCCAGTTACTATAAGAGCTACCACTAGTTATCGAGCTGGGGCAGACATAGGTGAAGGTACCAGTATTGCCCCGCCCAGCCAAGTTGATAGAGTTGAAGCTCAGGGAGAGTCACACTCCCATGTATCGCCTGTTCCACCCCCTCAAAAGGAGACTAGAGGAGGTGCAGTGCCTCCAGCTCCTCAGGACACAGTACCTCCAGTTCTACTGAATTAGGTTCCCCTAGTTCCTCCACCTAAGTCTTCTAAGCAAGGAGTGGCAAATGTCATGCAGTTATTAGCACAAATAGAAGCTACCCAACATTGTTAGATAAGGGCTTCTAAAGGCGTTTGGTCTTTTGATGGTATTAGAAGTTCTAGGACTCGAGAATTTCTCGGGTTGAGTCCACTAGTATTTACTGGGACTAATCCAAATGCGGACCCTCAAGACTTTATTAATCAAATATTTCGAGTATTGTAGGTGATGCACGCTTTGGAGACGGAGGCAGTTGAGTTGGCCTCTTTCAGGTTACGAGATGTGGTTGTTTTATGGTATGAGGCCTGGGAATGGTCTCGAGGACTAGATGTTCCTCCAGGTGTGGGAGTTGTTTTTAGAAGCCTTTTTGGATCATTACTTTCCATTAGAGGTATGAGAGGCTAAAGTGGAGCAATTTTAAACCTCAAATAGAAGGGCAATAGTGTAATGGAATATAGTCTGTAGTTCGACTCTTTAGCTATGTATGCTCCTAATATTGTGGACACAATGAGGGCTTGAATTCATCAGTTTGTGACGAGTTTAGATCCACATTTTATTGGAGAATGTACAGAATGTACGGCAGTCTCGTTAAATAGGTATATGGATATTGCTAGAATACAGACATATGCTCAAGGTAAGGATCGCAAGTGGTAGCTTCGAGAGGATAGAAGTGTAGAGAGGGAATTGACCAAGACAACTAGGTCAGCTAGGTTATTCAGAAAGGTAGCGGGTAGTTCTAGGTAGCAATTTCCTAGACGTCTACCTCATTTTGCTAATAGTTCTCTATCCCAGTTTCAGGAGCCAAGGCATGATAGGTATGCTCAGTTAGGAACCGGACAAAGTTCGAGAGCTTTTACCTTAATTGATTCTATGTAGTTAGTGTGGAAGGACACACACAGGATGATATCTTCAGGGTTTGTAGAGGTGATACAGCTCAACCGACGGGATTGACAACAACATCTTCATCAAGTGTACATCCGCAGAGTGGTATGCCGGAAACCTCAGCAGGTAGAGGCAGAGGCTGAGGAGGAGCCTCTGGTTCTGGCGGTGCTCAGAATCGCATCTATGCTTTATCATGTTGCCAGGATTTGGAGTCATCTCCGGATGTCATTACATGTATACTATTCGTCTTTACCTATGATGTTTATGTATTGTTAGATCCGGGTTCCAATTTGTCCTATGTTATGCCCTTCATTGCTAGAAATTTGGACTTGAACTTGAATGGTTCTCTAAGTCATACGAAGTGGCTACACCAGTTGGTGAGACAATTGTAGCAATATGAATTTACAGGAATTGTACCATGACCTATTGTAATTTCCCTACTTTGGATGATTTAGCCAAGTTACCTATGGTTGAGTTTGATGTCATTATGGGAATGGACTGGTTGGCTTCTTGTTATGCGAATGTCTATTACCGAATGAAGATTGTCGAATTTAGTTTTCCAAGTGAGCCGACCATGGAATGGAAAGGAAATTCAGCTACGCCCAAAGGAAGGTTTATTCCCTATTGCAAGGCTAGGAAAATGATTTCTAATAGATATATTTATCATTTGGTTTGAGTTAGGGATGCAGATGCAAAGCCTCCAACCCTTTAGTCTGTCCCCGTAGTCAATGAGATTCCTAATGTATTTTCGGATGAGCTTCCGAGTATCCCTCCAAAGCGAGAGATTGAGTTCACTACTGATATACTTCCAGATATGCAGCCGATATCTATCCCTCATTATCGAATGGCTTCTGTCGAGCTGAGGGAATTGAAGGATCAATTGAAATATCTATTGGAAAAGGATTTCACCAAGCCTAGCACCTTTCCATGTGGCACGCCAGTATTATTTGTTCTCAATAAGGATCATTCCCTAAGGATGCGTATCGATTATAAGTAGTTGAATAAGGTCACTATCAAGAATAAGTATCCACTTTCGAGGATTAATGATTTATTCGATCAGTTGTAGGGTGCCAAGTACTTTTCAAAGATTGATTTAAGATCGGGATACCACCAGTTAAGGCTAAAAGAGAAAGATATCCCAAAGATAGTATTTCAAACCAGGTATGGCCATTTTGAGTTTTGGTTGATGTCTCTTGGACTCACTAATGAGCCAACGACCTTCATGGATTTATTAAAATAGTCTTCAAGCCATTCTTAGATATCTTCGTGATAATGTTTATTAATGATATTTTGGTGTACTAGCGGACTAAGGTAGACCATGAAGATCATCTTCGAGCGGTGTTACAAACACTCCAAGTCCATAAGTTGTATGCCAAGTTTTCCAAATTTGAATTCTGGTTTAACTTCGCTGCCTTTTTGGGCCATATTGTCTCATTAGAAGGTATTAAGGTGGATCATCAAAAGATTGAGGCCGTAAAGAATTGGCCGAGCCTACAACTCCTACCGAGGTACGTAGCTTTTTGGGCTTAGTAAGATATCATCGGAGATTCGTAGTGGGTTTTTCTTCTATATATGTACCTATGACCAAGATCACTCACAAGGAAGCTAAGTTTCAATGGTCGGATGCATGTGAGTACAGTTTTGAAGAATTGAAGGACAGTTTGACATCCACACCTATATTAGCTCTTCCCGAAGGTATCGATGGTTATGTGGTTTACAATGATTCCTCTAGAGTTGATCGAGGATGTGTTCTGATGCATCACGGAAGGTTATAACATTCACTTTGAGGTAGTTAAGGAAGCATGAGGTAAACTATCCGACTTATGATCTTGAGTTAGCAGTGGTAATCTTTGCCCTGAAGATGTGATGTCATTATTTCTATGGAGTCCACATTGACATATTCGCAGACCATAAGAGTCCATAGTATATATTTCTCTAGAAGGAGCTGAATTTAAGACAAAGAAGGTGGCTGAAATTATTGAAGGACTACAACGTCGACAATTTATACCACCCCAGCAAGGCAAATATCATAGTTGATACCTTAAGCCACAAGTCTATAGGAAGTTTGGATGGTATTGAAGCCAATAAGTTAGAGATGGCCAAATAACTATGTCTTCTAGCTAGTTTAAATGTGCGACTTTTGGACACGAATGACGGAGTAGTAATGGTGTGGAATACCGCAGAATCATCCCTGATAGAAGAGGTAAAAGCAAGAAAGTTTGATGACCCCGAGTTGGTCCGAATGGAAGAGCGGATTCCCCTATAGAAGAAGTCGATGTTGGAACTCACAGGAGAAAAAGTGCTTAGATATTAAGGTCGACTATCTGTACCAGACGTAGGAGGACTCCGAGAGCAAATTATGGCTAAGACCCACCAATCCAGGTATTATATTCATCCTGGATCAACAAAGATGTACCATGACCTCTAACAGGTTTACTAATGGAATGATATGAAGAAAGATATCACAATATTTATAGCTCAATGCCTGAATTGTTAGCAAGTTAAGATCGAGCATCAGAAGCTTGGGGGCTTGATTCAGAATATTGAAATCCCTACTTGGAAATGGAAAATGAATAATATAGATTTTATCACTGGTTTATCTCGTTCTTATCAAAAGTTTGATTCCATTTGAGTTATCGTTGACAGACATACGAAATCGACCCATTTTCTACCTGTTCGTACTAGTTTTTCGGCTGAGTAATACACCAAGTTATATATTAAGGAAATAGTTTAGTTGCATGCTGTTTCGGTCTCTATTATATCTTATAGGGGTGCACAATTTATGGCTCACTTTTCGAGATCATTTCAGAAAAGTTTAGGCACCTAGGTGAACCTTAGCACAATGTTTCATCCATAGAGTAACGGTCAGGCCAAGCGCACAATTTAGACACTCGAAGCTATGCTACGAGTTTTTTTATTGGATTTCAAAGGTAGATGGAATGATTATTCACCCCTTATCGAATTCACTTACAGTAACAGTTATCATTCCAGCATTAAGATGGCCCCCTATGAGGCATTGTATGGATGAAAGTGTAGATCCCCAATTGGCTGGTTTGAAGTGTGTGAAGCCGGGTTGTTAGGTCCCGATTCAGTTCAACGCTGCAATTTGGAATTTGTAGTTGGTGATTGTATTCTTAAAGTTTTCCCAAATTAATGGGGTTATGAGGTTTGGCAAGAAAGGAAAACTTAGTCCAAGATATGTCGGGCCATTTTAAAATCATTCGCAGGATAGGCCGAGTGGCTTTTGAGCTTGAACTACCCTCAAAATTGGAAGCAGTTCACTCGGTATTCCATGTAGCGATGTTGCGCAAATGCATAGCAGATCCCTCTCGTATTACTCTCATAGAGAATGTGCAGATAATTGATGATTTAACCTATGAAGAGACTCCCGTAGCCATTCTTGATCGCTAAGTTCCAAAGATAAGAACTAAGGAAGTTGCCTTCGTTAAGGTGCTATGGTGGAATAACAATACATAAGAGATGACTTAGGAGGCAGAAGAAGATATGCGGTCTGGATATCCTTACTTATTTCAGTCTTTAGGTTTATATCGATACTCGTGCGATACAATTCTCTCGTTTCTATTCTAGCCGATAATATTAAATCATATATCTTGTCTAGATATTAATGTTAAGGCAGATATGGTAGGTACAGGTCAGAGTACAACAAAGGATAGTTAAGGTGCATTATGGCATATATATGGTCGTGTGAAGCCAAATTGATGTTGTTTTATTATTATGTCGCCCTGTGCGGCACTGGATACATGTTTGGGTTGTTTAACATGTTTTGGATAGTCTTTTTTACAAAGAAAACTCTGCCAAAAATTTTAGAACCATCGAGAGTTAAAAATATCTTTAACATTCGCGAACGAATGTTTCTAAGGGGGTAAGAATGTTTTACCGCATAGTTTCGTGTTTTGTCATATCGTTAATGGATACTGATATCTCGGGAAGAGATAATAACTTACAGAAGGGTAATGAAGGTTTATAGCTTGTTTATGTAAGTTTCGGAGTGTATGGAAGTTAAACAGATCGAAGAGAATATGTTTTGATGAAATCGGAAAAACTGACCAATATGACGGCAAGATTGACGGACCGTCAAAGTGGGAAATCTGAACCATCAATTTTGTTCTGCATCTTGAAATATCAGGTCTAGATTGACGAACCATCAAAAAAACCGTCCTTTTGAGGCGGTGTAATTTTTTTGTCTGGTTTAAATCGGATCATTATGATTTGTGGCTCATTTTTCACCTAGAATAGACCCTAGTACTCTCTCTAAATCCTCTCCAAGATATTATAACACCATAAGATCAAATCAAAGACAAATTGTGCAAGATTAACGTGATAAACCCCATGATTATCGTAGAAATCATCTTCTCCGCATAAGTCAGTTTTGGTATTCCTTAGAGGTGGAGTAACTTGTTATTTTAGGGGGATTTTGATGTATAAAGGTAAGTTTTATCCTCCTCTATTTATTATTATGATTTATTGATGATTTAGAGCAAGTTGTAAGAGGATTTTCATAATCGAAACTCGTAAACCTATGAAATCATCGTGATATGACTTGTGGGTTGTTTTACTTGAAGTATGAGTTGGAATTGATTAGAAAACTGATTGTATGTATTGTGAAACTAATGAAAGTATGTTTTGGGAAATTGTGGGATCGAATGACATAAGTATCTCTTTTAAAGAAGTCTAAGAACTCTATATGCTTAAGATTGCCGATAAAATGCCTAAGGGAAGTTTCTCTATAAAATATGGATTAGCTATTGATATCGACCCTTTGTATGATATATATAATCATATATAAGGAGTGCAAGGACTTGTAGAAAAATTGTAGCTTCATGGACAAGGTATGTAAGGCTATCCCTTTCTTTCAAAACAATGTAATCCATAGAGTTTATAATTTTCAAGAAGAGTGATGTCGAAATCTTCTTCTATTGTATCTCATAATCTCTAGTCGAGAGTTGTTCATTGATATTTATATTTCTCATGATCATGGTTGTTTGGTTACAGGTTTATCTTATCATAAGTCTTTGGAAAGAAGTATTCCCAAAGGGTTAATCGCCAGACTCAACTAAAAATCATTACAGAAGTAAAGTCACGGAGTTTTGAGTTTAGAAGAGGCCTTAAGTGCTAGTATTAATATATGTATCTATATATATTACTCACACCACCATTGCAAATAGCCGGTGGGCAACTGTACATGTACATTATACATACTGCACCACACTATAGTCGGTTGGGCAGGCATGTAGATATGCATTCATACATACACCTCAGAGTATACCCGAGAGTAGTGACATACTATTTACCTCGCACCTTAAGTCGAGGGCAATTTACATAGTAAGGCATATCCAAACAGGTTTCATTTTAGTTTCATAGTTTCATTATTTGCCTTATATGGCATCTAGGTTGCTTTATGCTTTCCTTTACAGCTTATCTCTTCATATTGATTTTATGCCTTTTTTTACAGCTTACAGTTTCATATTGTTATTCATGCTTTACATACCGGTACATTTCATTCGTACTGACGTCCCTTTTGCCGGAGGCGCTATGTGTTCATGCCGCATCATTTGATAGGGGCTCTGCTAGGCCACCACAGTAGGACCTGGCAAGTTCATCCATCAGTAAGTAAGCTTCGTCCTTCCAGGAGCTTCCTGGGTAGATATTGACTATGTTTTCATAGTTATGTACATTATGGGTAGGTCTGGGCCCTTTCCCGGCCATATGATAGTACAATTATTCATAGAATCTCATAGACTTGTCTGGTATGTATAGTTGTTTATGTATAGCTTTGTCGACTAAGTTTTCCTTTGTTGAACCATGTTGTGAACTTGTCGATCTTTTTATGTATATATGTTAGGCTAGTCCTCTTGTTCAGTAATGTTATGTTATATCCCAGTGCGGCCTTGTAAGTCAGAAGTTTTATTCATACAAAAGTCTGGTCATCAAAGTGGTACGCTCGGGCCAGCAGGGCTCTGCGTGCTGGCCACACCCCTTAGTTTTAGATGTGTCAATAATGTGATTGTCTACGTTTCACGCCAGTGGAAGAAACATGAGAAGAATTATTTGACTCACGAGTTGGAATTGGCTGTTGTAGTTTTCGCTTTAAAAATTTGTCATCACTATTTGTATAGCAAGCACTATGATATATTCACTGATCACAATAGCTTGCAATATATCTTCAAGCAATGAGAGTTGAATCTCATACAGAGAATATGGCTAGAGTTATTGAAAGATTACGACTTGAACATCTTATATCATCCTGGTAAGGCAAATATTGTTGCTGATGGTTTGAGAAAAAAAATATAGGCACTTTAGCTTATTTGCATGCTCATGATATGCCGATGGGTAGGGAAATTTGACGACTTGCTAGTCTTGGGGTCCGGCTCGATAAAACAGTAGATGGAGTGTTAGTGGGAATTATGTAGGAAGGATATGATATTGAGGATAGAATTAAGTCTAAACAACATAAAAATGGACTTCTACTAAAGCTGCGAGATGGAGTGGAAAAGGATGAGTACACTTCATTCACTGTTCGTGCTGATGATGAGGTCCTAAGGTTGCAAAGATGCTTATGTGTCCATGATGTTAATGTCTGTCGACAAGAGTTGATGGTGGAAGCTCATAGTTTCAAATATTATGTGTAACCGGGATCCACCAAGATGTATAATAATTTGTAGCAACACTATTTGTGGAAGAGCATGAAGGTAGATCTCTCTAACATTGTCGCTAAGCGTTTGAACTATCAACAAATGAAGGATGGAGATCAAAAGCCTGGTGGTCTGGCCCAACATATCAATATTACACAATGGAAGTTGGAGATGATTAATATGGAATTTGTTCTGGTTTTACCCTGCACAAAGGCCAAGTTTGCTTCCATTTGGGTGATGTGGATAGACTCACAAAGTCTACATATTTTTTGCCTGTGAAGATGACTGATACTATGGCAAATTATGCCAAGCTATATTTGAAGGATATAGTGATATTTCATGGGATTCCAACATCCATCATATCTGACAGAGGTACGCAATTCATTGCTCATTTTTGGAAATTGTTTCTAGAAAGTTTGGGTACTCGTGTAAATTTAGGCACTGCCTTAGATGGACGAGTGGGCAGAGAGTACTATCCATACTATTAAAGACTTGTTGAATGATTGTGTGATTGATTTGGAGGTAATTGGGATGAACATCTACCTCTCATAGAGTTTGCTTACAATAACAGTTATCAAGCGAGTATTCAGATGGCTTTTTTATGAAGCACTTTATGGGAGACGTTGTAGATCTCCAGTTTGGTTGTTTGAACCCACCGAAGTGGAGCTATTGGGTCCTGACTAAGTTCATGAAGAAATTGAGAAGGTTAATCTCATTGTGCAATGACTAAAGCTATCTCAAAGTTGACAGAAGTAGTATACATACATAAGGCGTCACGAGCTGGAGTTTGCAGTTGGTGACAAGGTATTCTTGAAATTATCACCGTGAAAGGAGTAATGCGTTTTGGTAGAAAGGGAAAGATTAGTCCTACTTTTATAGGACCTTACTGTCACACCCCGCAATTTCGCATTTCATTGCGTCATTAACGAATACCGATGTTCCGGGAAGAGATATGACTTTATGAAAGGGTAATGAAGGTTTACGGCTTGTTTATAGAAGTAACAGAGTGTTGGAAAGACAAACTAATATCGGAGTGTTGGAAGCATTGACGAACCGTCAATTTTCTCCAGAAGTTTGATGGTCCCATCAATCCTACCGTCGAATTACGGCGGTGGAAATTTTTTAGGGTATAAAATCAGGTCTTAACGTTTTCCTCCTCATTTCCCCCTAAAACCAGACTGTGAATTCTCCAAAAAAATCCTCTCTACAATATCTCAACCTTCCAAGATCAAATCTAAGACGAATTACATAATATTAACGCTATTAGTCTCGTGCTTATAATATTAATCATCTTCTCCGTAAGAAATTGATTTTTGAAACCCTTGGAGATGGAATAGCCCCCTATTTTATGAGTTTTTTTTAGGCGTAAAGGTAAATTTTAACCTCCTTTATCTATAATTATGATTGATCGATGATTTAGAGTAAGCTGTGAAAGGATTTCCGTAATTGAAACCCGTAAACCTGTGAAATCTTTTTATTGTGATTTGGGGGCTATATTGTTGAAGATATGAATTGGGAATTGATAAGTGAATTGATTATTGATGTTGTAAACCTAAGAAATTATGTTTCGAAGAATTGTGAGGTTGAGAATACATAAGTATCCTTAGTTAACAAGTCCAAGGATTCCTTGTGTTTAAGGTTATCGATAAAGGTGCCTAAATGAGGTTTCTTATTGGGAATATGGATTCGATATTGATATCGACTCTTTGATGATATGGCTATTCATAAGGTATGAGAGGGCATATAAGGTAATTGTAATCTCAAGGATAAGGTATGTAAGGCAAATCATCTTTCTTGGCATGACTTGTTACGTCATTCCTTTTATAGAAATTTCATTGGTTAAATGAGGTAGCGAAATATCTTCTTCAAAAATCGATCATAATTATTGAATATTTTATTGTTCATATCATCTTTCAGGTTATATGAGTCCCATATACTCATATCAAGGTTCTTAAACATAGCGCCATTAACAATAGTTGAAGGATAACGACAATAGGTCACTACGACTCTGCTTATGGTATCTGATAGTGTTTGTCTTGCATTGCACTTAAATATATGTATTTATATTCTTACTGAGCCGCGCTACAGTCGATCGGGTACGACACAGAGATGTGCACCCAACTGTAGTTGTTTTGATATCAGACATTACCGAGTCTCAGTTTTAGGTCGGGTACGGCCGAGTCCTCATCGAGGTTGGGTACGATATATATATAGTATCATATGATTTGCACCACAGAGTGACCTGATTTTTACAGACATGCATACATATGTTTTTTATTTTGACAAAGTAGGCCTCATAGGCTGTTATATGTTTTAGGTTGACCTTTATCTCTATATCTCTCATGATATATTACATATGTTACCTACCTTACATATTTAGTTCATCTTTCGTACTGATGCCCTTCTCTGGGGAACTGCATTCATGCCCGCAGGTATAGATAGACAGAGTGGCGCTCCTCCTCAGTAGGTGATCTGTTTAGTTGTGATATTGTCCCACTCCCTTCTTCAGAGTTCCAGTACATGAGTCTTTAGGTACTATTTTATATATGCTATGGCGGGGCCCTGTCTTGGCCTATTAATATGTACTTGATACTCTTAGAGTCTTGTAGACTTGTGGATAGTGGATGTTGGTATGTCGTGGCCTTGTATGCCCTTTTTGTTATCAGTACACTCATATTGTGGCTGGCCTTGGCTAGTTGTTCATATGTATATATCCTATTGGGACTCTTCTGTGTGCAGGTTATCATTCCGTCTTATCATCTATTGGTAATTGGAGGCCTTGTCGGCATGAGTTTCATATTTCAGGGTTCAGATACTATAGTGGTATGCTCAGGCCTTCGGGCACTGGGTGCTAACCACCCCTCCAAGGCTGGGGTGTGACACTTACGAAATAGGCCCGGCAAGTTTGTGTCACACCCCAACCTAGGTGAGGTGGACATGAACCTAGTGCCTTATGTACGTATGTGACCCATCTTATAAAACCATTAAACTTATATATATATATATATATATATATTATCCGCATGGGCCTATGAGGCCTCGACATGTACAAACAATGTACCAACATACTGAACCTGACCACATGCATACACGCGTCTACAAAAGCCTCTAAGAACATCTGACTAACATAACATAATCAGGATAAGGCCCCGACCTACCCGTAACATGTACATATCATCATGCTAACTCAAAAGCAGCAACTCCAAAACAAAAGGAGTGCACCAACCATAGCTGAGATGAGAACCTACTGGTGACGTTTTCAATCCGTCTATCTAAACCTATGGGTATGAAACGCAACATCAACCAACAAAAGCGAATTCATTACAAAAGATGTACTGAATATGTAAAGTAGTAAAAGCATAAGTAAGACATCGATGTAAATGAGTAAAAATGATCAACCTTTAACTCGTACATGCTATTGAGGGCCATGATATACAAAATGACTATACTTATATATTATGCCACTTTATGGAGCTATATCATTTCATATCGAGCCACTTTTTGGGTCTAATATCAATATCATAAATTTTAACTGCCCAACTGATCAGTGGTAACTGCCCGATCGGTTGTAACTCAGTGGTAATTACATAACTGTCCAACCGGCCGTAGCTCGGTGGTGAATACATGTCTACCCAACCGGCCGTAGCTTAATGTTAAATAGGGATACATAACTGCCCAACCGGTCGTAGCTCGATGTTAAATAGAGATGCATAACTGCCTAACTGGACGTAGCTTGGTGGTAAAGTAGGAATACCACAGCCATGCCCTTATAGATGTTATATATGCATATATAATGGCATCACTCTTTACATATATGCCTACAATGTATGAAGAGCCTTTTAGGATCATTAGAACTCTTTTAGAGCGACTTTAAATCGATAACCCTCTGAATATATTATGAACATCAACATCATTATCATATGCCTCAAAAGGGACTTACCATGTTCTGTAATCTCTAGAACTCAATAGGCAACTTATGCCATCATTTATCTTTTTCTTGGCTTCTATGTAGTCTTACTTGACTTAGAAGTAACACAACCACTTTCGTGGTTCCCTATCAATCTCGTAACCACGAAACTATACATGTATCGATGAATATTGGCTACTGTGACACTTTATAGGTAACACTCTTCTTTATATTCTACAAGTTATGTAATTCGCTTAACTCATTGTACTACTCACATATAGCTTATTCATCTTAACTCTCAACTCTTTAGTTCGACAAGGTACTAGACTCTCGAAAGCTCTATTTTCTACTATAGGTTAATCCAAGAGAATCACTATTAGGAACGACTTATTTATATCATATCACTACTCATCGTCTCATAGACGAATCTCAACTCTCGAGCTGAAACATACATATCAACTCGTCCTTTTAGATATCTTATAAGGAAGACGTAACTTATGGAATCATGCCAAAAAGATGAAATTAAACCTTACATACCTTCAACATATTCCATCAATTTCCAGCCACAACACATAATAACCATTACTTCAAAACAGTCACATACCATACGATATCGACAAGCTTGTGCTACGGCAATTTGGACAACATCTCCCCCATTTCTTTTACATCCCTCACGTCAATAATAACATCAACACAACAACAACAAACCAATATATGTTCATCACATGACGAATAACAAGAACATCCCCTCAAAATGTCACACATAACACCCATAGCTCGACTTTAAAATATTAACCTCAAGAAGATAAGCGTTATCCTATACAGAAAGAAAAACTCAAAGAAAAAGTCTCTCTTTACTTGGAAGAGCTCAAACCTTAGAAACAACACCATGCAAATGGTCTCTACCACTTCTACAACCTTTTAGTGAAGAGTTTGGGTGGTTTAGCCTTGTATTTGTGTATGAATCTTTAGGATATTCTTAGAGAGAGTTTATAGGTTCTTGGCAGTCTAGTTTGGTCAAAAAGGAAGCTTGGAGCTAAGACCACCGTTTAATACATAAAGATAAGATTCCACCGACCATGTGGGTCCCAATGGGAGGTGCTTACAGCATTTTCTTAAAACATACATAACCTACCGTGCAGAGCTTCAATTGATGAATTGTTTATTGGTTTGGAAAGTAGACTCGATGAAATTAAATTTATATAGGTTATTCACCCATAAAATATTATTTACTAGGAGATATACCCCTAGAAATTGGGGCCAAAATCCTGTCCAGAATTCCACCTGCCTTTCCTCGAGTTTCGACAAACTTAATTTATTTGATTCGTTTTGCATCGAGATCTTACAAGACTTATTTAACACTTGTTTAAACTCATTATTAACCAGGTATGGGGTCTTATCCTCATCGGGATTATGTTAGTTAATTTGTGATGCAATCGACGTCAAAAGTACAACTTTAACAATTAGGAGGTTGAGAACGAAAGATGTAGCTTCGGTCAAAGTCCTATGGCAGAATCATAATACCGAAGAAGAGACCTGGGAGGTGGAGGAGGAAATAAAGAAGATCTGCCCTCACTTATTCCGTATTCCAGGCATGTGTGGACCTTCTATTTGTTAAATTCAGGTGATAATATAGACTAAAGGTGTTAATCAGTTATTTTATGCTCAAGCTTATTTGGTGTAGTTGTGGGGATACCTGTGACTATTTTTAGGCTGTTAGAATATTGTCATTATGTGATAGCTTGCAATACGACAAAACTCTAGCGAAAAAGTTTTTAATAATTTGAGGTTATGTGAGAATCATAGACCATAACTCTCATTCAAGGACGAATGATCCTGAGAAGGGGATAATGTAACACAACATAAATTTGGGTTAGGTATGAATGTGTTAAATGAGAATTTATGAGATATTTTAGGTATATGATGTCCTACCAAGATGAACTTGGGTGTAAATAGTTGATTTAAGATCAAGACGAATAGTGAAGTACGTAAGATTTGATAGAATCAACTAAGTTTATGGTAGCCCTGGCTTCAAGCTTGTTTACATAATAATTGGTGGAATTTGATAAAACTTAAAAGAGAAATTTTGCAGCCCTTTAAAATACCATTCCAAACATATATGGCTCAGCTCAAATGAAGCTTTGTGCTAGAAGTTGTCGGCTGTTGTGACACTCGTGCATCGCGCAGGTATCGCGAATAGAACCTATTTCTGAACATTTTTTGGCCTTTTGCCATGGACCCGCAACACGTAGCAATCATAACGACAATGCGGATGTAACACCCTAGCCTGGAAAGGCATGGCCGGCACCGGTGCCTTACTTACCCTAGCGAACCAAGTTGTATCCTATATAATCTATTTCTCGATAGACAAGCTAGTCCCATAAGGCCGATCTCCAAGCATAACATCGCAACTTAGGCCGACAAGGCCATATACTTTAATGTATGTAAATAATGGCTAACTTAACCAAAATGGGATCATCTCGACTTATATACATACCTGAATGGCCAATAAGGCTAACATACGTCTCTACAAGCAGAAAAACCCAAAATGAGATATATACAAGGGCCGACAAGGCCTCCATGCTGACAACACTGTAAACACAAAACACGTCTACTAGCCTCTAAAGAGTAATAAATGTATTGTGGTCGTTACAGGGACTCGACCTACCCATAGTCTGGATATATACCAAAAGTTGAGAGCCGACAACTTTAATTGATATGGAGCTTACCATATAAGCTGGTACTCGACAAATCTACTGAGGAGGTCCTTTCAGCTATTTATCAGGACATGCAGACATGAAACACAACTCCTCCGGCAAAAGGGATGTCAGAATGAAATAATGTATTGAGTATGTAAGGCAACTAAAATAACTGAAACTGAAATTAAGCTAAAATATAATATATGCTGAATATAAACTGAGGAGTCAGTAGGAATCTAGAGATATACTTACCTTTATCGGTCTCCTAAAATTGTACAAACCATAACGTACTATCTAGCCTCGTATAAGGCATCTATATGAATGTAAATAGCCCCGAAGGCAAGTGCATGGCCCCGAAGGTAAGTGCATAGCCCCGAAGGAAAGTGCATAGCCCCGAAGGAAATCCGTGTATAAGACGTGAAGGCCATGCGCATTATATATAGCCTTGAAGGCAACAAAATGTGTAGCATTATAACCCTATAGGCAAAAGTGTAACTCTATACGTTCTATAACTATGTGTTTTATCATCTCAATTGTATAACTAAACATTTCTGACCATAATCTCATTCGTGATAAAGCAGAATCACTATAAAAGGGTCATGGTAAGTCGAATACGATCTCTACGATTAGCACATCTTTGTGCGACAAGTCAGAGTACTTAAATGAGGAAAACATGTCAATATGAGGAAAAAGGGATAGTCGCACATACCTCTTGTCGTTTATTTCACACAATCAACCATAAAGTTGAGTTATACAATACTTTAGTCTACACCAAACGATAATAGGACTTTCATCAACTAAAAGGAAAACTAGAATATAACGTATTGAGCGACGAGCTCATCTCCTAGAAACAACCATCACCTTCCTTCCTCCGTGATCATAATAACAAGATCAACAACAATAAAACCAGGTTATACTCTGTAGTTTTCCAGTCACAATATAGCTCAAAAATATCCCAAAATAGACCAATAACTACAA
Organism: Anisodus tanguticus; assembly: GCA_034509755.1. Lineage (NCBI taxonomy): Eukaryota > Viridiplantae > Streptophyta > Magnoliopsida > Solanales > Solanaceae > Anisodus > Anisodus tanguticus. The sequence goes on along the minus strand of CM067552.1, from coordinate 24,923,513 downwards.
CACATCAAACATGGTTTTCATTCCTTTTATTTTACAAGTTCTTTACCAATAACAGAGTTATGACTTTAATAAGCTCAAGAACAAGTAGAATAGTCATAGTCTCACCTTCAATCAACAAGAACAACTCAAACTCCATTTAACTTCACCATGAAGAAATCTCCCAAAATAGCCACTAGAAGAAGAACAACAAATATATGAACACAAGGTTTCTAGTGTTTGATTCACTTTGAGCACCTTTGGATTAGCTCTCGAACTATGTGAGAACCCTTAGCCCTATAGGAGTCTCATGACTTCTCCGGGCTCACATTAGTTTACTTATGATACAAATGACGCGAATATTATGAGGTGTAAGAATAACCCCAAAGATAATATCTTCCTTGAACTTATATCGATTAACTTACGATGAATCCAACTACAAAGGTACGGGATGTAAAATCCTTCCCCCTTTAGAAACATTCATCCTCGAATGTTAACTCTTAGAGACTTGCAAAAATTTTGCCAGATTCTCCTCTATAAACTGGACTAAAACTAACCTACACAACCAGAAAACACAGTACGCATGCATCACAAGGCCAACATCTATAAATAAGACACCTGGCCTCACACGACCATCAATCATTATAATGTAAGTAATAAATAGAAGATCACCTCAAGGTCTACTAGTTTGTGTCGAGTTGTGATGTAACATCACATCTCGAGCTACATCTTCATTCTGGAATAGGTGGGGTATTTAGATTTCATCTCTTATTCGGCCTCTCATGTCATTTCTTCAACTTTATTGTTCCTCCATAGTATTATCCTGGAGGCTATATATTTGGTCCATAATTTACAGACCTGTCATTCTAAAATAGCCACTAGAATCTCCTCGTAAGATAGATCCTCTATAATATGAACGTCATCTATTGGGACAACATGAGAAGGGTATCCAATATACTTATGTAGCATAGATACATGAAAGACCAGATGGACTACCTCTAACTCTGGAGGAAACTCAAGCTCATAAGCTACTCGACTTATCCGTCAAATTATTCTATAAGGCCCTATACATCTTGGACTAAGCTTTCCCTTCTTACCAAACCTCATGATGCCTTTTACAGGAGACACCTTTAGTAATACCCAATCATCTACCTAAAACTCTACGTTTCACTAACAAACATCTGCATATGAAATCTGGAGACTCTGGGCTGCTAATAATCTCTCTTGAATCAACTGCACATTCTCTACAACCTGGTGTACTAAATTTGGCCCGAGCAAATTTTTCTCACCTTCCTCGAACCACCCAATAGGGGATCTACATCTCCACCCGTATAAGGCCTCATAGGTAGCCATCCAAATGCTGGAGTGATTGTTATTATTATAGGAAAACTCTATAAGTGGAAAATAGTCATCCTATCTCTCCCTGTAATCCAACACGCACGCTCGTAACATATCCTCTAGTGTCGGAATGGTGCATTTGGCCTGGCCGTTGGTCTGTGGGTGGAGAGGTGTAGATTTACTTGTGTAGCCAAACCTCTATGCAAGAACTTCTGAGTTGTAAAATACACCCTTCTGTCAGATATAATAGATACTGGGATGCCATAAAGTCGTATTATGTCTCGGATGTATAACCTTACATAAGCCTCTGTTGAATAGGTAGTTATGACTAGAAGGAAGTGTGATGGCTTCGTAGGTCTATCAACTATAACCCATATCGAATCAAACTCTTGATAGGAACGAGGCAATCCTGTAATGAAGTCCATATTAATTGCTTCCCACTTACATGTCGTAATATCTATACTATGTATTAGCCCGTCGGGTTTCTAGTGCTCAATATTTACCTATTGACAATTAGACACTATGCTACAAACTCTGCAATGTCTCTCTTTTTGTCGTTCCACCAGTAGATTACTTTAATGTCATGATAGATATTGGTGGATCCAGGAAAAATAGAATAATGAGAATAGTGTACCTATGCCATAATCTATTGGCGGAGTCCTGCAACATCTGGAACACACAGACATCCTCGGTATCTCAAGACTCTGACTTTTGTTACCTCAAGAACTGATACTTCTTTCCGTTGCACTTTCTCTCTCAGCTTTACTAAACCAGGATTATTGTATTATCTATCTTTCACCTTTATAACAAGAGATGACATTGTTGTATCCTAAACTGTAACTCTACTATTCTCTAAGTCTAATAATCAGACTCCCAAACTAGCTAACTGATGTAGCTCTCGAGCTAACTCTCTCTTCTCTGCTTGCAAGTATAATAAGTTATCTATAGATCTATGGTTGATGGCATCAGCTACTACATTAGCCTTCCCTGGATGATATAAGATGTCAACACCATAGTCTTTCAAAAACTCTAGCCTACTCCACTTTCGTAAATTCAGATCTTTCTGCTTGAAGAAATACTGGAGACTCTTATGATCTGCATAGATATCAACATGTATGCCATATAGATAATGCATCCAAATCTTATGCGTATGTACTACTGCAATTAACTAAAGATCATGAGTAGGATAATTCTTCTCGTGCTTCTTTAGATGTCTGGAAGCACATGCAATTACTTTACTGTGCTGCATAAGAACACATCCTAGACCAATGTTTGAGGCATCACAATAAACTTGTTACATCCCTAATTTTTATAGGCTAATTTGCGGCATAAGTTATCAATGTAAGCTCGGAGAGTGAGAATAAGTTTCATCAATGTAATACCCACGTACTGGGGGCCCGCTATGCCAAAAGCGAGAGAAACCCCATCCCTCTCTTTCCTTTTTTCGCCCCCATGTATGCTTGCGGTTTATTACACTAAAGGCTTTCAACTTTCAGGCTATGGTTGGAATCACTCGACGTATGTAAGTAGACCTGAGCACCAAAAAATTTTGGTCATATTTAAGTGTGCATATCAAGAGCCCGTGTATAAAAGGGTGAAGTCCCGAAATAATTTATGACTTAAAAAAAGTGTCGAAGATGATTGGAAATAATATTTTGTGTATGGAAAAATAAGATATGCACTAGTGTTATATCACATGATAATTATAATGAGTTTATGGAGATATTTAGATGTTCTTGGTCAAAACAATCAATGCCAATCCTTCATTGTCAAGAATACATTTATAATATTTGTCTTTTTGTGGTCATCAATATACTCCATTAAAACGACACCACTAACTATGTCATTTTTTGTATATATTAAAGTAGTAAATGGATTTGGTTGACTTTATAACCAGTCCCTTTTATTATATAAAATGGATTAGATATTCATGTAGTGCTTAGTAGCTAAATTGGTATCTTTAAGACATTACCTAGTTGCCAGCACTTAGTATACCTATTTTGATATCGTGTCCTGTATAGGTTGGTTTGTAAGCTAGTTATCTCAATTTCTTATCTCCTATATACCTTCTAAAAGAAACGTGTCGAAAGCGTTATTCAGGAAATCGACCAAGTGTGTTTCTAAAGAAAGAAAAGAGTCTTACTAGCTAAAAAATCTAATAACACTATTACTATTACGATAGATTACGAATAACACCTAACAAATATCAGTTGGGCAGTTATGTTATATGCATTGACCACCGGTTGGGCAGACACGTAATTACCACTAAGCTACGGTTGGTCGGGCAGTTACTACTAATCAGTTGGGCAGTCAAGTAGTTAGATTTACAATGTTGATATAGAGACATAGAATAAGGTTATATGATATAATAATCATTACGTATGTTGTGGCCCTCATTGGAATTTTAGGGATTCAGGTTGATTCTTATCTCTCTTTTATGATTATTTACTATTGTGTTCAATTTTTACCTTACATTATTTGTACTGATGTCCCTTTGCCTGAGGGAACTGTGGCCCCATGTAGATTCAGGTAGGTGAGGAGAGTAGCATCTATCGTACATCACCTCCGGGTATCAGTTTTTGTTGGTGAGCTTCATCTCCTCCTGGTGAATTGCCGAGTCTGGTTATGTTTATTTCCTTTTGGTACTTTAGGTATGTCGGGGGCCCTACCCCAACTTATATATTCTTTCGACGTTCCCTTTTAGAGGTTTTGTAGACATGTCTTGTGTTATACAGTTTGTTCAGTATGGCCCTGTAGGCCTGAATGTTGGTTGGAGATTATGTTGGCCTTGTGGGCCTAAGTATGTATATATATACCTAGGTTGGGTTCTTCTATTTGTAGGATATTGTGTAAGGTTGTTTTATAACTATCATTCTGATGCCTTATCATCTTAGATGGTTATACGCTCCCGTGATGATATTTAGGTGGTATGCTCGAGTTGTCCAGGCGCTGGGTGCTGGCCACACGCCCTAGCTTTGGGGTGTGATAAAATTGGTATTAGAGTAGGTCTATCCTATGGAGTCTACAAAAAAAATGTCTAGTAGAGTCTTGTTTATGGATGTGTTATTCACGACATTTATAAACGGGAGGCTACATGGCATTTTGTATGGTTACCTTTTCTTCCTATTATAGATTGTGTGATACAGCTGACATGTAAGGAATTGGACTCTTAATCCTTGTCTTGTTTTGCATACAATGATTCTTTTTTTACTAAAAGGATTGCAACTAGCCAAAAGGGAAAGGAGGTAGCTGACGAGGGTACGAGTAGTGTAACATCTATTAGTAAGGGCCAGAATGAGGCCTAGAGTGTGGATGCGATACCCCCACAGGATCTATTAAACCTGTCAGTACCAGAGGAACCGATGAGGAAACCAGCACCTCTACTTGAAACTCATGATAAGTATATGGATATGCAAAGCGCAGTACGATTGCTGCCACGATTAGTGGCCACTCAGGCCCATAGTCAGGGTATAGGTATTGGTTCTTATAATAGGGAAAATCTGAATGAAGATCCGCATAATTTCTTAGATCAGATGTACCAAACGTTGTAGGTGATACATGCTATAGATACCGAGGCAGTAGAGTTGGCTTCTTATAGATTGTGGGATATTGTGGTTGTGAAGTATGAGACGTGTGTGCAGTTTAAGGGATCGCGTGCATCATTAGTGGTATGGAAATAATTTTCTAAGGCCTTTTTGCATCATTATTTACCGGTAGAGCTCAGACGGGCCAGGAAAGATAGGTTTCTACTTCTTCCACTAGGTAATATGAGTTTATTGGAGTATAGCCTTCAGTTTAATTCATTGGCTAAGTATACTCCTACGATCATGGCCGAGATGAGTGACCTAGTGCATCGATTTGTGAAAGGTTTGGGACCACATCTGATTAATGAATTTACTACAGCCTCCTTGAACGATGTTATGGATATCTCTCACATCCAGGCATACGCTAAAAATCTAGAAGATCAAAAGCGGAAACAACAAGCGAATGGTGCCAAAATTCAATATTAAAGGGCTAGATTTGCTAGCCAAACTGAACGTTATTGGAATGACCCTAAGACATTAGCCTATATTTCAGTTAGTGCTCCTTCCCAGGACAAGGCCCATAATATGACAGATCTAGTTATCCTAAATTAGGCCAAAGTTCATGGACTTCGGGTTTTCAACAGCAGAGAGGATCACCACTGATTAGACCACCTTCTCTGTGATATGATCAGTGTGGTAGGACGCATTCTGGGTGATGTCGTCAGGATTCTAACATATGTTACACTTGTGGGGATCCCAATCACTTTATGCGAAGTTGTCCGATGAGGAAGAGAGGTGGTATGACTCAGCCAACCGAATTAGCAGCGACTTCATCATCTTTAGTGCATCCCATTGAGAGTGGGCCACAAGTAGTGGCTGGTAGAAGCTGAGGTAGGGGTAGAACATTTGTCCCTAGTAGTAGCCAACATAGCAACTACACTTTAATAAGACGGCAAGATCAGGAGACGCCTCACATTGTTGCAGGTATATAAATGGTGTTTCTTTCATTTTCTCATAGTATACACGCATTGACCGATTTGGGTTCTACTTTCATATATGCTACCTTATGTATAAGTCTGATGTGCAACCCAAGTTGTGAAATAGGAATTTTAATGAAGTTACACCAGTGGGTGAGCCGTAATAGTTAGGAATATGAGGTTTAAGATAAAAATGTTACAGCACGGCACAGCACGAACCAGTAGATGTGAAAGTCAGTTATGGACATGACCCTTTTGATGATAGGCGATCGTGTGAGGCAGTGGTTGTGTTTTCTGGTTGCGTGATAGGTTATGTATAGTCCTATTTATAGAGGAAACTCTTAAAAAATCTTTAGAAAATCCCAAGTATTAGAATCTTTAGATACGTCACCCCAACATTTGAGGACGAATGTTCTTATGGGTAGAAGGATGCTACATCTTGAATTTTTACACGTTGAGTTGCGGCATAAGTTGTCGATGTAAGATCAGAGAGTGAATATGTTTCCTCAATGTAATAACCCCATACTTTTAGGCTATTGGTGTAACCACTCGACCTATATAAGTAGACCTAAGCACCGAAGAATTTTGATCATATTTAAGTGTGCATATCAAGAGCCCAGTGTATAAAAGGGTGAAGTCCCAAAATTATTTATGACATCAAAAGAGTGTCGACGATAATTGGCAACAACATTTTGTGTATGGAAAAATAAGCTCTGGACTAGTGTTATATCACATGATAATGATAATAAATTTATGGAGATATTTAAATGTTCTTGGTCGAAACAATCAATGCCAATCCTTCATTGTAAAGAATACATTTATCATATTTGTCTTTTTGTGGTCATCAATATACTCCATTAAAACGACACCACTAACTATCTCATTTTTGTATATATTAAAGTAGTAAATGGATTTGGTTGACTTTATAACCAGTCCCTTATATTAAATAAAATAGATTAGATATGCACTTAATTTGGTAGGTTTCAATGTTTTCAACCGAGATAGAGATGACTCTATATGTAAAATTCTTTATGTGATACTATTTAGGAAGAATATCATTTCCATGATACCAGTGACCAAGAGCAATGCACCAATGACACCTCTATAAGCAAATATATATTTTACACTCCATATTTGGCATCAAACATTTAAGCTTGTTAAGAGATTAGACTTTTTGTGATCGTGTAGAACTCGTGGGAGTACTATTAGCTAGTAAATCACCCTAGGTATATAATGTCTATCCTTTCATTATTGGCATGATTGTGAACAATAACGGATTCCAAAAGAAGCATTTTATTCTTACTATTGTTTGTCTCTTATTGGGATTACTTTCCTGTCTTGATATAGGTCTTGTAAGGTAGTTATCTGAATTTCTTATCTTCCATATACCTCCTAGAAGAAGCATGTCGAAAGAGTTATTCAGGAAATTGACCGAGTGTTGTTCTCAAGAAATAATAGTCTTACTAGATGAAGAAGCCAATAGTGCTATTACTATTACGATAGATTATGAATACCACCGAACAAATATCAATCGAGAAGTTATGTATCGTTATTTACCACTGGCTGGGTAGACATGTATTTATCACTGAGCTATGACCGGTCAGGCAGTTAACACTAATCAGTTGGGCAGTAGGGTAGTTAGATTTATGATGTTGATATAGTGACATAGAATAATGTTATAAGATAAGAATAATCATTATTTATTTTGTGGCCTTGATTGGCATTTCAGGGTTCAGGTTGATTCATATCTTTCTCTTTTATGATTACTTACTTTTGTGTTCTATTTTCTCCTTACATATTCAGTACATTATTCGTATTGATGTCCCTTTTCCTGTGGGAGCAGTGTTTCGTGCCACGCATGTTTAGGTAGGCGTGGAGAGGACCCTCAACCATAGATCGCCTTTGGATATCTGCTTTTTTTGGTGAGATAAATCTCCTCCTATAGCATTGCCGAGTTTGGGTCATGATTATATCCTTTGGTACTTTTGCTATGTTGGGGGCCCTGTCCTGACTTATGTATTATGTTGACGTTCCCTTTTAGAGGCTTTATAGACATGTCATGTGTTGTACAGTTCATTCAGTACGGCCCTATAGTCTTGAATGTTGTGAGAGATTATGTTGGCCTTGTGGGCCTCAGTATGTATATATATGAATAGGTTGGGTTCTTTTGTTTGCAGGATATTATGTTAGGTAATTTTATAATTATCATTCTGAGTCCTTGTCAGCTAAGAGGGTTATACGTTTGTGTGATGATATTTAGGTGGTACTCTCGGGTTGTCCAAGCGCTTAGTGTTGGACACACACCCAAGGTTGGGGTGTGACAAACTTGGTATTAAAGTAGGTCTGTCCTGGAGAGCCTACTAAGTCGTGTCTAGTAGAGTCTTGCTTATGGATGTGTTGTGCACCACATTTATAAATGGGAGGCTACAGGGCATTTAGTATAGTAACCTTCTCTTCTTATTGTTGATCGTGCGATACAGCTAAAGTGTAAGAAATTGAAATCTTAACCATTATGTTGTTTTTCATACAACGATGTATTTGACTAGAAGAGTTGCAACTAGCTAAATGGGAAAGGTTGTAGATGACGAGGGTACGAGTATAGTACCATCTATTAGTAAGGGCTAGAGTGAGGCCCAGAGTGTGAATGCGATACTCCCATAGGATCCATTGAACCCGCCAGCACTAGAGGAACTGATGAGGGAACCAAAACCTCCAGTCCCTCCACTTGAAACTCATGACAAGGATATGGATATGCGGAGTGCAGTATGATTACTGACACGATTAGTGGCCCCTCAGGCCTAGTGTTAGGTGTGGATATTGGATTTTATAATAGAGCAGTTAGTGCGAGGGTCCGGGATTTCATTAATCTGGATCTTCTGGTATTTACGGGATCAGACCTGAATGAAGATCCATAGAATTTCTTAGATCAGATGTACCAGATGTTGCAAGTGATACATGATACAGATATCATGGCAGTAGAGTTAGTTTCATATAGATTGCAAGATGTTGCAGTTGTGTGGTGTGAGACGTGGGCATTGTGTAGGCGATCGCGTGCACCATTAGCGGTATGGAAAGAATTTTATGAGGCCTTTTTGCATTATTATGTAACGGTAAAGATCAGAAGGTCTAGGGAAGATAGGGTTCTACTTCTTTAGTAAGGTAATATGAGTGTATTGGAGTATAGACTTCAGTTTAATTCGTTGGCTAGGTATGCCCCTACGATCGTGGCCGAGATGAGTGATGGGGTGCATTGATTTGTGAATGGTTTGGGACCACATCTGATTAATGAATGTACTACAGCCTCCTTGAACACGAGTATGGATATCTCTCGCATACAGCACTATGCTAAAAATATGGAAGATCGAAAGCGGCAACAATAAAAGGATGGTGACGGAAGTCAACATCAGAGGGCTAGATTTGCTAGACAAACTGATCGTTATTGGAATGACCCTAAGCCTTCAACCTATCCTACAGTTAGTGATCCTTCCCAGGCCTAGGGGCCACAGTATGACATATCTATTTATTCTAAATCGAGCCAGAGTTCTTGGAACACGAGTTTCCAGTAGCGGAGAGGATCAATAATTATTAGACCACCTCCTCTGTGATGTGATCAGTGTTGTATGACCTATTTTAGGCGATGTCGTTCGGATTCTAACATATGTTACACTTGTGGCGATCCCAGTCATTTTATGCGACGTTGTTCGATTAATAATAGAGGTAGTATGTGTCAGCCGACCAAATCAGCATTGGCTTCATCATCTCATATGCATCTCATAGACCATGGGACACAGGTAGTGGCTGGTAGAGGCCGAGGCAGGGGTTGAGAAGCTGGCCCCGATAGTAACCAACAATGCAAGTATGCTTTAATAAGACGGCAGGATTAGGAGACGCCTGATGTTGTTTCAGGTATATCAATAATGTTTCTTTCCTTTTTTCTCATAGTATACACGCATTAACCGATTCTAGTTCTACTTTCATATATGCTACCTTGTGAATAAGTCTAGTGCGAAACCTAAGATGTGAAATAGGCCTTTTAACGTAGTTACACCAGTGGGTGAGCCGTAATAGCTAGGAATATAAGGTTTAACATGACATGTTACAACACGACTAGACACAAACCAGTAGATCTAAAGCTGAGTTATGGCCAGGACACTTTTGATGATAGACGATCGTGTGAGGTAGTAGTTGTGTTTTTTGGTTGAGTGACAGGTTTCGGATAGTCATGTTTATAGAAAAAACTCTGCCAAAATCACTAGAAAATCCCAAGTATTAGAATCTGCAGATACATCACCCCAACATTCGAGGACGAATGTTCTTAAGGGTAGAAGGATATTACATCCCAAATTTTTATACGTTGAGTTGCGGCGTAAGTTGTCGATGTAATCTCGGAGAGTGAGAATAATTTTCGTCAATGTAATACACCTATACTTTAAAGTTATGGTTGGAACCAATCGACATATGTAAGTAGACATGAGCACCGAAGAATATTGGTCATATTTAACTCTGCATATCAAGAGCTCAATATATACAAGGGTGAAGTCCCGAAATGATTTATGAATTAAAAAGAGTGTCGACGATGATTGGAAATAATATTTTTTGTATGGAAAAAATAAGTTATGGACTAGTGTTATATCACATGATAATAATAATGATTTTATGGAGATATTTAAATGTTCTTTGTCAAAACATTCAATGTCAATCCTTCATTGTCAAGAATACATTTATCATATTTATCCTTTTGTGGTCAGCAATCTACTCAATTAAAAGGACACCACTAATTATCTCTTTTTTTATAAATATTAAAGTAAGTAGTAAATGGATTTGGTTGACTTTATAATTATCTCTTTTTATTATATAAAATAGATTAGATATTCATGTAGTGCTTAGTAGCTAAATTGGTAGCTTTAAGACATTGCCTAGTTGCCACCACTTAGTCTACGTGTCAATTTCTACATGTTCACATAATATGTTAAGTTTCAATGTTTTCAATTGAGATATAGATGTCTCTATATGTAAAATTCTTTATGTTGTACTATTTAGGAAGAATATCATTTCCATAATTCCAGCGAGCAAGAGCAACACACCAACTACAACGCAACAAGCAAATATATATTTTACACCCCAAATTTGGCATCAAACATTTAAGCTTGTTAAGAGATTAGACTTTTGTGATCATGTAGAACTCACAGGAGTACTGTTAGCTAGTAAATTACCCAAGGTATGTAATAGCTAACCTTTCTTTATTGGCATGATTCCAAACAATAATGGATTTCAAAAGAAGCATTATATTCTTGCTATTGTTTGTCTTTTATTGGGATTACTTCATGTCTTGATATCGTGTCTTGTATAGGTTGGTTTGTAAGCTATTTATCTGAATTTCTTATCTCCCATATATCTCCTTGAAAAACTATATCGAAAGAGTTATTCAGAAAATCGACCGAGTGTCGTTCTAAAGAAAGAAAAGATTCTTACTAGCTAAAGAAGCCAACAATGCTATTACTATTACGAAAGATTATGAATACCACTGAACAAATATCGGTTGTCCAGTTATGCTATATGCATTTACCACTAGTTTGGAAGTTATGTATCATTGTTTATCCCCGGTTGAGTAGACACGTATTTACCATCGAGCTATGGCCTATGGGGCAGTTACCACTGATCAGTTGGGCAGTCAAGTAGTTAGATTTACGATGTTTATATACCGACATAAAATAAAGTTATAAGATAAGAATAATTATGTATGTTGTGGCCCTCATTGGCATTTCAGGGGTTTAGGTTGATTCATATCTTCTTTTTTTTATGATTACTCACTATTGTGTTCTATTTTCAACTTACATATTCAGTACATTATTTGTACTGACATCCCTTTGCCTGAGCGAGCTGTGTTTCATGTCACACAGGTTCATGTAGGTGAGGAGAGGACCCTTCACCATAGATCACCTCTGGGTGTCAGCTTTTGTTTGTGAGATCCATCTACTCATGGAGCATTGTCGAGTCTAGGTCATGTTTATTATAGCATTTTGGTACCTTGGGTATGTTGGGGGCCCTATCCAAACTTATGTATTATGTCAACATTCCCTTTTAGAGGCTTTGTAGATAATTCATGTATTGTATAGTTCTTTCAGTATGGCCTTGTAGGCATGAATGTTGGTTAGAGATTATGTTGGCCTTGTAGGCCTCAATATGTTTATATATGCCTAGGTTGGGTTCTTCTGCTTTCAGGATATTGTGCCAGGTTGTTTTATAACTATCATTATGAGGCCTTATAGTCCCAGATGGTTATACGTTCGGGTGATGATAGTTAGATAGTACGCTTGGGTCATCCAGGCATTGGGTGCTGGCCACACCCCCCAAGGTTAGGGTGTGACAAAATTGCATAGCCTTCCGAGCCCTTTGGAAGTATCAACACTGGATTTGTTGTCAACCTATTCTTCAGCTCATAGAAACTTTTCTCACATGCATCTGTCCATTGAAACTTAGTTGCCTTCTAAGTTAGTTCATCAATGGAGCTGAAATAGAAGTGAAACCCTCTACGAACCTCATGTAATATCCAGTTATACCCAAGAAACTTCGGACCTATGTAGCTGTCATAGATCTAGGCCAAGTCTTTACGGCCTCAATCTTCTTTGTATCAACTCTAATGTCCTTGTCTGATACAATATGTCCTAAGAATGCCACAAAGTTTAACCAGAACTCGCATTTGGAGAACTTCACATATAACTTGTGGTCTTAAAGTATCGGAAGTACTATCCTTACATGATTTGCATGCTCAACCTCTGAACGTCAATACACAAGAATATCATCTACGATTACTGTTACACCGCACGATTTTGTGTGATATCAAATGTATAGTTAGCTGATTTGAGCTCTGGCAACCCGAGACCCTTCCCAAGGGTGACATATGACATATATGAGTATTACAGAGGTATATGGAAGGTTAAAAGTCAATTGGATCAAAGGAATTACATCTCAACAAAATTTGATGAATATTAGACGATATGCTAAGCAATCTGCCCCACGAAAGCTAATCAGCCTTGCGGATCAAGCCACAAACTTAAGCCCTTATTTTCTTATCTCACTGCCACCATCTACAGTGGCATATGCGGCCACAAATGGTGATTTGCGTCGCATACCCAGCCGTAGGTGAGTAGCGGTGGGGAGTACTACAAATGGCCACAACTCGGTGGCTTCCCATTTTTCATTCCATTTCGACCCTAATCACCCCCAAATACTCTCAAACCATCCTCTAGGGTTCCTACATTATCAAGGGTCCATCCCATGCCAATTTGAAGAGAAATCCTCCATGAACAATCATTAATAAGCTTGGAAATCCTCCCTAGATAGCTACACAAGTTTAAGGTTTTCTTTAAGATGGAAGAGTGCCTATTCTAAAGGACCTTGTGGATGGTTTAAGGTAAGAACTTGATGGTCCTAATGATATCTAGCTTCTCATAACTTATTCGAAGTTATTTATAAAGGAAAGTTGTGATAGTTAAGCTCAGAACTCCATGGAAAGGTTGTTATTGTTATTGAGGGTATGAGCACTAGAAGTTATAGATGGTGTATGATGATCTTATGGATTTAGTTGTTGTGGCTATTGCTATTGATGTTGTGTTGAAGGGAAGTTGGTACCATGGTGGTGGCTATGAACATCATAGCTTGAGAAGCACCTCTTTTAGGTGCTCGTTAGATTATCTGAGTGAATCAATTTCTAGTTTGTTGATCTTATTTTGATCCAAACCTTCCATATTGTGTAGATGATCACCCGTAAAGTGTTCAAGGGTTCGTGAGGCATTGGTAACTACGCGAAACAAGTATGTAAGGCTAGTCTCTTCATTCATAAGAATGGCATCCAAAGTATTTATCATTTTCAAAATGAAACGTCAAAGAATCATCCTATTCATATGTTGTTTAACCCTTGTCAGGGATAGTTCCTTGCTATCATTGTATTCCATATCATTGTTGATCATCCAGTTGAGACGATACTCCTTCCTAATGGAGTATCTCAAGTCACAGTCTGGTATATCGACAAGTTGTCATCGATAAGAAAAAGAAAAGATCGAACCAATGTCAAAGGCTAAAATCCATGGTTACCTACAAAAGATGAGTATTATTCACATGTTGTTGTACTTCATTGATCATATCTTTTATCTCGTTATTGTACTCTATGTATCTTGTTTATCTATGAACTCCATAAACCTAAAATGGGAAGGCTCCAAAGAGTTAGTCGTTGAGTCGACCAAGTGTCATTTCAAAGAAAAGTCAAAGAGTTTATGAGTTTCAAAGAAGCCAAGAGCCATTGTTATCACAGTACAATATCCCCACCACTGAACCTATATAGGTGGGCACTTACATACAGATATATATATATATATATTAGTTACACCATCGTTGCGACCAGCCAGTGGGAAGTTGGACATGTATATTATACACACTGCGCCATGCTATAGTCGGTCTAATATGCACTTATATGTGCATCCATACATACACCTCAGAGTATACCTGAGGGAAGTGACACATTACACCTCGGGTTATAAGCGGATGGTAGATTACAAACCAAACTTCTTATACCAAGAGTTCAGTATAGTTTCAGAGTTTCATTGTTCGCCCTATGTGGCATTCAATTTATCAGAGTATCATATTGCTTTTATGCATCTCTTTACATCTTATATTTTTATATTGTTATTCATGCTTTACATACCAGTACATTTCATTTATACTGATGTCCCATTTGTCGAGGGCGCTGTATGCCATGCTGTAGATTTAGACAGAGGTGCAGATAGAACTCCCCAATAGGAGCTGGTTGGGTTTTTCGGATCGAGTGGTGAGATTTTTCATCTGAAGCTACCGAGCCAGAGTCGTGAGCTGAGTTCGCTACAAGTATAATAGATTGGTAGGTCGGGGCCTTGTCCTAGCCATATCAAAGTTATATTTTCTATAGAGGCTTGTAGACCGGATGTATGTATAGTTACCTCTCTATGGCCTTATCGACCTTGCTGTATATATGTTGGCCTTATTGTCCTTATATCAGATTTTCATATTCAATTTCCCTTCTATTGATCATTCTGAGGCCTTAGCAGCCCAAATCATAGTTTGATCAAATTATGATATGTATGTGGTACACTCAGGCCGTTTAGGCACCGACCACACCTCTCATTTTGGGGTGCGACAAACTTGGTATCAGTGTAGGTCAGTCTTATGGAGTATACAAGTTGTGTCTAGCATAGTATTGTTTATGGGTGTGTTGTGCATCACACTTATAAGCGAGAGGTTGTTGGGAATATAGGGATGGTTTATGTTCTTTAATCTTATAGATCGTGCAGTAGATCTGATTTATAAATATTCCAGTCTAACTCATGCTTTACATAGTTTCAATTTTGATGATAACCAGAAAGACCTTGGTTAACTCGTATTCATAGCCAGTCCACAAAACATTTTGACCAAGATTATTGACATGCCAGAGGTGCGAGTATGATATTGAAATTCAGAGTGTGAGAAATTGTATCCCCCATATACATAGAAAGTGAGATGGGTTCATAAAGGTGAAGTATTGACCTTAGAATTGTAAAGAAGGCAAAGTAATAGAGGTGCCCGATATCTAAAATACAGAAGAAGGTGATGAGGCCAAAATCCAGATAACAATAATAAAAGCCTTGTTATTCCGTCTTCAGCGATGATAGTATCACAGTGAAAATTACCTATTTCTGTTGTTTATTATTGACATCAATGAACGTAAGTTTCGAAAGAAGTAGGATTTCAGGATTTAGTGAGAACTTAGCACGATCCTCAGCATGAATTGTACTGAAGAATAGTACGGTTAGGTAGTGGTACCCCTTTAGAGAAAGTGTAAATAATCTACCTTGGAATTGTTAGCCAAATATAACCTTGAAAGGATTCACATATTAGTGGGGCGGACATGAATCCCTTTGTGCGGAAAGTAAATCATGAGGGTATAGACGAGGATAAAAGGTGATATTCATAGTACGATATTAATGTAAAGGTAAATGAAAATGGGAATAAAGGTATGAGACAACGAAGAATCGTGAAATGAAGTATAAGAGAATGGTAAGCCGTGGCCGATGAAGATAGAAAGTTGATGAAATGAATTATAAAAAAATGCTCTGATTATTACTAGATGTTATAAGAGAATCAATCGCAGGAGCCGGATAAGATTTGATATGAAAGAGAGATTTCGTCTTAAACATTCACAACTGTAATAACCGAACTTGACTAACAAGTGTAGTGTCATACAAACAGAGTATATTCCTAACCATGGATGTACACCTACCTGGTTCTTATAATGTGAGTCTGGACGTTTAAGGGAAGGCGTTATAAGACCAAGTACCTATTACGATATTTGAGTAAGTAGAAATTGATGGGATAGGCCGTCAAAATGATTTAGTCATTAAATCAAGGAACATTAATGTTGAGTCGATCCTTTAGATAGGATGGAATAAGAGTTGATGACTCTCGAGAGGATATAATAAGAGTTACCGCGGAGTGGCAAATAAGTGAATACGTAGTAAAGATGTACTTTACAAGAAAGGGCGATCCTTATATTAAGGAGATGAGCCATCAGAATATGGTATTTTTACATTAAGGGACGATCTTAGCATTTGAGACATTGATCTCGCAAGCTAGTGGCACCGATTCTCATGAAATATTCCAACCACGAAGTAATAGTCTGAGGGGTTGGTATATGGTGAACAAGTTGAGGGGCTACGAAGACCGAAAGTATAAGCCCATAGTTAAGGACGATGCCCATAGTGAATGAAAAAGAGATGTAATGGTAAGAAGGATAAGCGATAAAATATTAGGGATATCAAAAATGCTGCAAGAATATACAATTACAAAACTGTTAAAATCAAATGGATGGTATCTACTAAGAAAAAGAGAATGATCTAATGTACATACAGATGGGAACGACTCACCGATAATGGTAACGGTTGAATAAAGACCAGGATTTGTTTTCAAAGTGGAATGTAAGGCTAGATATAGAAAGGACCCCTGAATAACAAAGGTTGAGGTCAGTCGATACATTGCAAGGTACTTACCCAGAAGAAGCAAGAGGACAAAGTTGTTTACACCTAAAATCCCGAATAGGAAAGTTAAGCCCATGACTCAAGATTGGCAACAATAATCCCACTTTAAAAATGTAACCACAAGGAACTTTTAGTGTAAATTTGAGTTGAGTTTCACTTACTAATGAGTAAAGGAACCCTTTCTGACCCATCTCAATGACATAAAGAATTACAAGCCCTCTTAAATAAAATAACAGTTCATAGAAGGAAAAAAAGAAAATAAGTAAGCAAAGGTGGATTTAAATAATGTTGTGAAATATGATCCTCCCTAAAAGAAATAGGTTTCCCCAAGTTAAACTTCAGCAAGTAAGTATCCCTCAAATATGGAGAAAAGACACGAGCATAGCATTGTTCTAGCCGATCGATCAAGAATTCGAACATGGGACTAAATCAACGATAGAACTTAATGGTTTCCCTCCTTTTAGGGATGGAGTGGTAGATAACTGTGTAGGAGTTAGGTCCAATGACCCTTTAAGGAATAAGTTCAGCGAAACATCATAATACCCTTCAAAGTAACCTAAGATAAGGTATGTAAATAATATAGCCTATGTCGAGGCTCGGAAAAAGGAAAGACTAGCGAAGGAGCTCCAATAGATAGTAAGTTTAAACATCTAATTTCAGGTCTCCAATGATAATAGAGCGATATGCGGGGATCTTTAGTGTCACCCTGATGGCAAAAGAAAAAGAAATGATAAAGGAAGAGTTGGAAGGGATACCATCAGAAGGTAATATTCCATGGTAATAGATCCAATACCAGAGTTAAATCCAGACAAAGTTCTCCAGTATTAATTCGGTCGTGTGTCCCAAGTTTCACTGGGTTATGAGATAACATTAAGAGCAGATGTGTTCTGTTCCTACAATTCAGCTCATCTAGAGTCAGGGAGGATGTATTACGATACCAAAGATAGGGACTGATGTAATAATGGTTAGCAGAGTATTGCCAAGTTTTGGAATAGCACCCCAGTGGTAATCATGAAAAGACAAAGCATTAGAGGGCTAGGAGGGCTAGTATACAGGCTACAGATTTCCACCTAGAAAGAATAGTGTGGGTTAATGATAAAGATCAGTATGGGTTCATACATGTTCTTATCAGAAATGTCACTCTCAATGGTTGAAAATCAACAAATTTACAAAGGTAACCCCGTTCTTACCAATTAGAGCTAGTCGAGTAGTGAAGGATTTCGCTAGCTTTCCATCGACAAAAGGTCACGAAATTGCAGGACATTTAGGTATCTAGCACTCCAAGTGGAGAGGACCTAGTTGCAAAGAAAGGTGTGGAGGAGCAGAGGAAGCCCTTGTAGTTCTCTCACAAACCGGTAGTCGAGTTGAGCGCATGATTTAGACGCTCGAGGTATGATACATGAAGATATAATTGATCTATAAGAAGAATAGGATAATCATCTACCCTGTTATTAGGTGTACATTATGGAGGTTATTACATTATTATAGATATAGTTTCTTATAAGACCTTGTTTGGTCGGGGGTATAGATTGTCGATCAATTGACTCGACATAAACAAGTAAGGAGTTATTTAAAATTGTTGGTTGTTTCGGGTAGCTTTAGGGAGAGTTGGGTTTAGATGTTTTGTGGGGTCGTTGTAGACACGTTTAGGGTTGTTTTGATGGTTGTTCCTTGGTGATATGATGGTGGCAAGGCGACGGAATAGAACTGAAACAGTGAGGTTCTCGGCAAGGTGCATTATGCGGACAGTTTGGTGTAGTTGGGTTTAGACGGTTGTATACGTGGGGTTTCAGTTGGTGGCCTTTGTCGCGAACGTTAGGAAAGTATTTTGGGATACGGTGGTGGAAGGAAGATAGTGGTTTTGACAAGGAATGAACGCGGGATGCTAGGTGCAAACCTGAGTGCAATCCAAGTGTAGGACGGTCGATATAGCAAGGATAATGACACGAGGGTTTTAATGCTCGAGTCGACACCAAGATGAGTTTGGCCAATTGGACAAGGACTAGACCGAGATTGCTAAGTACAAGCTCGAGTACTAACCAAGTGAGGGTGGCCGGTAAGCTTAAGATCGATTGTTGGCTTGGGGTTGGTTCACACGAGAACTGAAGGCCCACAAAAGGACCAACTAAGGTAGACAACATACAAGTTGAATACTTTAGTGTTTGGGTAAAACTCAAGTTTTTCTATTCATCAACAACTGCCTTTTTACAACATCCTAAGGGTCCTATTTATAGTAGTACATGGACCTTTCTAGAAGACAACAAAAGGACACAATCTACACCGCTAAGTGGGGACAAATGGGAAAGGGCTCGAGTTACTTGGGGAGCAAGGGTGCTCTCGGCCAAGCCTGAACAAATGGGAAAGGTTTTGGTTTACTTGGGGGACAAAGATTAATGCTTTCTAGACCATCCTCTTGTGTTTCCAATGTCGATGAATGCATGAACCTGGTCTTCTTGGAATCATGATTGGAAGCTTCTTGAACATGTGTCTTGGTGAGTTGTTTCGGCCAACTCTTCATCTCCCCTAGGCCGAACTTGATGTATCCTAGGTAGCCAAATCCATGAATTAGTAGTTGGTTCATGAATTGTCTTTTTGGAAGCCTCATCTTCTAGATCAGTCTTGTCCTTGCTACCTTGGCTTAACCCTCTTCACACGGCCTAGACACATGGCCTAGTCATCCTATTCCCTTATATCTTTATCCTAGTCACCTTGTCTTATTACATGGTACATTAACTGTGTGCTAAGAAGAACTAAAAGATAAGATAAGAATTAAAGATAAGCTGAAAGAAAAACAAACATGTTCTTCGGCCAAGACCTACATACAAAGCCGAAATAAAATGTTGTTTTCTTAAACCTTCATGTGATGTCGTTCATTCTACTCCACATCTCATCCCATTTGAGGCATTTAACCGTAGGTTGATGGTGAGTTGTTAGTACTCATAGTAAAGTACCTCTCGACTTAGGTTGAGAGTTTAAGTCCGCGGGCTTTATTTCATCACAAAAAACTAGAGTGGTCTATATATGCTTTGCTGATGATTTATTAATGTTTTGTAAAGATGACCTTCCTTTCATAAAATTGCTATGAGAGGGTTTTTTATATATTTTCATATGCCTATGTCCATGCGGCTAATGCTGACTAAATCTCAATCTACATAATTGGAATTAAAGCTGAATTGAAGTAGTAAATCCTAACTACCTTGGGCTTCACTGAAGGTACTCTCCCCTTCAAATAATTAGGAGTGTCACTGTCCTCTAAAAATCTCACAGTTGGCCAATGTCTTTCATTGGTAGAAAAGATTAATGATAGGGCCAAATACTGGTCTTCAAAGCTACTGTCTTATGCTAGTAGGTTGCAGTTGATTGATGTGTCATAGAATTATGACATATTTGATGTCTTTTGACAATAAATTTTACTTGTTTTTAAGCAAGTTTGTGTCATTTTGATGAGTTTTTACTGCGTTTTAGGTAGTTGATGACAAAAAGGAAAGCACAAGGAAATTTCACCAAAAGTCCACAAAATTAAGAGAAGTACGAACTGTACATATTTGTACGGCCCGTACATTTGTACCAGACTTAGATGGCAAGAAACAGACTGCATGACTTGTGATGATGCTTGATGCGGTAATAATGTACGTACTGTATAATTATGTACGGGACGTACTTCACACCATACATTGAAGGCTCTGTTACGGTTCACTTTTACGCGAAGCATAAAAGCTACTAAGAGATTGTTGGACTCTATTCCAATATTTATTTTTTAGATGCGCCACCTAATTTATAAAAAAATTAGGAAAACCAGCTAAAAGGGTTTTTCAAACAAAAAAAATATTTTAAACAATCAGAGTTCAAGGTAAGGGTTCTGGTGATTCCTCAGGGAAGGCGTGAAACACTCCGATATTAAGAATCCGTCGAATAAAGTTGATCTTCAATTTCCATAGTATGTTTTACTAGTGATTAATTGATCAAAAAGAATGTTTAACTTCTTGCCAAAATAAAAGTCAGAGAATATCATCATTATTTTTTATTCAAAGTTTTGAAGGAAAGGATTTTAAAAATAATGAGTTGAGTTTTTCTTGGAAAAGTTCATGTACGAGTAAATTAGTCAATTCATTTTCGGACTAAGATACACTCAAAATCTATTTTGAGTAGAATCCTACTACATTTTGTTCAAATGTCATGCCTTATTTGATCTTATATGTCTCAAAAAACTTTTTTTTTTAAATGTAAGTTCCTTTTAAAATGATATGCCATGCTCTTTATACAAGTATTATTTGTAAAGTTTTTCCTTTAATTATGAAGGTCAACCAATATCCTATTTAGAACCACTTTATTCAAACTTGGGCCTTTAAATAATTTTCTTTCTTTTATAAATGAAATTCAGTTGGTCTGGCCCAAAATAGTCCTCTAAGGTAAAGGAGTTTCGAAATTTAATTTGTCTTTTTTTTTTCGAAAATCAATTTCAGATTTCTGCACATTTAAACAAGTTTGAAAATGAATTTCTTTTTTTTCTTTAAATCAGTTCACATGTTTTTTATCCAAAAGTCAATCAAGTTGCGTGAAGATATTTTCCAAGTGATTAAAGTATCCAACTTATATAAAAATCCATTTTTTATTATCCATTTATTTAAGAAAGAAATACAAAGTCCTTTTATCTTTTGGACTGATTTTTAAAATACGTTTTTGGGGATCCTCCTATTCGTTTTGCCTAAATCCTAAGTCTTAATCACTCGGGTTCAAATATAATACAAGTTTTTTACAACAATTACAAACAAATATATAAAGTAAAATAAAACAAAGAGAGAGTAAGGCTGGTGGACCTTCGAGCCTACCAGTTAATCATTTTGACCCATGGTTGGGCCTTCAATGCACCGGTGTTCGGACTCGATGAAAAAAGAGACTGTTGGGCTGCTGGCCCAATAGAGTCGATGGTCGTCTGGCCAAAATGGGCTGTGTCACCGGTCATGCGAAGACGGAGATGGGAAAAGGGAATTTCATATTAGAATGCACCCAAATGTATCTAAATTAAACACAGAATGTTTACAAGTATGACACAAATACTAGTTAATAAACATATGAAGGAAAGTCAAAGTCTAGGACTAGACGTTTATCAAATGCAAACAGATTCGCGACTTTCAGGCCTAGGTCGATGATATATAAATTAAAGAATGGGCTTGGCCCATTTCCGATTTCAGCAGTAGCATATTTATAAGGGAAAATACAACAAGTGGGCCTGGCCCATATAGGATATATCAAAGGCGGTAGCACATAGCAAAGGTGAATAATGGGCCAGGCCCAAGAGGATTCATGATACTCAAGACAAGAAAAAGGTATACATGAAGATATACTGGTGATATAACAGTGTATACATAGTATACAACATATATACTTTCAGGTATACTCATTACATATCAAAAGCATAACAAAACAGATTTGGAGCAGGTAGAATGAGTAAATATACATATAGGTCATGGTAAGTCCCTATACTCCATTCTTTACACTTCTAATCTAAATTTATCCAAAACAAATCAGTTTTCAGCTTATGGATTCTAAGATCCAGGTTAACACATAGCATAGATGGAGGTCGTGAATGCATGGAAACAAGACAAGAGCAATACCTAATCCACATAATTCAATTACTTAAAACAAATAACATGGCAGAACCAAAAGTGATCATTCAAAGGACATACCTCTATTTTCTATGGTATTGTCTATAGCAAATAAGGAGGATAATGAACACATTGAAAAGTAATAGCACCAGTGGGCTTTCTCCGAGATTTTTAGACCAACTAAACATCCTATTTGTGAGGCCTAGATGCAATAAGTTACATAGATGACTTTCCCTATTCTAACTTATCATGCTTGACCCATGCTCCATTAGGGCCTAATCTTTCTTATTAAAACAAGTAGCAGGTAAAGAAATTAAGGCAATCATTTAAAATCAGGTAGACAAATTAGGATATCCTGACTTCACACATGACTGAAGGTTTAATGATAGCCTTTTTTCATATTAGACAGATTTTAAGACATAGGACATTTCACCTGCCAATGAAGAAGAGAATATATGCTGATCCTAATTACACGTGCACTTAATCAAATTTAACAACCTAGTTTCTAAGTTTTCATCACATCCTTTTATGTTCATCAACAGGGTACCACAAGCACTTAGGCCATTTTAAAGAAGTTCATGCAATCTACCAAACTAGACTTTACCACATTCATGACTCCAAAACCACACAACACACAAGAAACCAAACAATATGAAATGATTTTGTTCATTCAAATAACAATCTCTTATATCTTAGTGAGTCTATGTCATATTGAGACGAAGGCAGAAAACTTCACAAGGGATCATGAACTATGTGCAGGTTAACAAATCAAGCTGAAAGATCTCAAGACACTTGACAGACATTGTAGCATTTAAGACATCACAAATCATCACAAAACTGGAAGGTAAATGCAAAGTTACAGGAACATGCTTCTGAACTTATCACAAAGGGGTTGACATGATTTAACTAGACACAACCTAGGGAGCCTTCTAGTTCTTATGTTAAGACATATACAACTGGTTAACTGATTTTTACTCCTATTATCTTAACAAGGGGGGATGGATGCACCTGGACATGGCTATTATCAGGCTGAAACATCACTAAGTTTAGTTCATATAAACACATTTGGGATAATCACAACACTTAGACCAAACCTTTCATTTTACCTATCCTTTTAGTTAGCAGACATGTGATCAAGCCTAGAGATTTGTAAACTTGATGGATATTGGATCAAGTGGTTACCGCAGAACTTCGACACATACATGGCAAGTATACTTGTCACCTTAAGCTAGCATAGAAACCTCTTGAAATGACATTAGATAGGACCTAAACAGTCAGCATACTACATGATATCCCAATTTTACTCCTTCCAATTTTAGGTTTTATATCAATAAATAAGTATTTAAACTAGGTGATTAGGCATCAAACCAACAATTTTAACTAAACACATGGAGGATAATGCTGATATGAGTTCAAAATGGTGTAATAGCATAGATTAGACATCATTTCATGTCCCTAAAGCCTAGTATTCATTAAGCTAGACCAAAATTCATGTATACTATCTAACAGAATCCAAATCTACACAATAGAGGCATAGTATTGTTACACCCTGTAATTTCATATATTAAATATATCTTAATCTAGGGAGACTAAGACAAGGATACGGCTTCCTTTGAAAAAATTAAGGAATGATTGAGTTGAAACCCGAAGAAGCAGTAAGAGTGTAAGAGTCGTTAAGCCCTTTGTGCTGGAAATCCTTATGATAAGTGTTTTGTGTCAAGAAGATATAAGATGAAAGGAGTTATGATGCCCATAAAAGGTTAAGAAAGGCCTTGGGACAAACTTGGAAGTGTATTTAAGAGATTTTGAGTTATACCCATTGTTTCGTGCATGTTTAAGAGCATGGTTCATCGATTTGAGTTATGTTGACTCGAGCCTTGTTCTGATGGTCTTTTATGACATAAATAAATATTAAGAAGGTCTATGGATAGTTATAAGTCATTTGGTTTAAGGGAATCATATCTCGATGAAGTTTGACGAAGATAGGACTATATGCTAAGTGTTTCGCATCATGAAACCCATTTTGCTTCACGGATGGGGCAGCGGATGAAGGCCATCCCTCAGCCACCTTCCTAACACCATCTGTAGTGGGATATGCGGCCGCAGATGGTAATCTGCGATGCAGATCCTACCACGGATGGGAGGCGGTGGAAAGGCCATATAAAGCCTAATTGATTGTCTATCGATGCCAACTGGCTATCAGCCACCATATAACTTCAGATACAAAGCATGATTTTTCCAAAACGTGCAAGGCGCCCCCAGCCTTCCAACAGGAAAGACAACTAATAAAAGTCAATTTCTCTTCACCCCAAACATTTCATTTTCAATCCAAATGGACCCTAGATGCTCTCAAACTCTCTCACAAGACTTAAAACCATTAAAGATCAGATCCTTGAGCTTATGATGTGAAATCTCCCTTGGAATGCTCGGATTATCTCAAGAATCCTCCCTAGATCATTGGAAAAGCTTGGAGCTTCTTAGAGAATTGAGAGGAGACTTGGTGTAAGATATTTCTTGGTTGTTTTGAGGTATTTCATGGTTCTTACTATAGAACTCATATTCTTAGAAAATGCTAGCATCGTTACCCTTAATCATTGATGTTCTGCTTATTCATTACCCTTGAATGGGATCCATGATCGTCATACGTCTCTTGTCGAAATGTGTTTTTTGAACTCTATTGAGTTGAATGGATTCTTATCTTGTTGGGGTAACTTAGAGGTCTTCTCGATAGTCGTTGCTATACTATTGATTTTGAGTTTATGATGAATTATAAGGTTGGCTGTAAAGAAGTTCCATATCGATTGACGGAGGGTTAACGATGTTACACCTTGTAGATTTACATTTTGTCATGTTATCGAGTGATACTGGTATTCCGGAAATATGTATGACCTTATGGAAGGTTGCTTTAGAAATAAAATAAAAAAAAGAAGACACAAAGTGTAGAGGATTCAATCCCATGACCTTAAGGAATTAAATCAAGTGCTTAACCAGTGCACCACACATTCTCATTTGACAATGGGTTCCTTCATGTAATATTAGATATATTTTAAGAATAATATATATAATTTACCGAGTTTAGTTGGGTGATCATGAGTTCACATGACCCAATTTTTCTACATATATTCTCCCCTGGAGAGCTTGTTCCTAAACCAAACAACCCATTATTATTTGATTGTTATCCCACGTAAAGTGATTTAAAATATTATAAAATTGTGGTATAAATAATCTCATAATTGCTATTTTCGAAATTAAAAATTCTAACAAAACTTAGGTAAAATAATTACACATTTTACTCTTGATTATAATCTCTTATCCTCATAAGACCCCGAAGGAATACGAAAGGCATTAAACAAAATTAGTTTGACTTTTTTCGCTCAAATGGAGAAATTACATACAACACTCTATGTCTCTATCAAGTACCATATCCCTTTTTCGAAAGTACAACATCCTTAAATCCCACAAACTGTGGTGGCGAGCAGAAATTTGTTGGTATTGCTTAAAGCTTGATTTTCGAATACTACCAATATTTGGCATTTATTTGTGGAATTTTTTAACTTCACTAGCAAATAGAAATTTTGAATTGGTGTTTATTTGCATTTTTGAAGCAAAATTTGTAACATTTTATTAAAGGAAAAGGACATGGTGTGACCACCGACAAAAAAAATAAATACCCAAAAAAGTCTAAATTTAAGTAAATGACTCCAAATAATTTTTAAGCCCAAAATAAAGACAAATTTAACCAAATCTTATTTTCTCACTTTCTTCCCTATTTCTTTCCCTTCCCACTTGGCGACCACCCAAGCTTCACTGGAGCGCCGCCATGCTTCTCCGGCAAACTCCAACGACGGGAGAACTGACGCCGATGAGTCTCCGGAAGATTGAAGTTGCTGCTGATTTTCCTGATTATTTTGACTTAATTTCAGTTGTACAACCTTTTTTGTTTTATGTTTTACCTGAATTGTGTGAGGGAATTCAGGTATATAAACATTCTTTTATCACCGTATATAATCGCTACACAAATCACAATCATTTGGAGACGTACAAAATATTTGTTTCTTGCAATTTGATGTTCGTTAAATGGAATTGTATAGAGCTTTTCTAAATTTGAATGCTACAAAAGTTATATTTGCAGGAGGAAAGAAATGATTTTAATGGAACAGGATAAAATCATTAAAATGATGACTTGGGTGACCTGGGTGTTTTGAAGATTCTTCGTTTAGCTAAAATGGTTTCTGTTTGAAAGTTATTTCGGTTTTGTTTCTGTGCATATTAGCATTTAAAGTGATGTAATCTGTTCAACAGACAGTATAAACAAAATGAAAGTTATTTGGGTTTTGTTTCTGTGCATATTAGCTATACAATGGTTTCTGTCTGAAACTTGAAAGCTGTCTTAATGGAAGGAATTATAAGTTTGCGCAAACTATTGCAATTATGAACTTATTTTGGTGGAATTTAGCTTCTCCATATTTCTCGTTTAGTGACCCATATTGGTTTGAGTGATTGTTTTCTTACCCATAATTGGTGATTTATTATTTGGTATTTTGGTGGAAATTTGTTTTATTAATTGTCTGCTTAGTGTAATTTTAGTGTCAACAGGATATACAATTTCTTCTACGAGTTAAGTTGATGTGGTTTCCTGATTTGCTTGTCAAATTTCTGTGGCGAAACGTCATATTTTAATATGTATATAATAGTTGTATAATTAGTGAGTATACATTGATTATACATTTATTATATATTTACTATCCACATAATATGCAATAATGATACATTTTCTATATGTATAATGTAGGGATACATATTCTATACATCAATGATACAGTTTCTATACATATACAGTATTGATACATATTATATACAATAATGATATAATTTTCTATACACATATTGTAGGGATACATATTCTATACATCAATGATGCAGTTTCTATACATATATAGTATTGATACATATCTTATACAACAATGATACAATTTTTATACACATACTGTAGGGATATCTATACATATGCAGTATTGATACATATTCTATACAACAATGATACAATTTCTATACACGTACTGTAGGGATACATATTCTATATCTCAATGATACAGT
This sequence comes from Anisodus tanguticus, assembly GCA_034509755.1. NCBI lineage: Eukaryota > Viridiplantae > Streptophyta > Magnoliopsida > Solanales > Solanaceae > Anisodus > Anisodus tanguticus. Next base: position 24,895,953 of record CM067552.1, on the reverse strand, counting down.
TTCTATACATATATAGTATTGATACATATTTTATACAACAATGATACAATTTCTATACACATACTGTAGGGATATCTATACATATACATTATTGATACATATTCTATACAACAATGATACAATTTCTATACGCGAACTGTAGGAATACATATTCTATACATTAGTGATACATTTTTTATACATATACAACAGTGATACATATTCTATACTATAACGATACAATTTCTATACATATAATGGGGGGGGGGGGGGGGGAATAGATAAAGAGAATGTGTGGTAAGGTGATGTAAGAGTTCCAAGAAGAGACATTAGGGTTTTGATTTTTGGAGGTTTGAGTTGTACAAAAAATGTACTATTGATAAACTATTACACTATCAGAGAAGGTTCAAATTTTTGAAATGTTTAATTTATTAACACTTTTACCACGCTTCTATTTAGTATATAATACCAAATTATTAAAGAAATCAATAAATAGAGCTTAAGCAATTTGATATTTTTTATATCATATTTAGAAAATTATAAAAATAATTACAAAAAAATTGAGTCATATTTTAGATACATATAACTTTTGCTTTCATTTTCAAAAGAGAAAAGTTATAAAAATATATTTTCTATTAATTTAAATTGTAATAAATAACCTAGTGACTTTAGTATATTTCTTATTGTAATCTAATTATATAATTATTTTTTATATTATATTAATCTAAAATATTTATTTAATATTTTCATTTTTGTATTGTATTTTTATCTTTACAAAAGAAAGAGAAAGATAAAAATAAAAAAGAACATCAAATGAAGAAGATAAACTAAATAAAAAAGGAAATTAAAATTAAGAGGAAACAAACAAAATAACAAAAATAGAGACAACAAAAATATTGATGAAAAATAAGAGACAAATAGTTATCAAAAACTTAAAAAGGAGACTAGAAAATTGGCTGAGATTAGTTTAGGGCTACAAAATGGATTTTTGAAAAAATTTGGGTCATTGAATGTCAATTGTTTCACCTGACCAAGTTCAATATTTTGAAGTTGTGGTTTGGACGCGTATCTCAAGTGTTTTCTTTTTCTTCAAATCTTCAACTTATAAACTTATTTTTTTCAAATGTTGAACTTTCATAAACGTTTTTCCCCATACTACAATTTGAAATATTGTTCAAGTGGTGATAGCTATTCCTAATTATTGTGGCGCGATATATATAGGACCTGCAACTACATGATAGCACAAGAAACTTGCACAACTATTATTGACAATAGATCACAGGACCTAAAGCAACTTGCATTGATCTTGAATCTTGAGGTTTTCCAAATTTATAAGGTAAAATTCGTATAAGACAGTTGTACGAATTATGGCCTGACACGTGGAGTATGATACCGAGTCAGACCCACTTCAGTTTGCAGCAGAGTCGATAACAGTATTAAAGAAGGCTGCGAGTTGTTTCACGTCGTAACAGACGACTGTTACTCAATCTGGGCATACGACTTTCAACGGCATTTTAATAGCATTTATTGGGAGATTGATTGTCCAATTATTACAACATTCATTTTCTTGTATTTATGAGGGCATATTTCGTGGCTTGTGTACCCATGTAGCGCATGTATAAATAAGACACAACATTACATTTTAACCCATCAGATTCTTGCTTTTCACAATATACTTACTGATATTCTCTTGATTGATGTGCTTACATACAAGTTACCGTAACTTTTACTCAGAAGTTATATCAAGACTAAGGTCATTACTGCTTACTTTGTCTTATTGTTATTTATCTTAAGCATAATTCTTATCTAACGTATCACTTGAGATCCATGTATCCTTGACCACGAATACAAATTCAACTATACCATTTTACAGATAAAAAGTTCGGCGCCCACCGTGGGGCTTGAACAATTGTGGTGTCACAAGTGACCCTTCTAATAATTTACTTTTTTCTTTAAGTCTTTTTGTTTGTTCAAATCAGAAAAGATGACAGGACTAGGTGACAACAGTCGAGACATCGGGGGCAACACTGGCAATTTGGGGGCCAACGACATGACACTCAAAGACCCGATGAATACATACGGTGTCACTGTAAAGGACAGTCAAACTCAATACGAAGATGATCCGATGGATGAAACACCCGAAGAAGCCATATAGAACCTTCAGGCACAGAATGCTGCAATAAGGGCAGAATTGGAGCGTATAAAGCGGTTTGAAGAATAGTTCATGTCCAGGAATACTGGCAGTACTCTGACAGGAGAACCGACTCCTTCACTAAACACACACGGAGAAACCGGTGATAGTTGAGGCAAAACCTGTGATAACCAAGATAGATCTACAAATGGTGGCTCGAAGAGTGAGGTCCCTGAAAACGCATTCCAGGAGAAAGTCCTGAAATTCATGAAGGACATGATTAGCAAAGATACCAATGCAGAGAAGGCAGATAAAATTTACCAGGAGGATCGGTGATAGTTCAACCAAATATCGAGGGGCCCACACATGGTTGACGATCCAAATGCAAAGAAATATATTTAGTTGGTGTATAAGCCAGAGGCTACACTTGAGTTAATACCCAAAAGGTTCAAAATGCCTTTTGTGGCCAGTTTTGACGGAACTACCGATCCCCAGAAGCATATATTTGCCTATACTACGGTTGTAAAGGCGAATGATCTGCGAGAACACGAGATAGAATCAGTTCTGATTAAAAAGTTCGCTGAGACACTCACTAAGGGGGCGCTGACATGGTATTCGCAGTTCCCCCAACAATCAATCAGTTCCTTCACCCAGCTCACAGATATGTTCATAAAAGATCATACAAGGGCCCGGAAGGTGAAAGCACACAAGGTGGATAACTTTCGCATTGCGCAAGGAGAATCGAAACTCCTTAGAGACTTTGTTACACTGTTCCAAAAGAAGCACATTTTGTTGTCAGTGGTCCGAGATGAATGGGATACAAAGTCTTTCACGAAAGGGTTGAATCAAGCGGGCTCGGATGCTTCTCGAAAGATCAAAGAAAATCTATTGGAGTTCCATGCAACCACTTGGGAGGACATGCACAACTTGTATGAGTCTAAGATCTGGATTGAGGATGATATGCTTGGAGCTAAGGCCGGTAGTATCTTCGCAAATGAGGAAAAATGGAATTCCTCAAAGAATCGATATCAACCTTATCCTCCCACTGGAAAATAAGAAAGGGGACAAAGTTTCCGCTCTTTCAACAAATCAAATAGCAAAGGAGGTTCCGGATAAAACAATCAGGGATCGGGGAATTCTGAGAAAAATAGCTCATCCAAGGGTACTGGGTATCCAAAGTTATCTGAATACAATTTCAGCATCAACGAAGATCAGATAGTGGCAGTATTAAGGACGCATCAAGCGTCTTGACCTCCAAAGTCATTGTAGTCGGATCCAAGTAAAAGAGATCAGTACATCTAATATGATTTCCATGGCACTCATGGACATAAAATGGTGGATTGTTTGCATCTACAAGAGGAGGTGGCAGGAATGCTAAGCAGGGGCTATCTCCGGAAGTATCTGAGTGAGAGAGCTCGGAACAATTATGAGCAAGGACTACCTGCAGAAGGAAAATCTAAGGTTGCGCTACCTCATGATATAAACATGATTTATAGTGGATCAATGATTGTTGCTACATCATTCACGATGGCTAAAAAGACAAAAATCCCAGTGACCCGGGAAATGATATTTTGTGAGATACCCGATGAACACACTATCACGTTCACCGAAGATGATGTTGTTAGTGTAATCTTTCCTCATAATGATGCACTGGTAGTCACGGTGCCTATTGATTTCTTAGTAAATAGGGTTCTAATTAATCCCAAAAGCTCATCTAACATAATAAGACTAAAGGTGGTGGAAGAGATGAATATGTCGGATAAAATAGTTTTGGTTGTCAGAACTCTTTCTGGTTTCAACATGTCAAGTGAAATCATGAAAGGGAAGTAGATCTACCGGTGGACGCGATAGGGGTTATCAATATGAAAAGGTTTTATTTTATCGATTGGGATATGAGGTACAATGCAATATTTTAAAGACTGTGGATCCATAATATGAAGGTGGTCCCATCAACCTTGCATCTGTTGGTGAAATTTCCGACACCGGAAGGAATTCAGAAAATTCGGGGTGCACAACCTGTTGTCAGGGAAATGTTTGCCATAGAGGAACCAGAAGTGACAATAGACCCCAAATAGCAATTACAGAAAGCAGAGCCGGTACCTAAAGAGGTTCACTAGGTCCCGCTAGTAGAATAAGTAGCAGCCTATCCGGAGGAAGAGTTTTTGGATCGGTATCAAGTACCTAGATACTTTCAGGTACCGGATGAATCGGATGCCACCAAGTCCACTATAGAGGAGTTGGAACATATTGCACTACATCGGAAAACTCCAGATAGAAAGATATACCGAGCACCAAGTTAACCCCGGAGCTCAAGGATTTAATTCTTAAATATATTATATCTAATAGTGATTACTTTGCATGGTCTCATGAAGATATGACAGACATTCCTCCAGACGTCACAACTCATAAGTTGGGCCTGGATCTCAGTTTCCCTCCGGTATGACAAAAGAAACGGTCGATAGCCGAACTCCATAACAAGTTTGTTAAGGAAGAGGTAGCTAGGTTACTTAATATAAGATCTATCCAGGATGTAAAATACCCGGATTGGTTAGGAAACATAGTTGTGGTACCTAAAAAGGAAAATAAATTTAGAATGTGCATTGATTACAAAGATTTAAATAAGACATGCCCTAAAGACTCATTTCCGCTACCGAACATTGATCAAATGATCGAAGCTACGGTTGGGCATGAGATAATGAGTTTTCTCAATGCGTATTCGGGGTATAACCAAATAAGGATGCACCCGGAATACCAAGAAAAAACAACTTTTTAACTACTTTCGGTACTTATTGTTATAACGTTATGTCTTTTGGACTAAAAATTTTTGGGGCCACGTATCAAAGGTTAGTAGATAAAATGTTTGAAAAGCAAATAGGTAAAACAATGGAAGTATATATAGATGATATGCTTGTTAAAATACTTCATGCAGAAGACCATTTAAGTCATTTACAGGAAATCTTTGAGGTACTGAGGAAGTACAATATGAAGCTGAATCCTGAGAAGTGTGCCTTTGAGGTCGGTTCCGGACTTCCGGTACATTCTTAGGTTTCTTGGTTTCCTAGAGAAGGATCGAGATAAACCGTGATAAAATAAAGGCTATTGAAGATATACCAGACATACTAGAAGATGTCAAAGTAGTGTAGAGGTTGACCGATCGTGTGGTAGCCTTAAGCAAATTTATATCCCAGTCCTCGGAAATATGCTATAGGTTTTTCTCACTTATAAAGAAGAAGAATGACTTTATATGAACACCCGAGTACCAGTAGGCCCTAAGGGACCTGAAAACTTACTTATCTAGTCTTTTGCTCATGTCAAATCCAAAGAACGGAGAACAACTACTGATATACTTAGCAATATCGGAGCTAGCGGTAAGTGCAATACTGGTACGGGAGGAAAAAGGTACACAATTTCCTATTTATTACATAAGTAGAGTAATGTCAGGGGCCGAGACCCGGTACCCGTTGTCGCACCCGTTTTTAATCCGAGCTTCGCGACGTAATGGCATCGATTCCCTCTGGATCAGTTAAAAATGCTTGCTTTGAGGAGTCGCCACCTAATTATTCTAAGGTGAATTAGGGCACCTGAATGTTAACTAAATACTGCAAAATAACTCCGATTTTATGGTCTACGAAACTAATGAGATTCTAGGTAAGGGTTCTTTATTATCCTAAAGGGAAGGGGTTAGGCATCCTTTAAGATCCGCTAACTTGCGGTTATCCGATCAAACTCAGGTTAATTATTATGTTAAAAAATGCATGTTTTTACAAGTATAAAAATAATGTTGCAAGTATTTAATGAAATGATGCATTTGTACAAGTATACATTTGTATGGCATTAAAAATACATGTAAAGTTAAAAAAAAAGGTATGCATTTGAATAAAAATTGATAAAAGTATATGCAATGTAAATTTTATGGGGTGACGAGCCTAAAAATAGGTAAACTAGCGATTTTCGATTTTAAAACTAACCGAGCCTAAAATAAATAAACTAGCGATGGGTTTCCAGTTTTAGACTACCTTAATAATTAATTTTATGTCTACCTATTCTAAACATTTCAATAATTTCAGAGTACAATAATATTACAATACAGAATGAAATAAAGCTGAATTAAAGAAAGTAAAAGACAACAACAAAAATAAATAATCTCCGAGGGGTATTTGCCTTCTTTGACTTTCATAGATGTCTTGCAAGCTGTCAAGAACGAACGGTTAGAAAAAAAAGTTGAATATAAATAAACTTCGGATCCGTATCCAAAACAGTAAATGTATTGATTACGGAGGGCTCAGACTTAAATTTTGAAAAGATCATTCCAATCACGCCGTTGCCTTGCCTCGTTGGTCATTTTAGTTGCCTTGCCTACCGAACATGTTGGTCTCTCGGGTGAAAAAAATCTAAGTTTCATCCTTGCCCAAAAGTTTTATTTTCCGTCTTTACAACTGTGGAGGCCTCAAAAATCGACGGATATTTTTTTCATCGGCCAGCTGTAGTATCATGTTCAAATCAGCGAAACATCAGAAGTATAGAAACTACTTCAAATCAACTTAAAGACAACAATTGTTCGGCCAAAATGCAACAACAGTAAATGACCACAAAGTTGCCCAAAATGCCGCAGCCATTTCGACCTCAAATCTGCTCAAGAGATGGCACTTTTCAGCCAAGGAAATGCAGCAACCATTCTTGCAGAGATACACCAGCTAATGGAATTTATATAACAACAAGATGGCATAAATATTTTCAAGAATGCACAGAACTCATCAAAAATACATAGCAGCAGATTCTCGAAAGTGCAACAACTGTTTTCATTCTCGAAGTACGAAATGCTCCAAAATTTAGCATCAATTCAGCTCTAAAAATACAGCAGCATGTGGCCTCAAAATACTTCAGTAAAATGGCCACAAAATATAAATCAGCCCTAGCAATGAGTCTTAACAATGATTTCAACCAAGTAAGCTCAATAATCAATGGTTTAATGAATTACAAATGCTTAACAAACAACTTAACAGTCCAACAGTGGTCTTTACATGCTAACATTTAACCTACAACCTTAAACAACAATTGATTTGAACTAATCATATGTTTAACAACTAAAAATAGAATAAACAATCACTAATCATAATTAACTAACACATAAACACACAATTCAAGTTACATAATCAATTTAAATAAGAAATTAAAAACGAAAAGGGATTACCAACTTTTGGATTTTGGAATCTGGTTTCAACCCGAAACAGAAAGCAGAACCGACCGACCCGGAAATTCGACCCGACCCGAAATCTGAAAAACAGTGAAGAATAGCAAAAAATTCAGATTATTCAATACCAAAACCCCAATAATTTTAACTTATATTTTCGGACTCTTTAAGATGAAGAACACATGCAAAGAAGAACAAATACCGTTAAGAATATTTCGGATTTCAAAACTTAACCCTAAATTTTCGGATAAAAAATCCATCGCAAACGAGCCAAAATCCGACCCGAAACAGTGAACATCCGACCTAAACTTCGACCAAAACTCCGACCGAAAACCTCCGACCAAAAACAGTGAACAAAGGGGCAAAAATCCACCTAAAATCCGACCTAAACTCCGACCAAAACTCCAACCGAAAAACCTCCTCTAAACAGTGAACACAAGGGGGGTTTTATAGATGGTACCCCCCCATACCCCTTACACAAATCGAATTCGAATTTCAAACAAAGGGGTGGCAAAAAATCAAATTTTTGGGGCGATTTCTTGGGGTATGTGTTGGTGAGGTGATGGGGTAGGTTGGTGGTGTCAGGGGTATGGGAGGTGCGGCGTAGGTGGGTAGAGTGGCGGTGACCTAGGGGTAGGGGTGTAGGTAGACGACCGTGGGTAAGGGGTGTAGGTCGGCGACCGTGGGTAAGGGGTGTAGGTCGGCGACCGTGGGTAAGGGGTGTAGGTGATTAGGTTTTTTTTTAAAGGGGGGAAATAAAGGGGAAGGGGTGATGGGCCGGTTTGGTTTGGGCTTGGGGGATTGGTCGGTTGGGCCTGGGTATGGGGGTCCGAAATGGGGTTTTGTTTTGGGGGAAATGGGTTTGGGTTAAGATATAAAAAGGATTGAAATGGGTTATGGGTAAAAATATAAAAAGGGGTTTTATTATATAAAAAGAAAGCTTTGGAAAATTTATAAATTATAAAGATAACAATATGATAAAAATATAATATTTGCGAAATGCTTTGTGCTAAAATAAAATGCGATGCCGTTTTGTGAAAAAATAAAATAACATATAATATTAAGATAAAAAGTATGACTATGATATTAAAATGCAAAGGACAATAAAAAAGGCAAATAATAATAATAATAATGATATATACATATATATGCCTATATTTTAAAATTGTTTTAAGGTGTCAAAAATATTTAAAATTGCAAATAAAATCAGAAAAGATGGGACAAAATTGGGTGTCAACACCCGTTACTTGAAAGATTGATTTTTGCCTTAGTAATGTCATCACGAAAGCTTCGACCTTATTTTCAATGCCACCCTATTACCGTAGTAACAACTTTTCCTTTAAAAATGTGTTGCATAAACCCGAACTATCTAGGAGCTTGGCTAAATGGGTAGTAAAGTTAAGTGAATTTGATATTAAATATAGACCTCATACTGTAATAAATTCGCAAGTCCTTGCAGACTTTGTGGCCGACTTCATCCTAGAGGTAACCCCACAGGCGGAAAAAAAGTCTATCTTGCTCGGGATCTGGACACTTTATACAGATGATGCCTCAAACGTCAAGGGGACCAGCTTAGGTGTTGTATTACGAACTCCCACCGGTGAAGTTTTAAGACAAGTTATACATAGTGTTCCATTGACTAACAATGAAGCGGAGTATGAGACTTTAATTGCAGGTTTAGAACTAGCTCGGGGACTGGGTTCACAAATCATCGAAGTCAAATGCGACTCGTTGTTGGTAGTAAACCAAGTCCACAGAGTGTTCGAGGCCAAAGAAGAGCGGATGTCGAGATATCTTGAAAAATCTTTGAAGTTGTTGTCCCATTTCCAATAGTGGATAGTGGTACATATACCTCCTGAGGAAAACATAGAGGTGGATGCACTAGAAAACTTAGGCTCCAGTACGGAGTCCGAAGGCTATAAAACTGAGTCGGTTGTTCAGTTGTTGCATTCGACACTGGATATTGTTGGATGTGACAAAGTAAATTCAACCAGCCTTACTTGGGACTGGAAGAATGAGTTCTTGAATTATCTCATAAATGAAAAGTTTCTAGAGGACCCGAGAGCATCCATAACTTTGAGGACTAAGGCAGCCCGATATAGTGTCGTAGATGGAAAACTCTATAATAGGTGTTTTTATGGTCCCTTAGCCCAGTGTGTGGGCCCCGATGAAAAAGATTACGTGATGAGAGAAGTCCATAAATGCATCTATGGAAATCATTCAGGAGCGGAATCCCTAATAAGGAAACTCATAAGGGCCAGTTACTATTGGCCCCAGATCGAGGAGGATACGAAGGCGTTCATACGGAAATGTGATAAGTGCCAGCGCCATGCACAACTGTTACACCAACCGGGAGAGAAGCTGCATCCGGTAGTATCGCTTTGGCCATTGATAAAGTGGGGGTTGGACATCGTTGGACCCTTGCCAGCGGCTCCAGGACAAGTATCTCAAATTATTTTTATGACTGACTATTTTTCTAAATGGGTTGAAGCTGCAGCTTATGTAAAGATATGGGAGAAAGAGGTGAATGATTTCATTTGGCAACATATTATTTGTCATTTCGACATCCCTAAAGAGATAGCTTGAGATAATGGCCATAATTTCATCGGTGTCAAGGTCACAAATTTCCTTGATGAAATAAACATCAAGAGGATCACCTCTACTCCCTATAATCCTAGTGCAAACGGATAAGCAAAGTCAACAAAGAAGACCATAATCCAGAATTTGAAGAAAAAATTGGAGGCTGCGAAAGAAAACTGGTCGTCCAAGCTACCGGAGATTTTATGGACATATCGAACCATGGCAAAAATGAGTACCGGAGAAACTCTTTTTTCCTTGGTCTATGGTGCAAAAACCTTGATCCCGGCGGAAGTTGGAACTTCCAGCCTCAGATACCTCCGGGCTGAGGAGGATTCAAATGCAAAATCAATGTCCTTACACCTAGATTTTCTTACGGAACATCGAGGTTTGTCATATGTCCGGATATTGGCCCAGAAGTAGAGAATGGATCGTTACTATAATCGGCGCACAAACCTCTGACACTTCAAACTCGAGGACTTGGTGCTTCGTAGATGTAACACGCCGTCCTTTCGAGTAACGGTTTGAGTGCATAACGTAGGCAGGTAGACTCGGGCCTCAGGAAGTTTAAGAATATTTACGTATGCTAATAAGGAAATTAGTATAGGAAAGGATGTGATCCCGAAAACAATTTTGGGTTTAACAAATGTGACGACGGGGATTAATAATAATAATTGTATATCCCCAAAGAGGTTATGGATTAATGTCATATTACAAGAATTATGATATTTGGTATAAGGAGGTTTTATAAGTCGTCAGAATTTCAGAGAATTGGGATCAAGAATTTAAGTGTGTGTGTAATTAATTAATTGTGAGATTAATTAATTATAATTGGGGACAAAGCTTATGGGGACATTACGTGGAGCATTATAATCGATCTCTAGGTGCCTATGCCTAATAGGAAAAATCAGTGGCAGCACTAAGAGATTCACAAGCCTCCAGATATGCACCTCTTCTCCATTTTTAAAGACCTCTATCCCTTAAGCTCTGTAGAAATCTTTCTTTGGAAAAGAAATGTTACACTTTAATGAGAAGGGGTAAATTCTCAATGATAACTCGCTGAAATTCTCGACCAAATTGGGGGAATTTCCGTAATCTTTCGCACAACCAAAAAAAGGGGAGATTCATGGCATTTTGGACCTCGATTCCAGCAAAACTCGAGTCCTTAAACAAGCCTGCACACTCCGAAGTCAAGCAAGATACTTATAAGTTTGAAAGAGTCCTGAAAGTCAATTTTGGGGGTTCTGTATCTGTTTATCGAAAGCTGTTTGGGGTGAAATATTTTCTGACGATGCTCATCATTGTGCTTAAAAGAGGTAATCTTCCTTGTTCTTAAAGTTTATACAAGTTCAGAACATGATTCTTGTCATTAGCTCTAAAATGATTATCGAAAATGCTAAGTTTAGGTTGGGTGTTGTCGGGACTGCCGTAATTGTAAAGTATTGGGTTGCATGTGAAATTGTTGGTACTGTTTTGGATATTATAGCAGTAAGAAGAAGGATTAAGAGGGTTGGATGTTTTGCTATATGCATAGGTTTCGACATAGAAGAAGTATAGATTCTATGTGTACAAAGCATTCACTAGAATGTCTCAATGAAGCGATTTTTAGTATATTGATCCGATTATGATGTAAATCGTTCGTATGGTGTAGATAATTGTTCATAGAGATTATGAGGATCCACGAAACTTAGATAATTTCAACAACAAGGTATGCAAGGCTCTTTCTTTCTTTTGGCATAATTCTATATGCGAAACATAATCATCGTGCTACATAAATTACTCAACTCTTAGTAGTTAGGAATGATCAAGTCATTGACTCCTATGTTGAAAGAATGTCCAAGTATGTTTCTAAGACCTTAATAAGGTACACCGGAAAGGATGTTGATAACCAAAGGTGTAAAGGATATTATGTCACCCCGGATGTTTTATTAATATTCATGCATTTCATTTGCATTGCATTCATATGTTATCCTGGACCACTTGTGCTATGCACATTACTATATGGTAAATATTATATATATATATATATGGGAATTGGGGAAAGGGAAAAATGTGTTATATACGCACACCACCTGCAACTGGTACAGACTATTACAAAAAGTGCCCGAAAAGGCCAATATGATGTGATGATGTGATGATGTGATGCCCTTGTGTGGCGATATAACCTGATGCCCACAAAGGCGGTTATATGAGGATTCCTGTGTGGAAATTAGTATACCGCATTTGCATCATGCATACATTCATTAATCATTATATGGTATGATGCTCCCAAAGGCTGTTATGGTAAAAAAGATGCCCGGTGAGGCTGATGTATATGGAAATTGCATTGTGCATAACATTTAGGCATATGTATTAAGGCCCTCAGAGGCATTTACCGATGTTCAACTTTTTTTGTTTTCAGACTATAATATATCTCTGCTATGTTGTTTCTTATGCTTGACATACTCAGTAAATCAGTCGTACTGACGTCCCTTTTGTCGGGGGACACTGCATTTTATGCCCGCAGGTTTATATTGAGAGAGTGACGGTTCACACTAGTAGGTTGCTGGTTCAGCTGGTATTTGGAGGACTCTATTCGTTTCAGAGTTGCGGTCTAGTCGTGGTATGTTTTACTCTTTAGAGGCTTGTAGACATGTGTCATGTGGTTAGTTGTCATGTATGGCCTTGGTATATATATGTGTAAGTTGGGACTTTGGGTTGGAACTTTATATAATCTATCATGGCTCAGTCCGTGTTTAAATATGATTACAGGGGGGAAATGTATCTGTGGTGCCCGACGGGTATGGTCCGGGTGCCCGTCGCAGACCTCCGATTTGGGTCATGAAAAACTTGGAATCAGAACATGTCTGTCCTAGGGAGTCTGCAAGCCGTGTCTAGTAGAGTCTTGGTTATGGGTGTGTTGCGCGCCACACTTATAAGCAAGAGGCTACAGGGCATTTAGGAATGTTGTTGACTTTCATAATCTAGATCGTTCGATAGAGCGGAGTCGTAAGAGTACTGGTTCTTAATCAAATTTTCTCATTTGAAACTGCAGTAACGTCTACAATGAGAAACACGTCGGATAATAAGAATGCAGGTACTGTCGCAAGACAAGATGTTAGATAGATACCACCCGCTGGCATGGGTCGGAGGGTTACAGAAATTGGAAGAAGAGAGGTGAGTTATACTATGGCCTCAGATCCATCAAAAATCATGGAGTCTATAGAGTAGGATCCATCTGAAGATCCCTATGAGTCACCCGCTGGAACACCCTCGGTTCTTCCGGTTGGAAGTGGGGTGAGGGGAGTTCCGACTTTACTAAGGACTTTAGTGTCAGTGTTGGGCCCCACTGACTATGGGATAGGTGGAACAACACAGCGACGGGTACATCCAAATTTTCCTCAGACATCACGCCATGACCGGGTAGGCATATCGCTTAATGACCCCGACCCTTCTGAGATTCCGGATAGTCCACAATCTTGGGGGTCTGTTAATCAGGGCTCGCCGGTCCATGTTATTGGATATGTGCTGGAAGAGGGAAGGAGACAGGCCAGGATGAGGCGAAGGGTTAGTAAGGATAAGAGAATTCCATTTCAAAGTGTGTCGGATCAAGATTCGCATATAGGACCAAGATAGGACAGTGCAGAGACAAGGATATTTAAACCTATAGATCTTTTCACCCAAGGCTGAACTTAGTTCCTGTTATATAAGAATATGACATTTTATGTTTGATCTTGGTTAAAGTATGTGTATAAGTGATGGTTGTCAATTATGAATATTATCTAAACACTTCTTCTTAAAACTATTTTGAGTCTGTTTTACTAATTCATGGGAATTGGTATCTGTTGTAACCTGGTTAAAATATATTGTAGTTTAGGTTGTCTGTCTTAGAATCTTACCTATATTTATGAATGAAATGTCCTCTATATGCATTAATATGATCTTGCCTTGCTTAATGCTTGTGTATTCCTACTAAACCTATCAGTTGAAAGATTAACTGCTTAACTCAGCATCTGATTAGGTGAAGGCCTAATATTTGGATCACTTTAGTCAATTCTTACTTAATTAAATTTGGAAGTTGTAAGTTGCCTATGTTCTGTTGTCCTGTGTGATAAACAAGTGAGTTGAGTCATATCTGCTTGATTGGCCCTTATTTGGAATCTGTATTAATTAGTATGTAGACTGGTTGTGCTTGAAATAGTATTAATATGATAATTTGGGAGCTTGTTAAATTAGATAAAACTAACTTAATTTGACACATGTTGATTAAAATGTTGTGATAGTATAAACTGACATGTGCAGCAAAAAAAAACCCTGGTGTGCTAATTTCAGACTTGTACATGGACAATGTCGGTTAATTTCATACCTAGATATTGTTAACTTCAAGGTAGTGCAAGTATATGTGATTGTTTGGATTGGCCAAAATAAGATATTCCTAACCTGCTTGGTTGAGAACTGGTTTTAGTTATGTAAGGTCTGTTTGAATTCATATGAGGATCAATGTACATGTTTATGGTCTGTTTTAGTTGTGTGTAGATTGCCAAGTCTTAGTAGTTTTCTAGAAGCATGTGTTAATAATTTGGAAGGATATTTAAGTTATTTGACTGCCTTAAAAAAAAGACAGGTTAAGTATGTATCTGTTGTGTCTATGTTCTTTTAACTTGGGCTTTATGTGGTTTAAACTTTGAATAATGTTTTGTGCTAAGTTAAGAACCATATGAACTGATGACCTGATTCCAGGTTCAGATGTTGCCTTTGTGATCTGGCTAAAACATGTATAGGTAAATGCATGGTTCCATACATCTGTTGTTTGACAATCCTGGAGGGATAGTGAACTTGTCTAGATTTGAAACAACTCACACTTAGTTAAATGATGGTCTAGGTTAAAAAAAATATATTGAACTTTGAAAGACATGTCTATGTTTGTTATATGTAGTGAGTTTGCCTTGGTTATGTTCTCTGCTCTTAAGTCATGTTTATCTGCAATCCAATCTAATGTTAAGTGAATATTGAGTCTCTTCTTGTGTTGTTAATTGACTTGAAGTTATGTTATGAATGCCCAGAAAGGAACTATTTTTGCATCTATTCATGTGTCCATGTTATCATTGCCTATGCGTAAACCAGTTCACCTAGTTTAAGTGCATGTGTAAGTTAAGAATAGAAGCTCAGAACCACTATGCTAGTTGACATATGTTCCCAACAAGTTAAAATGATAAACTTGGGCTAATTTCAGCATGCTAGTTTTGAAGAATTGATTCCGAAAGTTCCTCTGGACCTCTGCAGGATAGTTAAGTCCAAATACCTTGTAATTTTTGCTTCTGTGCTTATGTCTGTTTACATCTAATTTTGCTAAGGTTACCAATGCATTATAGGGAGTCAGAGGCTGACTATTAGTGTGTGACATGTTTATATCTTCATGGATAATTTAGTTCCTGAGGCAGTTAGCTATACTGCCTACTATTGTTATGGTTGTAGCTTGATATCATTTATTACCCTTTGTTTGTTTGTTGTTTTTTTGTCCTTTCTTTGCACCTTAATAAGAGATATTATCATGTTCAAACATATGTTATGTACTGTGTAATTAGTAAGGGGCTGAATATGTGCTAAGCAGGAAACTAACACTTTGTGATTATATGTTAGTATATATGGTTAGCCATCTCCGTTGAATAAGCATAGACTATGAATCATTCCTACCTGACTGTTTATTTGCATGAAGCAGGTTCAAAGTAACCTGAAGTTGGATTATATCCAGCCTATATGAATGACAAAGTATGTGACAGAAATAAAGGCTTACACTTATTAGATTAGGCTAATGTGGAATTGATTGGAATAAATGCATTGTGTGTTAAAATGAGGACTGGACCATTGACCCTTTCACACTCTAAATGAGGTAACAAGCTGCACCAGTATGAATACACAAACTAGAACTGCATTTAGACACCATGAATTATGTTTTATTTTGATCTGTATACTAATAACTGTTTTCCTTAGCTGCTCACTGTTATATTCAACTAGTTGCTGCATATATTTGTTATTTTCTAAGACATTTAGCTACCATACTTGTTGGTATGATGGCTGTTGTTTGATGTCACTGATTACCATGGTTTGGGTGCTGCTTTTGCTGTTACTTGCTGTTGTTGTCCCTGTTGCGCATTGATAACAAATGTGCCCATGCTCAACCACATGTTGTTGCCCTCAGTTTGTGACAAATGCTGTTGCAAATTTTGGGTAGGGGCAGATTTAAACATGAGCAATTGTAGTTGTTGCACTTCAACTGCTACCTTCCTTAAAACCAAATGCTTACTTTAACTACAGCCCTGTGAGGGTTTGTTTGCTACTACCTGAGGCTGATGTTTGATGCCATCTTATGATTCCTGCTTCATACCACTTGTGGCTATTCCACTTTCTCTAAATTGCTGCAGTTTGTGGTGATGAATGTTGTTGTGCTTGAAGTTGAAACCTGTTATATTTTGAGACAATTTTAGGGTTTGGAGACTGATGTACCTTAGCCATTAACACCTCATTTTGGGTGTGACTTATTGCTGAATTTTGGTCATTCCGTTTTGCCTGCTAGCTGCTGCATTTTATCAAATGTTACTATGTTGTGATGAGCTGCTGCTATTTCTTTTTAAGGATAAAACATATACTACACTATGGGATAATAAAACAGTTGAAGCATGATTAATTGCACTGATTTGGGTACTGTTTTAAATAACTGTGATGCATATAGGACTCTAAACTAGATGTTAGGATCCTCTACCTTCTTTGTCTGCTGTTTGAATTTAAAGAATGAATAAGATATACTACAGACCTTGGCAAAAATCCATCACCCTATTAACTTTCTATATAAACAATTAGCTAGATAAAAATTGCTTCACACAAGGGTACTAGAATTGAAAGGTATCACTATGTGTTTATTTTAGTTTGTATATGAAACATGAGTCTATTCTTTAGAAGTGGTCATAGATTGATATTATCTTCTCACTATTTACATGATAATCTGAATTAATCCATGAGTGTCTTATCCCCTATTTTTGATGAATTGGAGTGACAAATTTGATACTTCCTTTCTAGCTTTTACTGAGCTTGGTCAACTATGTGTTCATTTTTATTGTGACAAGAATTAGATATGTCATGCTGACATTCGAGGACGAATGTTTCTAAGAGAGAGATGATGTAACACCCCGTCCTTTCGGGTAACGGTTTGAGTGCGTAATGTAGGCAGGTAGACTCGGGCCCCGGGAAGTTTAAGAATATTTACGTATGCTAATAAGGAAATTAGTATAGGAAAGGATGTGATCCCGAAAACAATTATGGATTTAACAAATGTGACGACGAGGATTAATAATAATAATTGTATATCCCCAAGAGGTTATGGATTAATGTCATATTACAAGAATTATGACATTTGGTATAACGAGGTTTTATAAGTCGTCAGAATTTCAGAGAATTGGGATCAAGAATTTAAGTGTGTGTATAATTAATTAATTGTGAGATTAATTAATTATAATTAGGGACAAAGCTTATGGGGACATTACGTGGAGCATTATAATCGATCTCTGGGTGACTAAGCCTAATAGACAAAATCAGTAGCAGCACTAAGAGCTTCACAAGCCTCCAGGTATGCACCTCTTCTCCATTTTTAAAGACCTCCATCCCTTAAGCTCTGTAGAAATCTTTCTTTGGAAAAGAAATGTTACACTTTAATGAGAAGGGGTAAATTCTCACTGATAACTCGCTGAAATTCTCGACCAAATTGGGGGAATTTTCGTAAGCTTTCGCACAACCAAAAAGTGGGGAGATTCATGGCGTTTTGGACCTCGATTCCAGCAAAACTCTAGTCCTTAAACAAGCCTGCACACTCCGAAGTCAAGCAAGAGACCTAGAAATTTGAAGGAGTCCTGAAAGTCGATTTTGGGGGTTCTGTTTTTGTTTATCGGAAGCTGTTTGGGGTGAAAGATTTTTTGACGACGCTCGTCATTGCGCTTAAAAGAGGTAATATTCCTTGTTCCTAAAGTTTATACAAGTTCAGCACATGATTCTTGTCATTAGCTCTAAAATGATTATCGAAAATGCTAAGTTTGGGTTGGTTATTGTCGGCACTGCCGTAATTGTAATGTATTGGGTTGCATGTGAAATTGTTGGTACTATTTGAGATATTATAGCAGTAAGAAGAAGGATTAAGAGGGCTCAGTGTTTTTCTATATGCATAGGTTTCGACATAGAAGAAGTATAGATTCTATGTGTACAAAGCATTCGCTAGAATGTCTCAATGAAGCGATTTTTAGTATATTGATCCGATTATGATGTAAATCGTTCATATGGTGTAGATAATCGTTCATAGAGCTTACGAGAATCCACGAAACTTAGATAATTTCAACAACAAGGTATGCAAGGCTCTTTCTTTCTTTTGGCATAATTCTATATGCGAAACGTAATCATCGTGTTGCTACATAAATTACTCTACTCTTAGTAGTTAGGAATGATCAAGTCATTGACTCCTATGTTGAAAGAATGTCCAAGTATGTTTCTAAGACCTTAATAAGGCACACCGGAAAGGATATTGATAACCAAAGGTGTAAAGAATATCATGTCACCCCGGATGTTTTATTAATATTCATGTATTTCATTTGCATTGCATTCATATGTTATCCTGGACCACTTGTGTATATATATATATATATATATATATATATATATATATATATATATATGTATATATATATATGTATATATGTATATATATATGTATATATGTATATATATATATGTATATATATATATATATGTATGTATGTGTGTGTGTGTGTGTGTATGTATGTATGGGAATTGGGGAAAGGAAAAATGTGTTATATACGCACACCACCTGCAGCTGGTACAGACTATCACGAAAAGAGCCCGAAGAGGCCAATATGATGTGATGATGTGATGCCCTTGTGTGGCGATATAACCTGATGCCCACATATGCGGTTATGGGAGGATTCCAGTGTGGACATTAGTATACCGCATTTGCATCATGCATACATTCATTAATCATTATATGGTACGATGCCCCCAGAGGCTGTTATGGTAAAAAAGTTGCCCGATAAGACTGATGTATATGGAAACTGCATTGTGCATAACATTTAGGCATATGTATTAAGGCCCTCAGAGGCATTTACTGATGTTCAACTGTTTCTGTTTTCGGACTATGATATATCTCTGCTATGTTGTTTCTTATGCCTGACATACTCAGTACATCAGTCGTACTGATGTCCCTTTTATCGCGGGACGCTGCGTTTTATGCCCGTAGGTTCATATCGAGAGAGTGACGGTTCACACTAGTAGGTTGCTGGTATTTGAAGCACTCTATTCGTTTCGGAGTTACGGTCTAGTCGTGGTATATTTTACTCTTTAGAGGCTTGTAGACAGGTGTCTTGTGGTTAGTTGTCATCTATGGCCTTGTCGGCCTTGGTATATATGTGTAAGTTGGGGCTTTTGGGTTGGAACTTTATAATCTATCACGGCTCAGTCCGTGTTTATATATGATTACGGGGGGGGGGGTATCTGTGGTGCCCGGCGGGTAGGGTCCGGGTGCCCGTCGTGGCCCTCCGGTTTGGGTCGTGACAGTAGAGTCAACCAGAGTACCTAGGAACGTAATGCTGGAAAGCTAGGAGAAAATTGGGAAAGACCATATACCGTAACCGACATCACCGGTAAAATAGCTTACCAACCTTCATACCCAAAGGGGAATATATTTCCTAGCAATTGGAATGTGAGTCACTTGAAGAAGTACTATGTGTAGTAAGTCAAAGTATGCGATGCACTCTTTTTCCCTTTGACCGGTTTTTTGTCCCAATTAGGTTTTTTCGACAATATTTTTAATGAGGCAACACCATGATATAAGCATGTTATTGATATTATTACAGAAGAAGTCCATCCAGTGTTCAAGTCTTCATAGCAAAAATTCTAGAATACTGGGGGGCCATACACCCGGAATGTAGTGAAAATTTAAATTTTGAATATTGGGGACTGCCCGGATATTCAGCGTATATGTAACCAGACTGACCATACTAGTTGGCAGCCGGATTATTGTTACAATTGTCTTCACATTTGTAAGTCAAAGAAATCAATGAAAAATTCCTTTTATGATTAACAAATCTTTGTCATCACGAGCATAAAATGTATGTTATTATATTAAATATATCAAAAATTTCACATCATAATGAAAGGGAGACGTCCTATTCTACAACACCATTAAAAATAAGGGCTCTCTTTTATTAAAACCTTAACAAAAAAGTTAAGGCTCCGGGTATAAGAAGTACCGGGGTTTTTAAGTTGTTCGGAAATAAATTAAGTCCAAAACTAACTTAGGATGCCATAATAAGCCTCGATCAAGGATGAAAAGAAAATACATCTGTGGAGTTTAGTTAAGCTTATTAAAAAGTTTTAAAGCTTCAAGTCCTAACCTATTCAGATAAGGTGAACCTCAAAAAATATGTTTCGGTTCATAAAGCAAAGTAATAAAGTTTGAAACTAATGTTTGTTATGTAAACGAATAAAGAATGAAAACTTGGAGCATAATTATAAAAAGGGAACTTCATTAATTCATATCCTTCCAGACTAAAATCAGTCTGGATACCAAATATATTAACTAGGCCCAAAAGTGACCCGATGATAAAATAAAAGATTGAAATAAAAATCCATGCAAAATGTTACGACCTGTCTGCTCCATGGTCCGCCAGCGGTGTTTCAGGTGTTACTCACAAAAACAAGAGTTATAAAAATATCAGTTTGGGAGGGGTCATCTTCCTCATCAGCCTCCACATCCGAATCTTCTCTATCTCCACGAAGAGCCTCCAAGGACAACTCAGCATTAGTCAGGTCGATTTCTGCGTCCAGAATTTCTGAAGCAATATCAAAGCCCGGTTTGCTTGCATCCTCAAGAGCATCCACTTGACTCTTCAAAATGGTCAAGTCTCGTTGGGTTTCCACCTCTGACGTTTGGCTTGGAGCTCAGTAATTGTATGCTCGGAAGCACGGAGTTGTCCTTGGGAACCAGCTAAGTCGGCTGCAAGTTAAATAAATAAACCAATATGATAAGCTAATTAATTAAAATCAATATTCGAATAACAACGTTCATGAAAGAACCATAACTCTAAAAGGAGAAGTTTAGCTCCACATAGACATGGAAGAAAAACAACAAATCATCCAAAGAAAATATAAAAACGGGTAGTATGGACAAGAAAAGGTAAAACTCAATAATCTCCGACCTCCACGACGGCTTCTAGCTCTCTCTAAGTCCAAAATTTTGAATCCAAGGCCACAAATTGTCCAAAGTTATCTAAAAAAAGCGCAAATAAAATAACTGAGTCCAAAATAAATTGAGAAGAAATTAATTTTTGCCACTGCTGGCTCGCTGAGCGAGCCCCAAAGCAACGCAAAGCTTCGCTGTGGGCTTCGCCCAGCGAGCAAATGGTTTCTGCCTTCAACGTCTTCTGCCAGGTAAAGTCTCCTTTCTCTTATTCCTTTGCATTTAATTCCATCATCAGTATGTCTCCTTTATGTCCCATATTTGTCTCCCTTCATTTTCTTTCTTTCTTTCTTTCTTTTCTTTTTAATCGCATTTTGCTTTAATTCTTGCTTTAATTTTTTTATTTTTGCATCGCTTTATTCCTATACATAAAATATAATATTAAGAATAAAACTATATAATAATACTCAAGAGAAGATTAAAAATATTAAAATGTGAGAAATTAATGGCTAAACATATGCATCTTTAGCCGAAATCACCAATTTTCTTTTAAAAAAAGTTTTTGATTGTCAAATTATCAAAAATGACAAGTATCAATGAACGTTTGTTATTAAGATTATTTTATAGAGATAAATTATTTTAAATATCTATATGAATGAATTTAATTAAGTCTTTACTTTTATTTAATTAAAAATTTAAAGTACATATTAAAATTTCAATTAATATAATACATAGATAAAACCAAAAAAATATACTATTAAATATTAATGTAATTCAACATGATTATTTAAATATACTAAAAGACATCAACAAAAATAAAATTTAAAATTATTCCACAAATTAAAATTCAACACAAAAATTCAACATAAAATAAAACATTATTAATTAGAAGTTAATAGATTAATGAGGGGTATACTTGATAAATATGTATTTATGATAGAGATATTTTTGTCTTGAAGAAAATAAATTTCTATTTTTGCTTATGCTTTTTTCAACAAGCATAAAAATTTTGTTTCTCTCCAACGGCAGAAAAACTACTTCTGCTTTTACTTAAAAGCAATTTTACTAATTAACCAAACACTTCAAATAATAATAAAAAATTATTTTAAAAAACACTTTTCACCTCAAAACTGCTAGGCCAAACATGCTCTTAATAGAAGAATATTCAATTATATGTATTTTAAATCGAGAGTAGTGGGTGCAGCCGCTACAGTTACATGTGTTAGTCATACTACATTTACGACTTAGGATCCCAACACCTCCCCTTCTTGACACAAGAGAAAATTAGATTAAAAAAAGTTAATTATACTTCTTCTAGGTTAAAAAGAGTGTTCACTTAGCCAAAAAAATACTAACTTTTAAATAAAAATAGGTAATTTGATTAAAATGTCCTAGTTAAATAGATATTGAGATTTGGTAACATAACACTTAATAAGGACAAATCTGAAAAAATAAGATTTTTTTTTCTTGATTTGATAAGTGAACACTCTTTTTGACTCAAAAAATAAAGCCAAAGTGAACACTCTTTTTTATCCGGATAGAGTAATAAACACCACTGTAATATGACTCAATTTCGGATACACTCTCTGTATTTTAAAATCAGATACTTACCCCCTCTGTACTATGAAAATCCTACATTTACACCCTTTATGAGGTATATATGTGATTAAGTGTAGTAAAATATATAAGTAACTATTAAAAAACAAACTGAATTATCAATAAAAAGTTTTTACGTTTTTTTTGAATTTTTTATTGAAAATGTATGCCTTTAAAAAAAGATAAATACTTTTTAAAATATCTATCTGTTGAATATATTTTAAAAAAATACTAACCCTTAAGTAATTTGTGTTCATATTCTATTTATCAATTTCAAAAGATACATGTTAAAAAAAATATTCTCTTTTTTAATCAAAGACGTGAATAATTTTCAACTAATATGTTAATCTTCAAATGGTAAAGAAAATCCGTAAAAGCTATTTTTTAAAAATTTATCTTTTAATAATTATGTTTAATATACTTACATATATATACTTTATAGGGTAAGTGTTGGATTCATATAATATAGGAGGTGTAAGTGTTTAATTTTAAAAATAAATTAAGTTGCTGATACTTTGTGGGTGGGGATTTACTTTATATAACTACCAGCTAATTCATTCTTTTCCATTCATAATTGCTTCCTCACAAATATGCAAATCATGACAAGTATCAAAAGAGCATCTATTATAGAGTTATTGATAGTGCTGCTAATCTTTTCTTCTTCCATTGCTTATTCTCAAATTGCAGCACCACTTCCATTTAAGAAGCTCCAACTTCCTATGAGAACAGTGGGGCCTGAAGCTAGCGCTTTTGATCATATGAGCAACGGACCATCTACGAGTGTGGCGGATGGCAGAGTACTCAAATACCATGGTCCAGATATTGGCTTCACTGATTTTGCTACTGAAAGAAATAATCCCTTTTATTATTTTCATTAATTGAAAGGTTTATATACAAGTTACAAAATATGAGAATCTTATTCCTATTCTATTCCTAAAACCTTATTCTATACATTTATGGTAATACACTAATTATGGTAATACACTACTAATTATATTACAACATTACCTAAACTATGATACTAAATATTTACCACAAAATATATTACCTAAATATGTCCAAACCGAGAGCTACTTATGAGGAAGAATCCGAGACATTAAATATACAATATACACATGTATGTTGTGTGTATATTGTATATTTAACACACCCCCGCAGTCATAGCGGGCGATCTTCGAACGCTGAGATTGTCCCTAAAATTTTCAAAACGGACCGAGGGAAGACCCTTTGTAAAGATGTCTGCAATCTAATATCTTGACGGGACATGACATAAGCGAACGTGACCCCGAGCAACCTTTTCACGGACAAAGTGAATGTCCATTTCGATATGTTTAGTGCGTTGGTGCTGAACCGATTACCTGAAAGGTAGATGACACTAATATTATCGCAATATACTAAGGTTGCCTTTTGAATTGGACAATGAAGCTCTAAAAGCAAATTACGTAACCAACATGATTCCGAGACCACATTGGCTACCCCTCGATATTCAGCCTCGGCACTTGAGCAGGATAGAGTCTCCTGACGCTTCGCAGACCAGTAGACCAAGTTGTTGCCAAGGAACATACAGTAGCCAGACGTAGAACGTCTGGTGTCTGGACAACCACCTCAATCAGCATCTATGTATGAGACAAGTGTGGATGTCGATGAAGGATACAAATACAAACCATAGTCCAGTGTACCTTGAATATACCGGATGATGCGTTTGATTGCATTCATGTGATCAACTCTGGGATCATGCATGAATAAACACACCTGCTGAACCGCATACGTAATATCCGGTCTGGTAAAGGTAAGATACTGAAGGGCCCCTACAAGACTGCGATAGTCTGTCGGATTCTCGTAAGGGACTCCGGCCGCGGCACAAAGCTTGGGCTTGGTATCAACTGCAGTGGAAGTTGACTTACAAGATGACATCCCAGCTCTCTCGATGATCTCAGCTGCATACTTTCATTGAGACAAAAATAATCCATCTGAATAACGCTTGACGGCAATCCCCAAAAAGTAACTCAAGGGCCCTAAGTCTTTCATAGCAAACTCAGAGTTGAGCATGGTCATGATAGAATGGCGTAAGACATCGGAAGAGGCAGTCAAAATGATATCATCCACATACAACAGAATGTGCCAAGGATGAACTACGACGGTAGATGAACAATGAATTATCTGACCGGCTGTGAGTGAACCCAATAGTCAACACATAGTCCGCAAACCTTGTATACCAGGACCGTGGTGATTGCTTAAGCCCATATAAGGACTTCTTTAACAAACAGACATGATGAGGACGGTTGGGATCCCTGAACCCCAACGGCTGATGCATATAGACTGGTATATATACAAGTTACAAAATAGGAGAATCCTATTCCTAAAACCTTATTCTATACATTTATGGTAATACACTAATTATGGTAATACACTACTAATTATATTATAACATTACCTAAACTAGGATACTAAATATTTCTCACAAAATATATTACCTAAATATGTCCAAACCGAGAGCTACTTATGGGGAAGAATCCGAGACATTAAATATACAATATACACATGTATATTGTGTGTATATTGTAAATTTAACAGCTACCACATCGCCATTAAGGTAAAACACATCAACTTCTCTTGTTTTTTTTTTCACACTTAATTCTATTAATTATTGTAAGTTTAATTGTTACTTTGAGAGCAACTTACGTTCTTCGTCTTTAGGACCAAGTTGGTATGTGATGGCACAAATAACCCAATTTTACAAATCATATGTGGAAGACCCCTTGGCCTTGGGTTTTATAACAAAACGGGTGAGCTCTACATAGCTGACATCAATTATGGGCTCTTGGTCGTCGGACCAAACGGAGGCCTAGCCACACAACTTGTTTCGGGCATAGATGGCGTGCCATTCGCCTTTACTAACGCGGTAGACATCGATTGATTAGCGGGAATCATATATTTTATAGATTCAGGACCAATATTCCGCGCCAGCAGGTTCGTTAATACGATAATCTTCAATAAATTTATGCAAACATGACATAATTTTTTCATACAGGCTTAATTAATGTAAAAGGTCTACTGAAGACGAATTGGTAACCTAGGAAAAGGATGTTGACAAGTTAATTTGATTCACTTCATTATACCAAAGTCACTAAACTGTTTTTATGATGAAAAAGAAGTATCATGAGAGTCACTAAACTACTGAATTTTGACTAAATATCACAGAACGTCACCAACAGAAAACACAGTATATGATACTTAGGAAAAACTGATTCACTTTTTGGTTATGAAAAATTGTCTAATAGAAGTGTGAGTACAACAATTGCAGGAAACGGGAAGTAAGTAAATATTACAATCGCTTAGAAATGATAAACTAGTAGAGACTACTAAGATTACAATAAGAAACTTATAATCTTTAGTTTACAAAACTAGAAACGAGAACAAACACGAACTCTTTGTGACTTGGCTGAGTCGAGTGATGACACTCTGTCTTTAATACAAAATTGCCCATATATATCCTTTTACGTTATGGACAATAGTCTCCCAAGATAAAACAACAACTTTACAAATGAGCAAAGAAAACTCAAGTGTTACTCTCGAAAAACTTTGAGTATTGAAAGGATGCCAAAGGTGAAGAAGATTTCAGAAAAATATTTTCAAGTTTTTCTCAATTGAGCCAAAGGCCTCAATTTATAGTGTAAGGAAGATGACCTCTCAACTAGCCAACTAATGACTTTCAATAGCCATGTAATGACACTTATTGAAAGGTTACATTCAACCAAGTAAATGGCTGAATTAATATGCCAAATAAAAGAGATTCAATGCTCCAAAACCAGCCCAAAAGTTAGAAACTTTCAGCTTCCGTCGCACAGACATTGCCTGGGAAGCGCCGCGGCACTGCAACATTAGTGCCGCGATGCCAGTAGGCACTGCCTATTTAGCTATGCGGCGCTCCGGCTCTTCCCAATTTTATCATTCCTGAAACTCCAGGGACCAAACTGTAAATACTAAGCAGTTTGGGGTCCAAAAAGATAATATCATAAGAAGCCCAACAGCCCGGCCCGGACGGGCGGGTGGTGGCGGCGCGCGTGAGCCTAGCCTTGAACCCAAGCATACCTAGGTCCTCCTCCTTCAAACACATGGACTACCCCTTGGGGTCCCAAACCCTTATCCACTTTTGAGGCTTATAAAATGAACAATTCTTCCTTTCCCCACCGATGTAGGAGATTTGTTCCACACCATATTTTCATGCATCAAACACCTTACTTTGTGGACCAATATCTCTTTCATTTCTTAACGAAATTTGACGATCCTTGGCCCTACGGTCATCTACTCACTTAGTAGATTTTTGCACATGTGAAGAACCAAAGTCTCCAACATGCGGAACCCTAGTGTTTAAGTCATTAAAGATGGGTGGACGCAATCCCATCAAAGGCAAATTTCCAACAAGAAGTAACATTTTGTAACACTTAGGAAAAGTGAATGCTGTTATTGTTGCAAAAGAATATATAGCTCGGTGACTTTGGTATATTAAAATAAAAATTGTATGATTATGATCTCCGATATCACCCGATTGGTAACCTGTTAGCATCTATTAGATACCGAATGTACAAATATTTATCAACTATGAGACATGACATGTATTAATAGTAATACGTGGTACTGGTCTAACCTTTGAAATCAATTGAGTCACCATGATTTACCTCCTTCACAGACCTGTCAGACCGGGGTGTGGGAGCTCCTGGAGTGGGAGTTCCACCTTTTTTTTGAAAAATGTATTAATAGTAATACGTATGAATTTACAATTACTAGATCCAATGAATCTTGAAACTTTTTCCATTTTGCCAGTAACATAAAATTGGTCATTCAAAGTGGAGATACATCAGAGAGATTGTTCAAGTATGATATAAGAAGAAAGCAGGTCACTTTATTGCTAAGAAGACTCGCAGGGCCAGCAGGACTGGCAGTCAGTGCAGATGGTTCATATGTTATTGTCACAGAATTAATGGCTTATAGAATAAGCAAGTTTTGGCTCAAAGGCGCAAAAGCTAATTCAACAGAAGTATTCACAAACCTAATAGGATATGTTGGAAATTTGCCTTTGGCGGGAGTTGCGACCGACCAACTTTAACGGCTTAAACACTAGTGTTACGTATGTTGAAGAATCCGGTTCTTCACACATGCATGATCTACTAAGTACGTAGATAACCGTAGGGCCAAGAATCGTCAAATTTCATTGAGAAATGAAAGAGATATTGGTTCACGAAGTAAGGTGTTTGAAGCATGGAAAAGTGTGGTGTGTGATCAATTCTCCCTCATCGGTAGAGGAAGAAAGAATTGTTGTGTATATAAGACTCGAAATTGGTTTGGGGTTTGGGACCCCAAGGGGTATCCCATGTGTTTAAAGGAGGGAGGACCTAGATGTGCTTCAGTTCAAGGAAAGACCACACGCGCGCCGCTGCCGCCTGCCCGTCTGTTCCGGTTCCGAGTTCCGGGTTCCCGGGGCCTTGGGCCTTGGGCCTTCTGATATTATCTTTTTGGGCCAGAGAACTTTGCCAGAAGTACAGTTTGGACCAGAATTCTTTCAGATGTACAGTTTGGTCCCTGAAGTTTTCAGAAAGTCAGAATTTTGAGTCTCCTTTGCTCAATTGTTCAGGACGTAAAAGAATACATACGGGGCAATATTGTCTTAAGGACAGAGTGTCACACTCGACTCAGCAAAAACAGTTTTTCAGTTTTTCTTGTTCATCTTTGTAATTCTCAGATTTCTAGTTGAATTGTAATTTCAATTCTTACATTAGCAGTTACTTGTAATTCCCGTTTCCTGCAACCTTTGTAATATTCAACAACTTAAGACAATATTTTGCTTACGGTAACTGCAATAACATGGCTGGAAATATGACCGATATTGCTGCTACTGCTGCTGCTTCTCGAGGCAACGTTGCTGCCTTCCCCGCCATTGCTGCTACTACTCAAGGCAGTAACACCGCCGCCTTTGCTGCTGCTGCTGCTGCTACTATTCAAGGCAGTAACACCGCTGCCTTCCCGACTGCTGGAGCTCCACCCTCTTCATCACACCACCATGATCTCCCTGAAAAATTCATGGGATCAGAATTCAAAAGATGACAGCAAAAGATATTGTTTTACTTAACAGTTATGGGCATGGCCCGGTTCCTTACGGAAGATCCTCCACAAGCTGGAGATGAAATGGACTCTTCGCCTAATGAAACGGGTGAAGGGGGCCTTGATATCCATGTCATTAATGGCATGAAGATGGTTCGTGACGCATGGAATCATAGCGATTTCATGTGCAAGAACTATATACTGAACTGCTTGGCAGACCCTCTCTACACGGTCTATTGCACCATTGGCACTGCCAAAGAGTTGTGGGAAAAACTGCAAAAAAAGTACAACGCACAAGATGCGGGTACTAAGAAGTTCATCGTTGGGAAATTTCTAAAATTCCAAATGGTGGACAGTAAGACAGTGATGTCCCAAGTCCAGGAATTCCAAATGATTTTACATCACCTCGATTTGGAAGGACTGAAACCAAACGAGCAGTTTTTGGTTGCATCGCTGATTGAAAAGTTACCTCCTTCATGGAATGAGTTTATGAGATACTTGAAACTCAAGACAAATGAGATGACCTTTGAAGAGCTTGTTATCAAACTGCAAATCCAGGAAGATAATAAGAAGACCTTGCCAAAGAGTAGACAACCTGCTGAGGCGAAGGCGAATCTGGCTGAGGCCAAAGGGAACTCAAGCAAGAAGCGAAAGTTCCAGAAAGACGGCAAAGCCCCTGCAGCAGAGATGTTCAGAGGTAATTGTCATCACTGTGGAAAACCTAGTCATAGGATCAAGGAATGCCGCAAGCTCAAGCGAGCAACAAAGAAAGCCAAGTCTAAAGGCAAGGCTCAAGCAAACGTCGTCAAGGACATGCTCCTAGATGACATGATCGAGGAATTCTCTGCAGTGGTGCTAGAAGACAACTTGGTGGAGAATCTGATGCAGTGGTGGGTGGACACAGGTGCTACTAGGCACATCTGTTCCAACAAAGATGCCTTCTCCACGTACACACCAGTCACTGACAAGAAGCTATTCATGGGCAACAACGCTTCTTCCGACGTGATGGGGGTTGGAAAGGTGGTCCTGAAGATGACTTCCGGCAAGGAACTTACTCTGAAGGAAGTGATGCACGTCCCAGAGATTAGAAGAAATTTAATTTCTGGACCTTTATTGGTTAATGCTGGTTTTAGGCTAGTATTTGAATCCAATAAGTTTGTACTCACTAAAAATGGCACATTTGTAGGGAGGGGCTTCGTCTATGAAGGCCTCTTCAAAGTGAATGCCATGTATGTATTGCGTCAAGGAAATAAAGTTGAACCTTCTTCTTATTTGCTTGAGTCTTCTAACTTATGACATCATAGATTAGGACACGTAAACTACAAGTCTATTTAAAGGCTGGTAAAGATGGAGTTGTTGCCTTCTATCGACGTAAACCCTCAACATAAGTGTGAGGTGTGAGGTGTGCGTCGAGGCAAAACTCACCAAACTTCCTTTTCGATCCGTCGAAAGGAATACCGCTCCTCTAGAACTTATTCACACAGATATATGTGATTTGAAGTTTGCACAAACTAGAGGGGGGAACAAGTACTTTGTGACATTTATAGATGATAGCACAAGGTATTGTTACCTTTACTTATTGAAAAGTAAGGATGAAGCCTTTGAAGCGTTCCGACGTTACAAAGCAGAAGTTGAGAATCAACTTAGCCTACAGATTAAATCCATTCGTAGCGATAGAGGGGTAGAATATGTTGCGCCATTTGAGGAATACTGTGCCCAAGAAGGCATTATTCATCAAACGACGGCTCCGTACTCACCTCAATCAAACGGTGTGGCGGAACGTAAGAACCGCACATTAAAAAAAATGATGAATGCCTTGCTTATCAATTCTGGTCTTCCCCAAAACATGTGGGGAGAAGGCGTCCTTACCGCTAATACGATTCTTAACAGAGTCCCACATAAGGGTAAGGAAAAAACTCCATATGAATCATGGAAGTGAAAGAAACCCACCTACAAATATTTTAAGGTGTGGGGTTGTCTGGCAAAGGTTGAAGTACCCAAGCCAAAGCAGGTCAAGATTGGGCCTAAGACTGTAGATTGCATATTCATCGGATATGCAAATAACAGTAGTGCTTATCGCTTCTTAGTGCATAAGTCAGATATTCCAGATATCCACCAGGGTACAATAATGGAATCAAGGAATGCTCTATTCTTTGAAAGTACCTTTCCTAGAAAGGAGAAAGACATAACCTCTCGCAAACGAAGTTATGCACAAAGCTCTCAAGAACCGGGAGTCCTTGACTACCCGGATCTGAATGGTTCAGATCTAGCGAATCTCGAGGTGGCTGAACATCTGAAATCTAGTGTTCCAGATTCTCAGAACTTGGAGACTCCAGAGATGGATCTAAGGCGAAGTAAGAGGGCCAGGAAGGATAAATCCTTCGGTCCTGACTTTGTAGCTTATATGGTTAATGATGAACCAAGGACAATTGCTCAGGCGTTGTCAACTCCAGAAGCACCGCTCTGGAAAGAAGCTATTGAGAGTGAAATAGGCTTCATTCTACATAACCATACGTGGGAGTTGGTTGATCTTCCTCCGGGAAATAAACCGTTGGGGTGTAAGTGGATACTCAAACGGAAATACAAGGTAGATGGGTCTATAGACAAGTACAAGGCCAGGTTGGTAGTCAAGGGCTATCGGCAGATAGAAGGCTTTGACTACTTTGATACCTACCCCCGGTATCCCGGATGACATCCATACGGGTATTTATTGCGATCGCAGGCTTTGCATGACCTTGAGATACACCAGATGGATGTTAAGACAGCCTTCCTAAACGGTGATTTGGAAGAAGAAATTTATATGGACCAACCCGAGGGGTATGTGGTTCAAGGGCAAGAGAAGAAAGTCTGTCGACTTGTCAAATCTATGTACGGGCTGAAACAACCCCCGAAACAATGGCACGAAAAATTTGATAGTACTCTACTATCGAAGGGGTTCGCCATTAATGAGTGTGATAAATGTGTTTACACGAAAGGTAACTCTGACTCATTTGTTATGATATGCCTGTATGTAGACGACATGTTAATCACATGAAGCAGTCCTATGGTAATCCTAGAGACTAAGAACATGTTGAAACAATGCTTCGACATGAAGGATATAGGTATCGCAGATGTCATCTTAGGGATTAAAATCTCTGAGACGTCTGACGAACTGGTCTTATCTCAGTCTCACTACATCGAGGATGTTTTGAGAAAGTTCGAGATGTTAGACAATTCACCGATAACGTCACCAATAGATACAAATCAAAAGCTTGATAAAAATCTTGGTGCACATGTATACCAGGAGCGATATGCACAGGTGATCGGTAGTTTGATGTATATAACAAACTGCACCCGACCTGATATTGCTTATGCAGTCAATAAGTTGGCTAGGTTCACCCGTAATCCGAGTGATAATCACTGGAAGGCGTTGAATCGGGTATTACAATACCTGAAATACACGTTAAATTACGGGTTACACTATTCGAGATATCCAAATTGTACTAGTACTAGGGGTACATTGATGCAAACTGGATATCTGATATAGAGAACACCAAGTCCACCAGTGGGTATGTATTTACAATTGGTGGTGGGGCTGTGTCTTGGAAATCCTCTAAGCAAACTTGCATCGCCCGATCCACAATGGAATCGGAGTTTATCGCTTTAGACAAAGCAGGAGAAGAAGCTGAGTGGCTTCATGACTTCTTAGAGGATGTTCCGTATTGGAACAAACCCATACCTTCGGTAATGATCCACTGCGACAATCAGTCGGCTCTAGGAAGGGCACAGAATGTTATGTACAACGGCAAGTCTCGTCATATTCAACGGAGGCATAAGACCGTTAGGGAGCTGATCACCACGGGTATAATATCCATTGATTACATTAAGTCAAAGGATAATATAGCAGACCCATTGACAAAGGGCTTACCCAAAGATCAGATGACTTTCCTGTCTAGGGGAACGGGCTTAAAACCCAAAATATAAGGACTAATACAGCGGTAACCCAACCTTACTAACTGGAGATCCCAGTAATTTGGTTCAATGGGAAAACTAAGTTGTAAAGGTTCAGTTGATCGCTTCGGTGGAAGTATGAGCACTTCGGATAGTGATTTCTGAAAAGAAACACCAAATCTAAAGTCGTTCCCGCGATAGACTTTAAGTGCTATCTGCAGTGTGGGTAAAGGTTAAGTTTTCAAAAGTCTGTAATGCTCCTCAATAGTTGAGGTTAGGTTTTGGGAAACTTTTAATGGTTCCTAATACTTGTGAAGTGGAGTATAGCAGGATACCTTGTAGGATACCACCTATTTAAGTGCGAGGACGGGCCGCCTCAAAATGAACGCACTTAAGAATCCAAGACGTTGTCCATGGCCAAAACGGACAAAACATTACGAAGAAGAGAGTAAGAGAATTTGTTGTATTGGTACCATTGACTTGGCTTACACTAAACACTGACGGTTCAAGACATCACGTTCACCGCGCTGTAAGTAAGTCCGATGGTATTCAACTATGGACGGTTCAAAGCTGAAGCTACCTCTCCTTATGCAACATCGGTTCGCTAAAATATTGCTGGAAATGAAAAGACACTATGTGAGTGCGCCAAAATCTCTTTCAAGAGAGGATTGTTGGAAATTTGCCTTTGGCGGGAGTTGCGACCGACCAACTTTAACGGCTTAAACACTAGTGTTACGTATGTTGAAGAATCTGGTTCTTCACACATGCATGATCTACTAAGTACGTAGATAATCGTAGGGCCAAGAATCGTCAAATTTCATTGAGAAATGAAAGAGATATTGGTTCACGAAGTAAGGTATTTGAAGTATGGAAAAGTGTGGTATGTGATCAATTCTCCCTCATCGGTAGAGGAAGAAAGAATTGTTGTGTATATAAGACTCGAAATTGGTTTGGGGTTTGGGACCCCAAGGGGTATCCCATGTGTTTAAAGGAGGGAGGACCTAGATGTGCTTCGGTTCAAGGAAAGACCACACGCGCGCCGCCGCCGCCCGCCCGGTTTCGAGTTCCCGGGTTCCCGGGTTCGTGGGTTCGTGGGCTGTGGGCTGTGGGCTGTGGGCTGTGGGCTGTGGGCCTTATGATATTATCTTTTTGGGCCGAGAGAACTTTGCCGAAGTACGTTTGATCCCGAAGTTTCGAAGTACAGCTTTGGACCAGAATTCTTTCAGATGTACAGTTTGGTCCCTGAAGTTTCAAGATGTACAGTTTGGTCCCTGAAGTTTTCAGAAAGTCAGAATTTCGACGGTCAGAACAGAAACGCCAAACACTCAATTCAGCCATTTATTTTGGCTGAATTACTCCTCCTATAATGGCCAAATCCGTTGGTCTTTCACCATTTATTTTGGTGGCTTTACTACCTCTATAATGGCCATTATTTGGCCAATAATGGCTGTTATGGAGGCAGTTAAACAGCCCTCCCTCACCTATATAAACACCCCTTACACCATTGTTGAGGCACACAAAACATACACGAAAGTACACAAGCAGAAAATCAGTTTTCTTCCTACAACTTCCAAGCATCATTTCGTTACTCAATATTCTTCACGGTAGCTCTTGAGTCTCCTTTGCTCAATTGTTCCATTGCTGTTTTATCTTGGGAGACAAATTGTCCAGGACGTATAAAGGATACATACGGGGCAATATTGTCTTAAGGACAGAGTGCCACACTCGACTCAGCAAAAACAGTTTTTCAGTTTTTCTTGTTCATCTTTGTAATTCTCAGATTTCTAGTTGAATTGTAATTTCAATTCTTACATTAGCAGTTACTTGTAATTCCCGTTTCCTGCAACCTTTGTAATATCCAACAGGATATCCAGATAACATTAAGAGGACAATCTTGGGATATTACTGGGTGGCTGTAAACACTTTGAACCAACAATCAACGTCTCCGACCACATTTGCTTTAGGACAAAAGGTTGATATGCTTGGGAATGTTACCGTCTCGCTGAATCTCACAGCTCAGTTTCCTAATTCAATTAGTGAAGTTCAAGAGCAGTTTGGTAGACTCTATATTGGGTCTTTAGGCAAAAACTTTGTTGGTGTTTATGAAGTTTGAAGTCTTAGGGCGGTTGAAGTTTAGGCACCAACAATAAGGGTGTCGAATTTTTATTATACATATAGAAAATAAAAGCCTATTTTATGTTATATTAAAAATAAAAGGGTTATTTTTTGCCCTCCTCCTTTAAGATTGGTAAGGTAAAACATGACTCTCTTTACTTGTACTTATCTTTTAAAACTTTTATTATTAATAAAATAAGTCATCAGGTTACGTATATAGTCAATTATATTGAAACAATAAATATTAGAAGAAATTGACTAAAACTTTGCATTTCAAAAGGTGAGAAGAATAAAATTCAGTTTAACATATGTATGACTAATTTCTTTGTTTAATTAATTTAAGCCTCTAATTAAAATTTAGCTTTAGAGTATGATATTTTGCACCACCAAATATCTATCCCAAGTGATACCCAATTTTTCCTATAGGATAGACCAAGTTACTCTACATATTCTAAGCTAGCGTTTGCAGAATCATAATGAACAAAAAAGTAATGACACAATAGTTTTACGTGAAAACCACCTGGTTTACAAAGGTGAAAAACCACGACCTACACCTCTGCAGGATTTTCCCCAAAACTCCACAACAATTGTGAGCCTTAACAAATTCAAGTTACAAACTCTGTAACCTAGGAACTAAAATCTAATTCCTATCTCTCTAATCTCCCTAGACTAATGAGCCCACTTCAAGTTTCCCTCAACTTGAAGTATAATTTGACAAACGTTTATACCTATGAGAATTGCTTCTATGAAAGCTGATAAAGGTACAACTCGATAATCAATCCTATACACGAATCTAGACTTATTATCAAACATAACTCTATTAAACAAGTTCTTTAATCTTCTTCTTTGTATCAGGTCGCACTTCAGGATTCAGAACACTTAATATGACATTGACTTAGCTCGAATTTTGTTTTCTCTTTATGTGAGTGCGTCGACTTCTTCATGGCATGACTTGAATATATATAACTTTTGGTTCGCAGCAAGTCGGAAAAACACAAACTCTACGTCATGAGGCCCATTATGAGAAATAGGGTTCGAGTTGACTTAAGTTTCTTGCATCATTCATGTCACGACCCAAACCGGTGGGACAGGACGGGCACCCGGACCTTACCTGCCGAGCACCACTCTTCACATACTTACCAGCTAACCGAAATCAATCATGGACACAAGGGATGTTACCAAATATTCGACTGACACATACATCACAGCCGACAAGGCCATACACAACTACTATACACAGGACAACTGTCTACAAGCCTCTAAAGAATACATGACATCACCAGGACGGGACAGGGCCCCGCCAGGGATCATATTTGCTGAACGTTTGCTACATATGCTTCCTTTGTGGGAAAGGTCCAAAGTTAACATGTTCCCACTATACACATGTCAACCATGTACTTCAAGTGCTGAAAACTCAAATTGTCACTTCCACCATCTGCAATTTTACTTTATATGAATAAGATATATCATTTTTTCACTTATATACATGTTATAAGTTGTATATACAAGACATATATAATTTATACATTATATATGTTATGATTTTTCCTGAATTTGTTACCTTATTTGAATTTTATCATAATTGTATTTTAGTTCAAAAATGATTTCTGGGTGAAAAATGTTTTCTTTGTAGAAAATGACTCTACCATATTTATTCTTTTTTTGGAGGAGAAGTTTTGGACTACTATAAATAGAAGATCATTTCTTCGCATATACAACACAAAAAAATATTCACAATGTAGTCTCTAAAGGAGTCTTGTTTAGGGGAAGATTATTCTCTCATAGTAGTTTTCTATGCTTTCTTTTATGTTAGTTTTTATATGTAGGTCGATTGACAAAAACATATTAAATATTGTATTTTTTTAGTATAGTTTTTGTGTCATCTGATTTATTGTCGTTCAAGGTGTGTAATTATTAGCTTCCACATAACGTCCTGATTATTTCGATCCCAACAAGACACTTGTTGCTTGCCATAGATAAAAATAAAATTTAAAATATTATGGGTTAAAAATGGTTTAAAAAAATATTTTGATTTTATTTTTAAAGATGCAGCAGCAAGAATGTTGAAATATTTTGATTTTATACATGTTACAACCCATTTGGTCGTTTAGCTTTTTGCCTTATTTTTTCCAAAATACCCTTCCCATATCTTCTTATTTGTATTTATAACTTGCGGGGATGGGTTACACGATTTCCTATGTAATTGGGTCGGTTACAGACCGAAATTAGCAAAATTAGAAGTTCTACAATTAAGAAATGAAGAAGTTTAACCAAAGTCAACATCCGGATAAATGCGTCTTTTTTTATTTCATTAGATCCGGAATGTAATTTATGACTTAGTCGAGTCATTTATTAGGGTCCCAAGGTGTTCGGGTGTGTTGTTGAGAAACTAGCTAATTCAAAGATTTGGAGTTGACATCGTGTCAAGACAACCTTTTCGAGTGTTTCGAGTGCACGAGAGGTTCGGAATGTGTTTTATTAATGAACTGCATATATGGTTTAATTGTGGGAGGTTGCAAATGAATTTTGGGTGTTAAAATGAAGTTTGGGATGTTGCTGATGTTTCTAGTGTGAAAATTTGGGTGTTGTGAACGCAATGAAGGAAACTTTTGGGGAAAAAAAAATTGCCTTCGCGATCGCGACATGGTGGGTCGCGATCGCGATGGTGAAAAAGTTCTTAGGCAGTGTTCAAAAAATGCAAATAGGGATTTTATTGTATTTTGAGTTCTACAGCTCGATTTGAGGTGATTTTAGTGTGTATCTTCTCGTCTTCGAAAGGGGTAAGTATCTAATCTTTATTTTGGTGTTTTCCCATAGTTATTTCTGTTGGTTACCATATTTATCCGTGTTTGGATTGTAGAAATTGAGTTTCGAGTTCTAAAGTTGGGAAATGGTAAATCTTTGATTTGTGGGTCAATTCATGGATGAAATTAGTTGATTTTCTGGATTTAGAACCTATGGGTTATGGGTAAACCAATTTTGAATAAAATTTCAATTTTTTCCTTGGGGCTCTAGTTTGACATTTTGAATTTCAAATTAAAGTATAACATGGTATTGTTAGACTCGTCTAACCTCGTAGAATACTATTTTGACTAGATTGAGCATGCTTGGCGAATTTGGACGTGGTAGAAATTTCAAAAGGCTTAATCTTCACGCGGATCGAGATTGAGATCGTTCGGAGACGTTGAAGAAGGGCAAGCCATTCGTGAGCTTTGGGACTTCAAATCTAAAGTAAGTTGAGACTTACTAGACTCTTTAT
The DNA here is from genome assembly GCA_034509755.1 of Anisodus tanguticus. NCBI lineage: Eukaryota > Viridiplantae > Streptophyta > Magnoliopsida > Solanales > Solanaceae > Anisodus > Anisodus tanguticus. The sequence goes on along the minus strand of CM067552.1, from coordinate 24,857,864 downwards.
GAAGTGTTTATGTTGGGTAATCTAATTAATGGGCGTAATGGGGACATTGGGGGTCCCATACTCGTGAGGTGACAAATACTTAAGCGAATACCGATATTTCGTTTTGAGTAGTTAATGAAAATGATATAATCTTGTGAATGGGATGCATGTGATCGTATGACCATTGTAGGCAGTGTTAAATCTATTGGTTTGATATGGTTGTTGATTATGTGGGCTTATGATAGCCATGTTTAATTTATAACTGTGATCCTCCATATCCATTTTTCTGTATAATATATGTATAATAAATATATAATTATTGTATAATCAGTGTATAACGTATGCACACTAATAATACACATATTATACAATTATTATACGTTATTTATACAATGTGTAAATGAAAGAACATCAAATAACCAACAAACTTGATCAGAAAAAATATCTTCTCTGTAAGTGCACATTAGTTTTCTCCATCTTTCAACTTCTCTAAGTGAAAGAGAGAGATCGCGAAAAACATGGTGAGGAGAAAAAAGACAATGTGGTGGTGTAATGACCCGTTCCATCGTTACAGTGATTTTGACTTGTATATCCCTGTTGACCCTTACCCTAGCCCCGTTAGCGCATATTTGACCCGCTAAGATGGGAGACACGAGTCCAAAGGTCATCGGGCGAGTCTTGATAGGACTCGAGTTGATTTGAGACTTTTATTTGAAAATATTTGACTAACAGTTGATTTTTGTGTAAACGGACCTTTTTTGAGATTCCATCAATTCCGTAAGGTTCGGAAGGACAATTATGACTGGGTGAGATATTTTGTTCGGTTTCCGAGGAACTCAAAAGCATTTTGTACCTTTGATTAAAAACTTGTTTTTGGTCATTTGGGGTTGACCTGGTCAACGGAACCTCAGTTGGAAATTCTAAGTCCACGGTTGAGTTTGTAACGTGTTTTACATCTATCTGCATATTTGGTTTGTATCCGGGAGGTCTCAGATGAGTTTTGAGTGTCAGATCAAAATTTGGAAAGTTGCTTGTTCTGGTGTGGCCGCTTTTGCAAGGAAATTCTCGCAATTGAGAGCCACGCAAATGTGAACATGTGTCCGTTTTTGCGAGCTCCGCAATTGCGAATGATGGTCCATTTTTGCGAGCTACGCAATTGCGAACAGAGGTCCGCTTTTGCAAACATTGACTAGGTCGGTTGGTTTCCGCTTTTGTGAGCTTGACCTCGCTTTTGCGAGGCTCACATTTGCGAGATACGCTGGCAGAATAACTAAAAGCCCCATTTAGATTTAGACTTGTTATTTCACCATTTTTGGGGTTTGGGAGTTCAGCGAAGGGCGATTTTGGGAGGTTTTCAAGAAACATCACTTGAGTAAGTCTCATATCATCTTTTTATGATTATACCCTTGATTAACTAGAGAATTCATGGTTTAGGATGGAGACTTTTATGAGTTTTAAATCGTATATTGAAAAATGGGATTTTCTCAATAATCATGGTTTGTTTTGAATAAATTTCCTAGTTTTAGCTTGATTATGTTTTGGGTAAACTATTTCTAAATATCATTGAAATTTCAATCCAGATTTTCAAATGTTTTGATTTTGGGTTTGACACAAGAGAACTTTTTATTAAAATCTTGATATTGGATGGAGGCTTGAATGGTAATAGAAATTTGTAAAATTTTGGATTATGACTAATTGAGTTATAAGCATCGTATTTTTGTTATAAGTTATGATTTTGCCCTTGTGCGCCCGGGATCACTTTTTGGGTTTCGAACTAAAGTATAGTAAAATGGGTATTGTTAGATTCGTATGAACCCGTACAATAATATTTTGATAATATTGAACTCGTTTTCTTAATAAAATTAAAATTTTGACTCTTGGGATCCGAGATGAAGTTTTAGATTTACTTTCGACCCCGAGTTCCTTACAAGACATGTTTGGTATCTTTATAATCATGTGTAATATAGAATTGGTCCTTATGTGTTGATTGAATGTGTGTGGTAACATAGGAACTTCATGCACTTGTTTGAACCACGATCGTCCGATATTCGCTCAGGAGGATTGGTGAATTAGGAATTTGTGGTTCTTGCTCGACTTTGAGGTAGGCTACAGTTTAATTTTTCAAGACTCTGATACGTCACTATTATGTGTGTTGGTCGTCATATTTGATATTTTTGTATTTATTCATCACACATTATTTGATATGATATCCTGCTTGTACTTGGATTATTGGTGTTTGACTGCTTGATATTATATCTTGATTGTACTTGGATTATCATGGTTGGATTGTTTGGTATGATATCATGATAGTATTGTGGTTGGACTGCTTGATATGATATCTGAACTCTACTTGGATTACTTGTTGTTGAACTCTGAAAGCATGTGATATTCATCTTATATAATTGGTTGCATCTGATACATTATGATTTCTTGTCGTGTATTGTCATTTGCATTCATACACTCATGGTTCTGATGATATTGATATGAGAGTGGTATGAAAATGTTGTGGGTCCAAGAGACCAAAAGGACAAAGTACTTATGAGATTATGGTAACATTGAGATGATGATGATATGAATGGCTCAAGTTGCACGCCGCAATGGGTATGATGATACGCAGGGATCGGGGTTGCACACCTGCAACATATATTATTACAGCTAAGAGCTAGGCTCCGATGAGACATTTTGGAGGGATATATGGACTTCATGAATCCCCCATGGGTGTATGGATCATAATAAAACCTTGACGTATTATATACCGGGTTGATAAAGGTACATGGCATTTGCATTTGCATTCATATCATACATACGGATACATTAATTAATTATGGTTTGGTAATGTGAAATGGTTGGTTATTGAAACTTGGGTGAAACCCTGATTTACTCGAATTGAATTGATTGTATTGGACCGGGATGGTCGTTATGATTAAGCTTGTCTCTATGAATACTTGGAAATATAATTATTGAATTGAGTTGATGGCCATTATTAGGCTAGTCTCTGAGAACACTTGGATAATATTGAATTGGTTGTCATGTGTGGCTTGATTTCTTACGCATGAGTTTTGTGGTTATAATTTGTAAGTTTAAGTCTTTGATGTCTACTGCTACTGCGGTCGGGAGTGTCAATATGTTAGGATTATTGTCTAGATTCAGGGAAAATATGTGCATTATGCGTTATCTGTTAATTAACCGTATGATTGAGTACCGAGTCTAGTAAGGAACTTGTGATAAGTGTTGCCATTTGGTAGGTAAACGTTGAATGATCTATGTGTGTCAGACTATAACTGTATAGAGAGTTAGCTAAATCCAAGACTAAGAATAATAGAGGAGTTAATGTCATCATGATTAGATTAAGTGTAATATTCCTGGAAAGCGTTCAAAAATAGTTATGCGATGTAAGTGTTGACTTGTTTATTGATGTGTGAAGGTTGGGTAAGTGGGGTTAAGCTTGATTATGATTTGGACAAGAGAGTACTAGTCGTGGGTACTATGATAGTAAGCTCCATGTATATGTGAATGTATTGATTGTACTTGACTGTGAATGGAACTTGTGAACATTGTGACTTGTTGAATCTATGTATTGATATGTACAACGTGACTTATATGGGCTACTGAACTGTCTGGTATAGGCTTATATGGTGTCAACTTGATATTTATCTCTGTTACGTATCTTCCGTCGTTGTCGGCCTATAATGTCTGCGGGGGTACGTTGCGTACTCATGCTACGCTTGCTGCATCTTTTCTGATGCAGATACAGGTCCCTCTACTAGTTCGCAAGCTCGAGTTTGAGTCCGGGCAAGGTGGATTTGGCGTTCCAAGATGAGGATGCTTCTTCTGGCATGCCTTGGATGCTTCTTCTGGCATGCCTTGGATGCTTATTCTCTTACTATGTATTTACATTTGGATTCGAAAGACGTAGTTAGACATTTTGATTATGTTATTCATGTTTTGGCCTTTGTTGCCTTCTTTCAGACTGGTATTCCGCATTAGTGCTCTTGTATCACAGACCAAATTTTGGGGGTGTATAAGTTTTGATTATATTTTAGCATTTCTTTCATATAGTTTTATTTATATGGGAAGTGGTTCGCCTACCGGTGAGAATGTGTATGTGCCACCACGATTTCTGAAAAGAGATCGTGACAGGTAATGGTTGTAGGTGGATGAAAGGGAGGCGGCTGAAAGAGAAGGAGAAAGGGTGGAATTTGTCAAAAGAATTTCTTCTTTTCTGCATTATCACCATAGATGGCCCAATGTAGTGAAACAAATTCACCTCTATTCAGTTATTGTGTTTCTTTTTGTTCCATTCTTTAAAATACATGTGGTTTTTGGCCTTTAAATATCAAGAAGTTGCACATTAATATTCGAAGCAGGAACATAGGGTGTGTTCAGTAAATTACACATGAAGCACAAACATAGGGTGAGTTTGATAAATTCCACATTAATATTCGAAGCAGGAACATAAAGTGTGTTTAGTATGGAGGAAAATATTTTTTTTATCATTTTTTATATGTTCGGCCGATTAAAATCATTGAAAAACATTTATTCTAGAAAAATAAGTTCCTTAAAATGACTTTTCTAGTGCAAATAGGGAAATCAAGTTGCACAAACGCATTCCATATTGATTGTGTCCTCCCCGCCCTCCAACACACCTCATCTTCACCCCACCCCCATAGCTCCCATCCCCACCCCACACCCCAAACCCCAACCTTGCATAGCATTTTTCTAGATTATATATAAAAGGTTTTAGGATAACTTTTCCGGTTACGTACCGAACACACCCATAATGTTTCACTTTTCTCCTGTGAGTCCATTATTGCAATTACTTTTCTAAAAAACATGGAGTCAGTACGTAACAATGTCAAAGTATGAACTCTGCCAACGAGAGAAATAATTACTTCATTATGCAAGAAAAGCCTTCAATAGTATAAAAGGAGTTCTCCTCAAGGAATGATGTAGTAGTAAATGTTTCTTCAACAAGCTTCTAGAGATGAAACACCATGAAGATAACTTAGCTTTCTAAAAGATTCAGCTAAGAGAATATCTCTTATTTTTCTCAATACAGAAGAAATAAACGAGAGCTCAACTCAAAAAGATTGGAAAAGATAGCGCGATTATAAAATAAGAGACATTGCATGGCATAAAAGGACACTGAGCATAAAAATGAGCTTGCAGAAACATCAAAGGAAAAACTTTCCTTTGGATATGAGAACCAAAGTACATATTTTTCAATATTAAATTATGTTGAAAATTTACTAATGTGGAATTAAGTATATCCCATTATTTATGACTCAAACAATTGGGGCCCGCACGTCGGAAAGGTCGTTTCCACACACGTGCACACGTAGTGCTAAGTATCACAAATTTCATTAGTGAAAGAGATATTGGTACGTATGTAATAAGTATGAGACATAGAATCATGGATGGTTATTGGTCAAATGACAAAGTATTCCACATTGGTAAACGAAGGAAGAAGTGTACGAAGTGTAAGATAAAACAAGTCGGAAATCGTCGCGGAGCCGTGAAGGGCTGCGGCGCAACACCGTCGGAGCCGAAGCGCCGCGACACTAATTGGTTAGTCAATTACTGCACTTCAGAGGCAGAATGCTGCGACGGGAATTTGGAAAGTTCTTACCTTTGGGCTGATTTTGGAGCATTGAATCTCCATTACTTGGCACATGAATTCAGCCATTATTTGACTGAATGTAACCCCTCAATAAGTGTCAATACATTGGCTATTGAAGGTCATTAGTTGGCTAGTTAAGGGGTCATTTCCTTACACTATAAATTGAGGTCTTTGGCTCAATTGTTGAATACTACACTTAGAAAATACTACAGAATTTCTGAATTCATCTTCTTCCTCTCTAGCAAGTTTACTATACTCAAAGTTCTTCAAGAGTAACACTTGAGTTTTTTTTGCTCAATTGTTAAGTTGTTGTTGTATCTTGGGAGACTATTGCCCGACAACATAAAAAAAGATATACGGGGTAATCTTGTCTTAAAGACAGAGTGTCATCACTCGACTCAGCAAATCACACAAGGAGTTTGTTTCGTTCTTGATTTCCAGTTTTGTTGTAATCTTTAGTTTATCCTTTCTAGAAATTGTAATATTTACTTACTTTCCGTTCCCTGTTATTGTTGTATCCCACAAATTATATTTAAAAGTAGATAAAACTGCCAAAACCTCTTTCCTAGAGTATAAGAAGTGTCCACGGCCACAACAGACAAAATATTACGAAGAATAGAGTAAGAGAAATTGTTGTGTTAGTACCGTTGACTTGGCTTACACTAAACACTGACGGTTCAAGACATCACGTTCACCGTGCAGTAAGTAAGTCCGATGGTATTCAACTATGGAAGGTTCAAAGCGGAAGCTACCTATCCAGATGCAACATCGGTTCGCTAAAAGATTGCTGGAAAAGGCACCATGTGCGTGCGCAAAAAATCTCTTTCAAGAGGGGATTGTTGGAAATTTAATAATGTGGAATTAAGCATATCCCATTATTTATGACTCAAACAATTGGGGCCCCGCACGTCGGAAAAGTCGTTTCCACACACGTGCACACGTAGTGCCAAGTATCACAAATTTCATTAGTGAAAGAGATATTGGTACGTATGTAATAAGTATGAGACATAGAATCATGGATGGTTATTGGTCAAATGACAAAGTATTCCACATTGGTAAACGAAGGAAGAAGTGTATGAAGTGTAAGATAAAACAAGTCGGAAATCGTCGCGGAGCCGTGAAGGGCTACGACGCATCACCGTCGGAGCCGCGGCGCAGGACTTCCGCGGCGTCTCCCAGGCAGCGCCGCGGCGCTAATTGGTTGGTCAGTTACTGGAGCCGTAGCGCTAATTCACAGAGTTGCGGCGCTTTGGAGGCAGAATGCTACGACGGAAAGTTGAAAAGTTCTGACCTTTGGGCTGGTTTTGGAGCATTGAATCTCCATTACTTGGCACATGAATTCAGTCATTATTTGGCTGAATGTAACCCCTCAATAAGTGTCATAATATTGGCTATTGAAGGCCTTTAGTTCTCTAGTTGAGGGGTCATCTCCTTACACTATAAATTGAGGCATTTGGCTCAATTGTTGAACACTACACTTAGAAAATACTACAAAATTTCTGATTTCATCTTCTTCCTCTCTAGTGAGTTTACTATACTCAAAGTTCTTCGAGAGTAACATTTGAGTTTCCTTTGCTCAATTGTTAAGTTGATGTTGTATCTTGAGAGACTATTGTCCGACAACGTAAAAGGAGATATACGGGGCAATCTTGTCTTAAAGGCAGAGTGCCATCACTTGACTCATCAAATCACACAAGGAGTTTGTTTCATTCTTGATTTCCAGTTTTATTGTAATATTTAGTTTATCCTTTCTAGAAATTGTAATATTTACTTATTTTCGTTCCCTGCTATTGTTGTATCCCATATTTTAAGACAAGATTTGTTGTAAGTTCTTAGAAAGATGACTGGAAGAGAACAACTAGCTTCTGATTCTGCTGCTGCTGCTACTCAAGGCAACCCCTCTGCCTTTCCCACTGCTCAAGGCACACCCAATGCCTTTCCGGTTGCTCAAGGCTCATCCAACGCCTTTTCTGCTGCTCAAGGGAACGTTGTCGTTCCTCCATCCTCTGGATTCCACCATGAACGCCCAGAAACGTTCATGGGCTCCAACTTCAAGAGATGGCAACAGAAGATGTTATTCTTTCTGACTATTATGGGAATGTCTCATTTCTTAAGAGAAGATCCTCCACAAGCTGGAAATGAAATGGACCCTTCACCTACTGAAATGGATGAAGGGGGCCAAGGTATCCATGTCATTAATGGCATGAAGATGGTTCTTGATGCATGGAGTCATAGTAATTTCATGTGTAAGACCTATATTTTGAACTGCTTGTCAGACCATCTCTACATGGTGTATTGCACCGTAGGCACTGCCAAAGAGTTATGGGAAAATCTGCAGAAGAAGTACAACGCACAAGATGCATGTACTAAGAAATTCAACGTTAGGAAATTCCTGAAATTTCAAATGGTGGATGGCAAAACAGTGATGTCCCAAGTCCAGGAATTCAAAATGATTCTACATCACTTGGATTTGGAGGGTATGAAACCAAATGAGCAGTTTTTGGTTGCATTACTGATTAAAAAGCTACCTCCCTCGTGGAATGAGTTTATGAGTTACTTGAAACTCAAAACAAAGGAAATGACCTTTGAAGAACTTATTATCAAACTCCAGATTCAGAAGATAATAAGAAGGCCTTGCCTAGGGGTAAACAACCCGTTGAGGCAAAGGCAAATCTGGCGGAGGCCAAAGGGAACCCAAGCAAGAAGCGCAAGTTGCAGAAAGATGGCAAGACCCAAGCAGCGGAGAAGTTCAAAGGAAACTGTCACCACTGTGGGAAACCTGGTCACATGATCAAGGACTGTCGTAAGCTTAAGACTGAGCAACAAGAGAAGGGCAAGGCTAAAGGCAAGGCACATGTTAACGTTGTCAAAGACAGGTTTCTGGATGACATAATTGAAGAGTTATCAACGGTGGTGGTTGAAGCAAACCTTGTTGAGAATCCTATGCAATGGTGGATGGACACAGGTGCTATGAGACACATCTGTTCCAATAGAGATGCCTTCTCCACTTATACACCAGTTACAAACAAGAAGCTATTCATGGGTAACAACGTTTCCTCTGACGTTCTGGGGGGTAGGAAAGGTAGTCCTGAAGATGACTTATGGAAAGGAGCTCACTCTGAAACAGGTGATGTATGTCCTTGAGATTAGAAGAAATTTAATTTCAAGTCATTTATTGGTTAATGCTGGTTTTAGGCTAGTGTTTGAGTCTAATAAATTTGTAATCACCAAGAATGGAATGTTTGTGGGAAGGGGCTTCGTCTGTGAAGGCCTCTTCAAAGTTAACACCAGGTCTGTAATACGTGCAAGCATAAATATTGAAGCTTTTTCTTACTTGCTTGAGTTCTCTAATTTCTGGCATCATAGATTAGGACATGTTAACTACAAATCCATCCAAAGGTTGGTAAAGTTGGAGTTGTTGACATCTATCGACGTAAACCCTCAACATAAGTGTGAGATGTACGTAGAGGCAAAACTCACAAAGATTCCTTTTTGATCCGTCGAAAGTAATACCACTCCTCTAGAACTTATTCACACAGATATATGTGATTTATAGTTTGCACAAACTAGTGGGGGGAACAAGTACTTTGTGACATTCATTGATGATAGCACAAGGTATTGTTACCTTTACTTGTTGAAAAGTAAATATGAAGCGTTCCGACTTTACAAAGCAGAAGTTGAGAACCAACTAAGCATGCAGATTAAATCCATTCGTACCGATAGAGGGGGAGAATATGTAGCGCCATTTGAGGAATATTGTGCCGAATCAGGCATTGTTCATCAAACGACGGCTCCATACTCACCTCAGTCGAACGGTGAGGCGGAACGTAAGAACCGCACATTGAAGGAAATGATGAATGCCTTGCTCATCATTTCCGATCTTCCCCAAAATATGTGGGGAGAAGCCTTCCTTACCGCTAATACGATTCTTAACAGAGTCCTACATAAGGGTAAGGACAAAACTCCATATGAATCATGGAAGGGAAAGAAACCCACCTATAAATATTTAAAGGTGTGGGGTTGTTTGGCAAAGGTCGAAGTACCCAAGCCAAAGCATGTCATGATTGGGCCTAAGACTGTAAAATACGTTTTCATCGGATATGCAAATAACTGTAGTGCTTTTCATTTCTTAGTGCATAAGTCAGATATTCCAGATATCCACGGGGGTACAATCATGGAATCAATGAATGCTCAATTCTTTGAGGTTACTTTTCCTAGAAAGAAAAAAGACATAACCTCTCGTAAATGAAGTTATGAACAAAGCTCTCAGGAACCTGGAGTCATTGACTGCCCAGATCTAGATGGTTCATATCTAGTGGACTTCGAAGTGTCTGAATATCCAAAATCTAGTGTTCTAGATTCTCAGAACTTGGAGACTCCAGAGATGGAACCAAGGTGAAGTAAAAGGGCCAGGAAGGATAAATCCTTCGGTCCTGACTTTGTAGCTTATATGGTTGATGACGAACCAAGGACAATTGCTGAGGCATTGTCGACTCCAGAGGCACCACTCTAGAAAGAAGTTATTGAGAGTGAAATAGACTCCATCCTGTATAACCATACTTGGCAGTTGGTTGATCATCCTCTGGGAAATAAACCGTTGGGTTGTAAATGGATACTCAAACGGAAGTATAAAGCAGATGGGTCTATTGATAAGTACAAGGCCAAGTTGGTAGTCAAAGGCTATCGGTGGCAGGAAGGCCTTGACTATTTTGACACGTACTCCCCGGTGTCTAGGATGACGTCCATACGAGTATTCATTGCGGTCGCAGCGTTGCGTGACCTTGATCACAAGAAGCAGTCCTAGCTTGATTCTAGAGACTAAGAACATGTTGAAACAATGCTTCGACATGAAGGATATGGGTATTGCAGATGTCATCTTAGGGATAAAAATCTCTAAGACGTCTAACGGACTGGTCTTATCTCAGTCTCACTACATCGAGGATGTTTTGAGAAAGTTTGGAATGTTTGACAGTTCGCCTATGAAGTCACCACTGGCTAGAAATCAAAAGCTTGATAAAAATCGTGGTGCACCCGTATGACAGGAGCAATATGCACAGGTGATTGGTAGTTTGATGTACATAACAAACTGCACCCAACCTGATATTGCTTATGCAATCAACAAGTTGCCTAGGTTTACCCGTAATCTGAGTAATGATCATTGGAAGGCATTGAATCGGGTACTACGATACCTGAAATACACGCTAACTTACGAGTTGCATTATTCGAGATATCCAGTTGTACTAGAGGGGTATAGTGATGCAAACTGGATATCTGATATAGAGAACGCCAAGTCCACCAGTGGGTATGTATTTACAATTGGTGGTGGGGCTGTGTCTTGGAAATCCTCTAAGCAAACTTGTATCACCGGATATACGATAGAATCAGAGTTTATCGCTTTAGACAAAGCAGGAGAAGAAGCTGAGTGGCTTCACGACTTCTTAGAGGATGTCTCTTGTTGGGACAAACCCATACCTTTTGTAATGATCCACTACGACAGTCAGTCAGCTCTAGGAAGGGCACGGAGTTCTATGTAGAATGACAAGTCTCGTCATATACGACGGAGACATAAGGCCGTTAGGCAGCTGATCACCACGGGTATCATATCTATTAATTGCATAAAATCAAAGGATAATATAGCGGACCCACTGACAAAGGGCTTACCCAAAGATCAGATGTTCTGCCTGTCTAGGGGAATGGGCTTAAAACCAAAGGTATAAGAACCAATACGGTGGTAACCCAACCTTACGGACTGGAGATCCCAGGAATTAGCTTCAATGGGAAAACTAAGCTGTAAAGGTTCAGTTGAGTGCTTCGGTGGAAGCATGAGCACTTCGGATGGTGATTTCTGTAAAGGAACATCAATCCAAAGCCGTTCCCGCGATAGACGTTAAGTGCTATCTGCAGTGTGGGTAAAGGTTAAGTTTCCAAAACCTTTAATGATCCTCACTGGTTGAGGTTAGGTTTGGGGAAACGTTTAATGGTTCCAAACACTTGTAAAATGGGGTATAGCAGGATACCTTGTAGGAGACCACCTATTTAAGTGCGAGGACATACCGCCTCAAATGAACGCACTTAAGAATCCAAGAACTGTCCACGGCCACAACAGACAAAATATTACGAAGAATAGAGTAAGAGAAATTGTTGTGTTGGTACCGTTGACTTGGCTTACACTAAACACTGACGGTTCAAGATATCACGTTCACCGTGCAGTAAGTAAGTCCGATGGTATTCAACTATGGAAGGTTCAAAGCGGAAGTTACCTATCCAGATGCAACATCGGTCCGCTAAAAGATTGCTGGAAAATGCACCATGTGCGTGCGCAAAAAATCTCTTTCAAGAGGGGATTGATTGAAATTTACTAATGTGGAATTAAGTATATCCATTATTTATGACTCAAACAATTGGGGCCCCGCACGTCGGAAAGGTCGTTTCCACACACGTGCACACGTAGTGCCAAGTATCACAAATTTCATTAGTGAAAGAGATATTGGTACATATGTAATACGTATGAGACATAGAATCATGGACGGTTATTGGCCAAATGACAAAGTATTCCACATTGGTAAACGAAGGAAGAAGTGTACGAAGTGTAAGATGAAACAAGTCGGAAATCGCCGCGGAGCCGTGAAGGGCCGCGGCGCATCACCGTCGAAGCCGCGGAGCCGGACTTCCGCGGCTTCTCCCAGCAGCGCCGCAGCGCTAATTGGTTGGTCAGTTACTGGAGCCGTAGCGCTAATTCACAGAGTTGCGGCGCTTCGGAGGCAGAATACCGCGACGGAAAGTTGAAAAGTTCTGACCTTTGGGCTGATTTTGGAGCATTGAATCTCCATTACTTGGCACATGAATTCAGTCATTATTTGGCTGAATGTAACCCCTCAATAAGTTTCATAACATTGGCTATTGAAGGCCATTAGTTGGCTAGTTGAGGGGTCATCTCCTTACACTATAAATTGAGGCCTTTGGCTCAATTGTTGAACGCTACACTTAGAAAATACTACACAATTTCTGATTTCATCTTCTTACTCTCTAGCAAGTTTACTATACTCAAAGTTCTTCAAGAGTAACACTTGAGTTTCCTTTGCTCAATTGTTAAGTTGATGTTGTATCTTGGGAGACTATTGCCCGACAACGTAAAAGGAGATATACGGGGCAATCTTGTCTTAAAGGCAGAGTGCCATCACTCGACTCATCAAATCACACAAGGAGTTTGTTTCGTTCTTGATTTCCAGTTTTATTGTAATCTTTAGTTTATCCTTTCTAGCAATTGTAATATTTACTTACTTTCCGTTCCCTGCTATTGTTGTATCCCACAAATTATATTTAAAAGTAGATAAAACTGCCAAAACCTCTTTCCTAGAGTATAATGAATTACTGAGTCTTCTATCATATTTTGACAATAAAAAGATGAAAATTAAGGTAACAGTAGCTTATGGTGGATTCTGTAATATGCTAAGAAGTTTATATGGATGATGTATATGTAAACTAACTAAAATGTCCCCTCCCATCATTTTAATGAGAATATTGTGGGATCAACTAGTCAACATGAATTAAATAGCATCTATGCGAGATCGGACTGTCGCTTGAGGCATAAGCATCGATGTCACAAACTGGCTAAGGTCGTTGGCATATGGAGCATTAGGCGCAGTTGGCCACTTCATTTGTGCATTTACAATAGCCAATTGCGGACTTTCATCAGATTCCTCAAATGCATACTCAGAAAGGAGATACTCCATACCTGGTGATAAAAGTCAGGATGTTAAAAATTAATTATCTTTCATGCAAACAGACCTGCTCAAAAAACAATTGCATAGTTAACATATCTGCAATCAGTTCAAAAAGGCATGTCATGAGATTTTTTATTTCTGATTTAAAAAGAATAAAAAATAATCTATAAGCAATAAATGGGCAACTCAGCACCAGACGACACCTCATAATGCTCATTTATTTTAAATATGTATAAGTCAAATACAGGAAATGTCACACTTGAGTTGACTTAACTACATGACTTGATTAAACTGAATGTCAATTTATTGGACATTCTTGATGTAACTAACAAAATATGTTAACAAGAGAATAAACATATTTTGTTTTGCACAGCAAAAGATACAAAAAATATCTGGAAAAGTGTAGAGAAAAGTCTTACATTAATGCAAATAAAGTACAGCCTAATGACCAGCTATCAGTTCCTTCATCAATATCACATTTACTTGGACAATCCCACAATTCAGGTGCACGGAAAGGAGCTGAAAAATGCTCATATGCCCATTCCTGGATAACCAACACCACAGACAAACGTAAATTAAATTTAAAAAATGCAACAGAGTGGGGTAAGTTGTAAACTGTAAGTAATAGACCCAAGAAAGAGAGCAACATCCATATGTTATTAATACAGTAATGGTGATAACATTCTCCCTGGTCAGGTTCAGAAAAAAGAAAGATGAGAAGCTTGCAGGCATAAATACAACAGAAGATACTTTTATATAATAGAAGAAGAAGAAGTACCTGCAACTGTAGGGCCTCTAAACGAGAACGAACTTGCCTTCTTGCAGGACGTGCATTTCCAAAATCCATTAATTTTGCAAGAGGTGTCTGTCCTTTTCTCTGTGTTAAAAGGACATTACCATGTTTGACAACATTATGTGCATAAGAAGGATCCAAGTTGTGCATATGCTTGAGACCTGCACAAAGCTGCATATAAAACTTTTTTCAGTACACCATTTTTTGGCTTCACAATTTCATGTGCACCTAACCCTTTCTTTTTCTCTCAGAAAATGATAAGATTCTCTGTGCAGAATAGACTGATTCTTATTCACTAGATGAAATATTTGAAGCACCTTCAATGTTGAAAGAACTCCTTTGCCTTCATGGTTTTGGCGCTATCCAGTAATGTCCCATCTAAATGGACTGGAAATAACAAGTAAACCTCCTGCTTCTTAGACTGATCTTGTGAAGTCTACCCAATATCCAATTAAAGTAAGATCTTTAGAGAATGTCACGACCCAAACCGGAGGGCTGCGACGGGCACCCGAACCTTCCCTGCCGAGTACCGCTAGCTGTACAGTCAACACCTAATCATACTTAAACATGGGCCACAAGGGCCGTCACCCAGTACCCTGCCGACAAAAGGGACGATATACTGGAAAAAGCTATGTAAAACTTAATCAGAAAACCCAACTTACGTATATATACATACCAAGGCCGACATGGCTATACACAGGACAATTGTCTACAAGCCTCTAAAGAGTACATGACATCATAAGGTGGGGACAGGGCCCCGCCATACCCATATGCATATGCAAAAATATCAAATCACGACCAGACTGCAACTCTGAAACAAGTAGAGTGCTCCAATATCAGCTAAACCAGCAACCTACCAATGTGAACCGTCACCTGTCTACCTGATCCTGCGGGCATGAAACGCAACGTCCCCCGACAAAAGGGACGTCAATACGACTGATGTACTGAGTATGTCAGGAATAAGAAATAACATAACAGAGATACATAACAACCCGAAACAGAAACAACCGACACAACCAGCCGACAGCAACAACCGATAGTAACAGCTGACAGAAGCAACCGATAGTAACATCTGACAGTGGTGAATGCCTCTGAGGGCCCTGATATGCCTAAATATCATGCACAATGCAAATGCGGTATACATATATATATTGGCCACACATGGGCATCTTCCTTCCCATAACAGCCTCTGTGTGCATCATATCATATCGGCCACTATGGGCATAATCATTATCATATTGGCCTCATTGGACATCTTCCTTTCCTGATATTTGTACGAACTGCAGGTGGTGACGCGTATATAACGCCTTTCCATTTTCCCCATCCCCTACATATATATATTGATACGATATAGTAGTGTATATAACGCATGTGGATCCAAGGTAATACATGAATATAATGCAAATGCATGAATGCCAATAAAACATTTTTAAACTTATCGGATGACATAATATCCTTGTACCTTCGGCTAACATTGGGAATGTTAACATCTTTCCCATATATATCAATAAGGATTTAGGAATATATTTAGACATGCTTTCAACATAGGAATCAATATCATGAACATTCTTAACTACTAAGAGTAGAATAATTTATGGAACAATATTACGGTTACGTTTCGTACATGGAACATGCCAAAAGAAGAAATGATTTGCCTTAACTGAAAGTATATGTATGTCCTAGAGACAATCCGTATTAGGACAAATGTACTTTATACACGTTCTTATTATTATTAATGGAGATTAATATTTTGGCATCTGCAATTATTGAATTATTAATTTATTGTTTATAATATTCTATAATATGCATCCCTAGAGGTTACATTGTTATTAATAATGTGAGATATTAATATTGTAACGTAACTCTTACAAAGCCTTGAGTAATGATCATCGATGATATGTGATAAGTCGACATGTGGTCTGCATCACATCCTTAGAGGATGTAGTATGTCTCACCTGCTACGAGTAATGGCTACTCGTGATGGACACATAGATACTTTGAAAGTATTGGTATACCCTGCTGATATACTATTTGTTATACTTGTCTAACGTATGATTAGCATGTGGGAGATATAAGTCCTTAGACTTGAGGTCAATATGCACCTTGTCTACAGAGTAATATACTTTGATTATGTCATAAGCTCAAATGTCTTATAGGTTGAGATACGGCTTGTATTGGGTACATTACGATGTGGATTAAAGGTGGTAGTTGAGCCAAGATTAGGATTCATTCCTCGAATGTATATTAGAGAGAACACTCAGATTCTCAGTGATATTAGGTTGACTAAGTCGTTGGCCAACGCAATAGAATTATTTAGAATATGGTCTAGTTGTCAACTAATATTGATGAGATACAATTATTAAGCCATTTGGATAGACAATTGACAAATCCTAAGCTTAATCGGCTGTGTCGTGAATGAAATGATTTTATCTTACCACATAGATGTTAAGTTTACTGGATTCGTGTAAACGTACTTCACATATTGAGTTCGTCTTGCGTCACCGTCTAGGAGTTCCGCGTAGACCTTAATTTGATTAATGTCGATATGTGAAGGCATGTAGGGTCACACTATCTAAGGATGTATTGAGAGAGTATTAAATATTCAATTTAGAATCAAGTTATTTAAATGAATAATGATTGTTTTAATTAAGTCAAAATTGGATTTTGGATTTAATTAAGAATGTGCGGAAAGTAAAATGAGACAGTGTAGGGCCAAGTCAGCACCGCGACGCCCACACCATAGGGCTGCGGCACCATGACCTAATCTGTCGAATTTTGGGGCAGGCCCAAGGTCAAACCCTAATCCGGTTTGACCTAATTTTCACCTATAAATACAGACCTACACTTCATTATTCATGACACTTGATTTTCATATCGTTATTCTAAGTCTTAGAGACTCAGAATCAAAACATTCTCTCGAACCTCTGCCGGATTTCCTAGCTTTCCAAAGGAGGAATACATTGAAACTTGGAGCTTTCAATCGAAAGGGCATTCACTTGCGCACCCACTGTTGATAAAGATTCCAGATATTGTAAACATGTAAGTACCATTCAAGTCTTATGTTTACGGTTTTAAATTACCCTATAGTCAAACAGTTCTACGTTTGTTGGGTTTGATACAAGTTTTCAATATCCGCTGCGTACAACAACCCAACAAAATCCCTACATTAACATACCTCGATTTAACCTTCCATTGACTATAGCGAGTGAATTCTTCAGGTAGACGCCTAACCTTAGAGGCCCATGCGAGAGCATTGTAAATTGCAAATGGAAAATCGTACTCGAATGCCTTAGAAATCTTATGATAATTTGGGAGGATTTTACAAGGTATAACTTAACGGTAGGCGCAACACTTGGTTATTCCTCAAAGAATAAGAAAAGTAGAAAGCTTCAGTGGCTTATCTTGTTGTTTTGGTCTACCCACGAACTGCTGTGCACATGATAATACATGATTCTTTCCCAAAATGATTAGGACCACATTAAATGTAATATTTCCCACTTAAAGTTGTAGGCAGTGGAAGTGTAACGTGCAACACTTCTTTTTGTGCCCAAATGCCACGATTTGCACTAAGGTTCATGCAACCTTAATTCATTCTACACGTGTATCCCACCTCCTAGACTACCTTCCACATTTAACTCATCACACACAAAATTAATTTTTTGATCCCAATTCACCTAAATCTTGATGACTTATAAAACCTTCATATACTCAATGTCACAATCGTGCGATCTAGAACTAGTCCATAGCCTCTTTATGCACATACCAAATATTATTTTCGATCCCCGTCATCACACTTGTTACGTCCAAAATTTATTTCGAGGTTTTATCCTTTTATATGCTAAGCTCTTCATTTGCGTACGTGAATATGACCAAAAATCCTCCAACGCTCGAGTCTATTTACATACGTCTAGTGACTTAAACCATGACCCGAAAGTACGGGATGTTACATAGAAAATGCAATGGCATCTATGTTGACTAATTCTTCAAAATTATTCAGTTGCAGAAAATTAGATAGTGGATCTCTTTTCTAGGATTAATGGGTTTATTACTTTGTCAATGAAATTATCTTCTTATTGAAGTGGGCCATGTTTATCACTTTCCCATGTTTTCCACTATTTGTTAATTTATTTTAGTTAATTGTAAGCTTATAAAACGACAGTAGGAGTCTATGTTTTTCAGCAAGAAATTTCAACAGTAAAAAGAATCATTTGTTTCTCAAACTCTTTTATTGTCTTTTGCCCTTGATCTAACAGATTTGATATCAGAGCAATTAGAAAAGCAGGCCATGACAGATTCCTTCTTCTATTCAATTCCTAGGTTCATTTCCCTGGTCATCAAGAGTAATGTGAGTGAGAGAAACCCAATAAAGTTTAGCCCTAACAATACCAAACCAGAGAAAGAGAATGACAACAAACTCTATCACTAACTCCCATCATATTCTAATTTTTAAAGGGGTGAATTATCATTTTTGGAGACTTAAGATGAAGACTCTTTTCAAGTCTCAAGAGCTATGGAACTTGGTGGACAACGGATTTCAAGACCCGGATGAAGGCCACGAACAACGGCTGCGGTAGAAGCACAAGAAAGACTTGAAGGCGTTGTTCCTGATTCAACAAGCCCTTGATGATGATATCTTTCCCCGAATTTCAATAGCAAAGACTTCTCATGAAGCTTGGAAAACTCTGCAACAAGAGTATATGGGAGACAAGAAAGTAACTGTTGTAAAATTGCAAATTTTGCGTCATGATTTTGAAACTTTAAGCATGAAAAGTAACTGTTCAAGATTATATGGCTTGAGTCTCTTCCCATTGTTATGTTGGAAATTTGCCTTTGGCGGGAGTTGCGTCCAACCATCTTTAATGACTTAAAACACTAGTGTTTCGCATGTTGAAAACTTCAGTTCTTCACACGTGCATAATCTACTAAGTAAGTAGATGACCGTAGGGCCAAGGATCGTCAAATTTTGTTGAGAAATGAAAGAGATATTGGTCCACGAAGTGAGGTGTTTGAAGCATGGGAAAAGGTGGTAAAGACCAATCCTCCCTCATCGGTGGGGGAAGAAAGATTTGTTTAGTTTATAAGTCTCAACATTTGGTGGTTGTTTTGAGTTATTTTGTGGGCTAGAACATGGTGGAATAACTTGAGAATATCGTTATTGTTGTTATTGACATGTTCATGAAGAAATAAAAAGGATTTAAGATGTACTTTGTTAATCGTAAATCAAGTTTGCCACTCGTTGAATTGTTGGGTTATTTGAAGAACCTATTAAGAAGTTTTATTTGTTTGGACTGCTATTATGACTGTCCTGAACTTATGGGAAGTTGAAGAAACAACAGATATGTTTCCCGTTTTGTTATGGAATAAATTTTTTCGTTTAAAATACGATCGTTATATCACTTGTAATATGATGGTAGTATCGTTTCATTATTGTAGACTACAGAGCAGCGAGATAAGCTTGGTTGTTGTTGGGAAGAAGTTTATACTTAGCATGGTCCCTTATCAAAAGTAATCATGAAACGAGTTTATGTCCCAAAAAGAGTTCCGATTTCATTTCTTTAGAGTTCTATTGCTCTCTTATCCTATATGTCCCTTGTCGGGAGCACTTTCAGTTTTTAGAGATTATTGTTGTATAGTAGAGTTGTTGATAGTGTTATATGTGTATTGTTGATAGTTGTTGGGTTGTTATTGAGGGTGACATCGAACCTAAATGGATGGGTAGATGACATCGAGCCTGATACGGCTAAGTAGTTACATACCGAGCCCTATATGTGGTCGGGTAAATGCGAGAGTATATTATGTATATAAGTTGAGTAGAGATAGATGAGTACATTTCAGGTTACCTCTGACCTTATCTTGTTCAGCGGACTTATGTTACAATTTCAGTTATTTAGCCGCCTTACATACTCAGTACATTATTTCGTACTGACGTCTTTTTATTTGTGGACATTGCATCATGCCTGCAGGTTCTGAGAGATAGGTAGATAGGCCTCCCGAGTAGCACATCAAAGTTCAACCGAACGGTATGCTCCATCTCACCCAGAGTTACCATGCCATGTTTTGAGAGTTTTTTTGTATATATATAGACATTATGGGTAGGTCGGGACCCTGTCCCGACCATAGCACAATTATACTTCTCTAGAGGTTTGTAGACCTATTTGTTTTGTTGTGTATGTCAATATGATGGCCTTGCCGGTCCGTGTATACATATATATCTTTTGGGTTGACTTAGTTTCAGACGAGATAGATGTTATTAGAGATTGTGCAGAGTATGGCCTTGTCGGCCTAAATTAGTATTGTTTTTAGCATTCGCGAGTTACAGATTGTTCGCTCAGGGCCAAGTAGGGCATCGGGTGCTGGACACGCCTCCCCAAGTTTGGGACTTGAGAAGTACTTTTCCAGTTGTTTGTATTTATGTCTATGATATTATTTTATATATATATATATATATATATATATATATATATATATATATATGGGCTCTTGTGAATTTATTGTTTCTATAATTAAGAGTTGCATGATGTGTAAATTTGAGATGTCCGACTTGGGTATGTTGCATTACTTTCTTGGGCTTGAGGTGAGACAATGTATGGATGGAATTTTTATCTCGCAAAGAAAATATGTTATTGAACTTTAACAGAGGTTCAACCTGTTGAATTGTATTCCATTTCCCACACCCATGAATATGAATAAGAAGCTGGTACTCGATGACGACACAGGTGCAGCAAATGCTTCTTATTTTAGAAGCTTGGTTGGTGGTCTAAACTACTTATCACACACAAGGCCCGATATAGCATTCTCGGCTAGTTTGATTTCAGGGTTCATGCATAGTCTTTCAATGAAACACCTAGGTGCAGCAAAGAGGATCTTGCGATATGTTGCTGGCACAAGAAGATACGAAATTTGGTACTTAAAAGTATCAGATTTCAAAATAATTGTGTTTACTAATAGTGACTGGGCAGGTAGCTTGAATGATCACAAGAGTACATATGGAATGTTTTTGGTCTTGGACCTGGAGCAATCTCACAGAGTTCCAAGAAACAAGATACAATGGCTTTGTCATCTTTGGAAGCAGAATACGTGGCTGCAACTTCAGCAAGTTGTTAAGTTGTCTAGTTAAGAAAGTTGCTAGCGGATCTTCAACAAGAGCAGATTGGTCCAACTGAAATATGGTGTGACAACAAGGCGACAATTGCTATGACAAGAAAAAATGACTTCATAGTAGAAAAAAGCACATCGACACTTGTTATCACTTCATTCACGATTTAGTTGTTCGTGGAATAATCTCACTGAAATTTTGTGGTACAAATGACCAGATTACTGATGTTCTTATGAATATCACTGCCACACAACAAGCATGATTTCTTCAGACTACAAATGGGAGTTTCTGATTTTGAATAACGGGGGAGTGTTGACTAATTCCTCAAAATAATTCAGTTGCAGAAAATCAGTTCATGGGTCTCTTTTCTAGGATTAATGGGTTTATGTTTTACTTAGTCAATGAAATTACTTCTTATTGTAGTAGGCCATGTTTACCACTTTCCCTATATTTTCCACTATTCGTTGTTGCTTTAGTTTAGCTATAGTAGTTAATTGTAAGCCTATAAAAGGGCAGTAAGAGTCTTTGTTTTTTCGCAAGAAATTTCAGCAGGCCCGTGTGCTTACCTTAGCAGCATCCGAACTCTAAGCTCCATCCTCGCTTTCATCTCCTTCTCTGTGGCCTACTCTAGGCTCCATCCTCGCTTTCATCTCCTTCTCTGTGGCCTACTTTGGGACACTCTAGAATGTTATGCTCTCGATCATAATACCAATAGCAATCTCATGTTCCCTTATGGCATGGCCCCGCATGCATTCAACTGCATTGACTACAACATGGCCTAGATGGCCTCACTCGGTCCATCCCAATAGTCACCAACCACCTTATCCCTCTTAGTATTTTCCTTCTACCCAACTAAGTCAAACTTACTGAACATCACCAGTCCCTAGACACGAGCTCTCCGGGACTATGAATTCCTTGACCCTTCCATGGGTCTATCACTATCAATCATACCATGGCAGTATTGTGCCTGAGAGGCAACCAGCTGGGTCAATACATTAATTGCCCTCCTAGCATCCTGGTACGATGGTGCTGGAGGAATATATGATGGTATATCTAATAGTACGAGGGTCTCTCTCGGCGCCCCTGATCGTATAATTGTCGAAGACTGATGGGGAGGTAACCCGCTCGTATCCTCTGACGGGTCAATCTCGATAGAAGGTGCATCTCTTAAAGAAGACATCACTGAAAGCATAAACACGTTAAAGTTAGGAAGGAGATACTTACTGCTCGGATCTAGTGCACGATCTATATCAAGAATGAAGGAAACCACCCTAAATGCCATGTAGCCTCCTAATTATAAATATGGTGCACAACACACCCATAAGCAAGACTCTACTAGACAAGACTTGTAGAAATCCCTATGCCTGACCTACTCTGATACCAAGTTTGTCACACCCCAACCTTGGGGGTATGGCCGGCACCCGGTGCCCTAAGGTCCAATCGTACCAATCCTGATACATATAGCATGATCAACAACATATGGGCCAACAAGGCCTCTAACGAATGATTACTAATCAAAACACAATCACATGCACTTAGAAAAGTCCCAATCTATACATATATATATATATATATATATATATATATACAACAAGGCCGATATGAACACTACGAGTCTATTGAAGAGGCCAACAAGGCCACACAAAACCACTATACACAAAATGACTGTCTACAAGCCTCTAGAGAGTATATCAACAAAATATGGCCGGACCATGGCCCCGCCATGCCTAACTAAATACAATATGCAACCATCATACCTATCAACTCACTAAACAGCTTCGGAAAAAAGAAGCGTGACAAATCCTCAGTTGAGTCGACTCAACCTACTGTGAGGTATCGTCTGAATCTCTACATGTACCTGCGGGCATGAAACCCAGTGCCACAGAAAGGGACATCGATACGAAAGATGTATTGAATATGTATGAAAGAACTGTAAACAAGTACAATATGGTACATAAAGCATAAGTTGAAACTGTAACTAAATACATAACTGTAAGATAGGGAAATAGAGAAACAACATGTACTCTAAGTGCCTATGTGGGCCAGAATATGCATAAATGAAGTATAATCACGTATATTTAACGTTGTAGGCCTCTATGGGCAGCATTATCAATATCATATCTGTATAAACTGCGCAAGTAGTGCTATAGGCCTCTATGGACAATATCATGTCAGTATAACCGCATATATAACGCCATAGGCCTATGAGGGAAATATAGATATATAATACATGCATCTAATGACCTCTTAAGGAATATAGAATACTCTTTTGAACTCGTCAGAGTGACGTAAGGTCGTTACACCTCCGACTCCCTTATGAGAGTTACATATTACCTTTCTTTCTCATTTAAATCAATAAGAACAATACGACATACAATTGACTTAAACTTCAGGAATATCAACATGGATCCTTGTTATATCAATTTAAACATGACTCGATAGGATACAAATAGTAGATTTAACCAAGAGCATCTAAGAGCCATAATCAAGTGACAGAAATGAATCATAAATACACTTTTGGCGATTAGGAGTAGAGTATTTATTGGATAGCACTCACAAGTATCATTTTCATGTCGATCATGCCGAAAGAGAGAAAGGTAAGCCTTACATACCTTATTAGTAGGACAACACTACTCCTATGAAGTATCGATCGTCGTATCAGCGTCGACCTAAGCAAATAATACAATCCATAACAATATCCAATCAATGGCTTAAAGCTTTCGTCATTGCGATATTTCATTGAACGCTTATCATGCATACTTTATTCATCTTGTTTTCATGGTAATTGAGCTATTCTTACCTCTTTTACAAAAACACAATATCATCAACACTACAACACTCATACTCTATGAAATCTAGCCAAAGTTATTCCAAGAATCTCATTAAAACCATCTAACAATTTACACAACAATCACCATGATCAACTATAGAGTTTGTCCAAATTTCTCCATGGATTTCTTTACCAAAAGATCATTCTAAGATAGGAGAACATAAGAGTACTAGGACAAACAAGAATCATACCTTAAACTTCTAAGAGATCCTCCACACAAAAGCTCATTCCAATTCTTCAAAGCTTCCGAGTTGTTTCCGATAATCCAAAAGAGATTTCAAGGTGATCCAAACTTGCTGAGGGAGAATTTACATCTTAATCTTGTGGAGTAGCTGTTCAATGATGTATATACCTTAGGAGAGGGTTTGAAAGCATCTAGGGTTAATTTGGGATGAAAATGGAATGTTTTGTGGTGCAAAATCGAGATTGGCTTTATATAGCCTCTCCACCGCCACCCTTCTACGGGAGGATCTTTGCCACAGATCACTATATGTGGCCACATATCCCACTGCATATGGTGACAGTAAGGTGGCTGAGGGGTGGCCTTCATCTGCTACTCTATCCGCGGTGCGGAAAGGGTTTCTTGGGGCAAAACGTTTAGCGTATCATTCCATCTTCGTAAAATCTTGCCGAGATGTGATTTAATTGATCCAAATAACTTATAACCATCCATAAACCTTCTTAACATCCATTTATGTCATAAATGACCCTCGAAATAAGGCTCAAGTCATCAAAATGTAAATCGGTTAATCGGGTTCTCTAACATGCGCGAAATGACGAGTATAACTCAAAATTCTTTGCATATGCTTCCAACTTTGGCCGAAGGACTTTATCACCCTTTTAATGGTCATTATGCTATTCTCATGTTTCATTTTCTTGACACAACACACTCAACGTAATAATTATAAGCACAAAAGGCA
This sequence comes from Anisodus tanguticus, assembly GCA_034509755.1. Taxonomy (NCBI): domain Eukaryota; kingdom Viridiplantae; phylum Streptophyta; class Magnoliopsida; order Solanales; family Solanaceae; genus Anisodus; species Anisodus tanguticus. The sequence goes on along the minus strand of CM067552.1, from coordinate 24,832,902 downwards.
TAATGGTGTTTTAACTCTCATGACTTCTTTGGTTTCCACTCGACCATTCCTCAATTCTTCCAATGGAACCTTCTTCCTTATCTTAGGCTTTTTAACTTAGGGTATATTTGATACGCAAATTTACGGGGTGTAACAAAAGCATCTGCCACTACATTAGCCTTGTACGAGTGATAAAGAATAGTCATGTCATAATCGTTAAGCAAGTCCAACCACATACACTGTCTCAAATTAAGATCCTTCTAGTTGAATATGTATTGGAGACTGCGTTGATCCGTGAATAACTCATAATGCACCCCATAGAGATATTGCCTCCAAATCTTCAAAGAAAACACTACCTCCACCAAATCAAGTCGTGAGTGGGGTAGTTCTTCTCGTGTACTTTTAACTGTCTTGAAGCATTTGCTATCACCTTCACTTTCTGAATCAACACATCCCCAAGACCTACTACAAAAGCATCACAATGGACCATAAATCTCTCCCCATCAACTGGTAAGGCCAAAATTGGAGCGATAGTCAACAAAGTCTTAAGCTTTTGGAAGCTCACCTTGTACTAATCGAACCACTGAAATGCTACTTCCTTCTGAATCAATCTAGTTTAAAGGGATGCAATGGATGAGAACCCCTATACAAAACATCGATAATAGACCGCGAGACCAACAAAACTCCAATCTTCGGTGACCGAAACAAATCTAATCCAATCCCGAACTGCCTTAATCTTCTTGAGATCTACCATGATACCATCCTTAGTCACTACATGCCCCTAGAATGCCACTGAACTAAGCTAGAACTCACACTTCAAATTGGCATAAAATTGCTTCTCTTTCAGAATCCCAAGTACGATCCTCAAATACTGCTCGTGCTCCTCTTTTCTCCATGAGTAGATCAAAATATGATTGATGAAGACAATCATAGATGTATCCAAATAAGGTCTGAATACTCTATTCATCAACTCCATGAAGACTGTGTATGCATTGGTCAACCCAAATGATACTACCAAGAACACATAAGACCCATAACGGGTCCGGAAAGCCATCTTAGGAACATCCTTCACCCTAATCTTCAACTGGTAATAACCAGATCTCAAATCAATCTTGGAAAATATAAGAGCACCCTGAAGATGATCAAATAAGTAATCAATGCATCGTATCAGATACTTATTCTTGATAGTCACCTTGTTCAACTGCCGATAATTGATACACATCTGCATAAACCCATCCTTCTTCTTCACAAACAACACATGAGTACCCCAAGAAGAAATACTAGGTTGAATGAACCCCTTACTCAACAAATCCTATAATTGCTCCTTCAACTCCCTCAACTCGGCTAGTGCCATCCGATATGGTGTAATAGAAATAGGTTGAGTACCCGCCTCTAGATCAATGCAAAAATCAATGTCATGGTCGGGTGGAACACTTGGAAAATCCATCAAAAACACCCCTGGAAACTCGCTCACCACCATAACCGACTCTAATGGGAGACTCTCTACACTAATGTCCTGAATATATGCCAAATAAGAGAGACACCCTTTCTCCACCATCATTGAGCCTTAAGGAACGAATCAACTTTAATCAAGGAATACTCGACATGGCTAGAGTAACTATCTTGCAGTTCAAGATTGCATGATGCTGAGATAACCAATCCATCCCAAGAATAGTGTCAAAATCTACTATATCCAAAACCTTTAATTCTACCTAGTATCATACGCCATCAAGTAACTATACACCCTGATATACCTGGTTTACTACTATGAAATACCCAACAAGAGTAGAAATATAAATATGGATGGCTAGGGAATCACACATCAAATCCTAACTCAAAGCAAAGTAGGCAGACACATAAGAATAGGTAGATCCTGGATCAAACAGTACCATAGCGGGATGATGGCAAACTGAAACAATACATGTAATGACTGCATCAGCGACTTCTACCTCAAGTCTGCCCAAGAAAATATAGAAATGAGCAAAATCATTAAAAGTTTGGGTACCTCCATGACAACCACCTCAACCGGACTGAGTACCACCCCTACCTGCCTAAGAACCACCTCTAGTTGGATGTGTAACTATCCTAGGCACAAGAGTATGAGAACTCTAACGCTGACCAACATGCCTATGTTTGGAACAATCTCTCTTGAAGTGCCCAAGATTACCCCACTCATAACACCCATTGGGAAGAGCAGATCGCTGGGAAGGACCCGTGTCATTGATTAACTTGAGTATTACGGGAAGATATGAGACCTTGTGAAGGGATAATGATGGTTTAAAACCTATTTATGGAAGTGTCGGGGAATATAAGAGTTAAGAGAATCAAAGAGAATATGTTTCATAGAAGTTTGACAAGTTTATGATTGTATGGTAGGATTTACGTCCCGTACATTAGATCTGCACACCGTAGTTGTTCCTTTTAGACCTTAGAAAAGATTCAGAGAGTTTGCAGAATTTTGGTCAATCTACGATAAGATGTACAGACCATATGTCCAGCTATAAATTTGAGGCGGTGGAAGATTTTTAAGTTGTTTTAAATCAAGGGGACACGACTTGGAGCCTCATTTCTCATCTTTACAACCATAAGAAGTTCTTTGAGCTCTGCCAAAGTTCTCCAAAATTCCTTGATGATTCAATTAAAGTTCAGAAGTAAATAACGTAAATCTTTCGCTGGAAAGTTTGTAGTACTAGTTCTTTCCTTCTCTTTTCTCTAGTGTGAAATTGGAGACTTGGTTGCTGGAGATTAAGGTGTGCTAAAAGTCTAGTTTTTGTACTTGAGGTAAACCATACTTTTCTCCTTGTGTTTGAGCTCATACTAGTTGTAGTGAGTTGTTTTGTTAAGAATACAAATATCAATCTTTGAAAGAACTTAGAGTTGTATTGAATTGATGTTGAGATGCATATATGAAGCCATGATTATGTATTTAAGTGTTGGATTGTGTTGTAAAGTAAAGAAGAGTGTTAGAAGAAGGTAGTTGTGTTGATAGATATTGGCTTTTATTTATTGTCAAGAATGATACAATACACACACTAGGTGTTCGACAAAATGTTTGAGTGAAACAACTTATAGTTTATTAATCCGACTTTGATCCCAACTATTCATATAATGTAGATTATCGTTGGTAGAGCAGATGGGAGCTTGTGGAGTTCTTTAGCTAAGGCGACACAGGTATGTAAAGCTAACCCTTTTTAAAAAGCATGAATTCCAAAACGTATATTGATTTCTAAATAAAATATTAAAAGAAGTATTCTAATTCCATGTTTGTTTGTCCCTTGTTAGGAATACTTTCCAGTCTTCAGATCATAGGTTGTATATCAGAGTTTCTTGAGTTTTATATCCCTCCTTAAAGGAGTGTATCAAAAGATTAATTTGTTGAGTCGACCAAGAGTCGTTCTGAAGCAAAATAAGAGTTTCATGGTTAAGAAAGCCAATAATGCTATTTATACTACAGTGTATGTTATGAACATCACCAAAAATATATCGATTGGGCAGTTATATATGTATATAAACACCCTAGGAAATATTCGAAGGGCAGTAATACATGTAAACACCCCGGGCTATAACCGGAGGGCATTATCCTATATAAATACCCTAGTATATAACCAGAGGGCAGATTGTATTGTAAAGTATATATATAAGAGTCTCATAATAGTTTCAGAGTTTCATTGTTTGCCCTGATTGACATACAATTATCAGGTTGTCAGGTTGCTTCTTATGCCCTATTTTATAGCTTATACATTTATATTGTTATTCATGCTTTACATACCGGTACATTTCATTCGTACTGATGCCATTTTTATCAGAGGCGCTGCATTTCATGCTGCAGGTTCAAATTGGGGCACAAATAGGCCTCCTCAATAGGAGCTTGTGAGTTCAATAGTTGATTCGTAAGCTTGGATTCTTCCGGAGCTACCGAGTCTAATGTATTTAGCTGAGTTATGTATATATGTATAGTTGATAGGTAGGTTGGGGCCCTGTCCCGACCATATGACAGTTACACTTCCTTAGAGGCTTCTAGACTTGTATATATGATTAGTTATTTTGTATGGCCTTGCCAGCCTGGATGTTGATCAATCAATCTATATGATGACCTTGATGGTCTTGTATATGTGAGATAGAGATATTTTGGGTCGTGTACCCTTCTTATTGAGATGTTCAGATGACGTCATGTGTTCTCAAATTGTGGCCTTGTCAGCCCTATTTGTATATTGGTTATACCTCCATACTTTTCATAGTTGTCATGGCCTTATCGACCAAAGTTTCTGTGAGTTCAGGTGTTATGTTTCATAGTGGTACACTCGGGCCAGTATGGTATCGGGTGCCGGCCACACCCCTCAGTTTGTGGTCTGATAAACTTGGTATCAGAGCAGGTCAGCCCTAAGGAGTCTACAAGTCTTGTCTGGTAGAGTCTATTTTATGGGTGTGTTGTGCACCACACTTACAAACGACAAGATGTTGGGCATTTAGGATGGTTTCTATTATTTCATATCATAGATTGTGCAGTAAAGCTGAGTTGTAAGAATTCGAGTCTAACTCATGCTTTATACAGTTCCAGTAATGTCGATTACTAGAAAGACTTATGCCAGTTTCTATTCATGGAAAATAAATGAAAGACCCTTACCAGGTTATTAATAAGCCAAAGGTGAGAGTATTATACTTCAGAGTATGAACATTTGCTTCACTCATATACGAAGGAGACAATGAAGGCCTAGCAAAGTGAAGTGCTAGTTTGAAAATGCAACAGAAGTAAGATTAAGGAAGTACAGAGTACCTAAATGCAGGGGGTTGTAAGGAGGCTGATATTCAGAAAGAATGATGTAAGTACTGTTATCCCGCTTTCCTTAGTAGTAGAACCATAATGAGAAGTACCTATTCCAACCTCTGACTTACAGACATCCATAGACGTGGCTTTAGAAAGAAATAAGTTTTTGGGATCTAGTAAAGGTTAGAACAATCCTTAGTATGGGCAGGACTGAAGAATAGTACAATTATGTCAAAGGCACCCCTTTGGAAAATATATACATGACATACTCAGGAATTAGTCAAATATGACTTTTAAAGAATCTTGGAGCTCCAGGGGCCAAGTATTAAACTCTCTGTGTGCGAGGTAAATGTTTCCCTCAAAGAGATTCCTGTCCAAAGTAAATGCTGAGTTGTGAAGATGAATGTGTTATGAGATAAAGTATCTACTATGAGATTTGAACAACCAAATGTCAACAGAATATATCGATCGAATCATTTAGCTCCCTAAATTAGAAAGTATCAATATTGGAAGGTTCCCTCAGTTAAGAGGAATAAAAGTCGGAGACTCGAGAGATTATTATAGTAAAATATATTAAGAAGTTGCAAGGTAAGCAATCATGTAGCAAGAGAATAAACTGCAAAAAGTGTGATCCTTAAAGGTTATTAAGAAACAAGCCCTTAATAATAATGTCTTGATGAGAAGATAAAGTCTATTGAGACTGAGCATGTTAGCCACGAACAATGTGACATTTTATCTGTGTGGACGATTCAGTAGTCTCTAGTAAGATGGAATTGTTCAGAAGCAAGTTGTAAGTTGTTAATAGATCGCAGATTGCAAAAGGTGTTGAGACCACAATATGACTTTTCAAGAAGGAAATTTCTGAGTGCGGAGCGTGGTCCTCATCCTATAAGGGAGATAATACGATAAATAATTAATACAACACCCACCTGATGGTTTAGCAAGTAGATGAGAAGGTTACAATGATGAGTTTCAAGACGACTAAGATTGTGTTGTCCAAATTTTGCAATGCATTATGACTATAGAATAATATGTAGGTATCAACATTAAATTGTAGTAACCTCTTGGTTAAAGGATTTAAGTGACGGCAAGAGCCGCCAAACATGTGGGGCTCAGGAAGGGGAGCATGAAAAGTAATCACGGACAGACACATTTATAGGCCTAAGAGAAGTTATTCAAAATTAATTGATGAAAGGGGTAAGTTGAGTTACATTGAGATATAATATATGTAGAGCCTAGAAGATGTCACACCCCAACCTAGGTGAGGCGAGCACTTGGTGCCTTAAAGGCCCAATAAAAAAACTCTACAACTCATGGGTGTTGGACATAACTAAGACGTACATGGGCTGACTGAACTAAACGTATTCTTACTATAAGCTATTGTGGCCCAAAGTGGCCTCTGTAAATATTTACACTGGGTAAACTCAATAAAACATAAAATGAGGGTCGGTAAGGCCACTAACATACTGTACATACTGAACTTGTGTCTATAAAGCCTCTAAAGATGACTGACATCAAACGTGGTCGGGACAGGGCCCCGGTCTACCCCTAATCTGTACAACATATCTGCTACCTGACCTCTAGACTTGGATGCACTCTGGAAGAGATGGAGTCTTACCAATCCTTTGCTGAATCTCAATCTGTTCTACCAGTAAAACTCATGAAACTGGTTACATGTACCTGCTGGCATGAAATTCAGCGCCCCAGCAATGGGACATTAGTATAAAGATATGTACCAAGTATGTAAGGTGGAAAACAATCTGTATATATACACAAACTCTGAAGCTGAAGAACATGAATAAATATGCTGGAAATCTCTAATGAAGGGAAAGGACGGGAGTGGACTTACTACCAACTCTAGTCGGCTTACCTGATTACCATTGCTGGAACCGCTTGGCCCCTCTATATACCTATATAATCTATTCTGCCATGACTCTATGTACTACCTATGTTAATTCTAATTTCTGATTTTTATTACATTGTATTCTATCTTACAAACTGAACATAGTAATCCAACCTCATAATGGATCCAGTGTGTAAGTGCAAAGACCCGAAGGCAAGTGTATCTGAATGTCCCCGAAGACAATATATATTTGTATAGCGTTGAAGGCAAGCGCGTATGTATAGTCCCAAAGGCAATATGTATATGTATAGCCCCAGAGGAAATGCACATATATGTATCATAGCCCCAAAGGCGATCTGCATCATATCCCCGAATGAAGTGTTAATATCCCTGAAGACAAGTGCATACATACAACAACAAGCAAACAATCTGTAAACTAAGTGCTTGCATATATAACTCCTAGCTAGTCTTGTACTCTCTGTAATTCATGGTTTAAAGTTATTACCTCGTGATCTACTCTGTTAGATTTAGGGAGTCTTGTACTATCTTAGCTCTCATCCGACTATCTCGTTATACTACTCAATTCATCTTTATAACTCGCATATCTCTACTTTTCTCAAGTTTGAGGAGTACCATACATACTCGTTTTCTATAGTATTTTAAGTGAACCATTTCTACGACAATTTGTACTCTATTCCTCTTGGCGTTAGAGAGTCTCTTAGTCCTCCTCGAGTATGCGTACACACAAATCTTGCTAGGCTATTACAACCTGATGTTATAACTAGTACAACCTCATCTTCTCTTTACGTATGTCCCGCTATTAGTTTAGTAGCTCATTCATTCGCTTCTCAATCTGCTAGGAACTCTAGCTTATATATATCCAACTTACGAATGCCTTGGAGGTGTTACTAGTTCTTATTCTTAAAACGTACGCAAAAGCTCTACTCAAGGTCAACTCATCAACTCTTGTATGGTCTTAATCCATCATTCAGAAACATAGAGCGAAACTAGCCCCTTTCGACTTCTAATAAAAGGGGACATACTTATGGATTCATGCCGAAAGAAAGGAAAGATAGACCTTATATACATTGGAATGAATTATTTGATGATGATGCTAAAATCCGCCTCTTCACCTACAATAATAAAAAACACTTAAGTCAAAAACAAGGGGCATACCACTAGCTATTTAGCGACAAGCTCGTTCTATGATAATTCAGACAACATTCTCCCCCATATTCTTACCTCTTCCATATCAAGGGCAACATCCACAACAACAAAAAACAACAACACCATACATATCATATCTAAGTTACTTTCCATGAGTTCTAACAACTACAAGTTATACTTATTGCTTCAAAACAGCCCACCAACATGACAACTTCATCTCATCTTTCTTCAAGCTCTAGTTCATGATTCTTTATCCACACAACTCATCTAACATTGTATTAACCTTAAGTGCAACCAAAAAAGTGTTATACATACCTTATATAGCAGATTCAACTTGAACTCCAAGATCCCCCTAGCTCACAACAACCCTTAACTTCATATGAACACTACACAAGCTTTTTCTTGTAATTTCCAACATCTTCATGCTAAACTTGGGTTGATTTGATTTGGAATGGCTCTTGGATCTTTAAAATATTTAGGGGACTTCTTAGGGAGTGAGGGCACTTGTTTTTGTTGAACATGAAGTAAAATGAGACTTTCATTGCTTAAATAGGTAAAGAAGGTCGGCCACTGCCTCTAATCTGTGGGACCATATGCATTGCATATGTCTATGTACGTGCCCATATGCTACCGCATCTTGCTCTAGAAAATTCCTCAACTTTGGCTTCTCTTTCCCATCTGCGAGGTAGATCTCATCCATAATGCAAATCGCTTAACATATTACTCTTGATTCATCGAAATTCATCAAGGGATGGTTCCTTCAATACCAATGACCTCCAACCTTCTATACACCTTCTTAACATCTATCTAAGTCGTAATAGATACTCGGAAGGGACCTAAAATCACCAGCTCAAGTTGTCTAACTATGATCTTATCCGCTCACCAAACTTCGGGGTGTAACATCCTTCCACCCTACGAACATTCATCCTCGAATGTTAGGGCTTACACGTCTAGCTACCTCATAATTACAATTATCCTCATACAAAGACCTTTTGTCTATGAACATTACCAACGTACATCTATTACTCCCACTTCGATGCTCAATCATTTTAATTCAAGCTTAGGCAATCCATTTTATTCTAGCTTAATATCTATAATTCTAGCCCCCTCTTGGCCCTCAACACGAAGTGTCGTTCTAGTACTCATCATCTATCCATCGCTCTCCTGATCCTGTCCTTTATGTGCCATTGATCCCTGACTTACTTCAAACTGGCTACTCTGGTCACATCATCGACTCTTCTGATATATACTACTACCTGATGGATCTTCAATAACTGGATACCTTGTACCCATCTCACCTTTCTCCCTTCCTCTGTTAGAATTTATTCTTCTACCTTCTCATCCTCAAGACCCATCATCATCTAGAATTCTCTCTACTAATGTTCTTACCTGTGGCTGTATTGGCTCTCTGGCTGGCGGAAATCTTTCGGGCTATGAATATCTCTTCATAATAATTATCTTATCGAATAGGATTTCGACATTGACTCCCTATGACTCATCTTTATACAACACGATCTGGATCAGAAAGAAAGGTAACCAATCTGGAATGTCCTATAGCCTCCTATTTATAAATATGGTGCACAACACATCCATAAACAAGACTCTACTAGACACGGCTTTGTAGACTCCCTAAGACTAAACTACTCTGATACCATTTTGTCACACCCCAACCTAGGTGAGGCATGGCTGGCACCCGGTTCCATAAAGGCCTAAGAGAACCACCATGTAACTCATGGTTGTTGGACGTAACTAAGACGTACATGAGTCGATTGGGCTGAACTTGTTCTTACTATAAGTTATTGTGGCCCAATAAGGCCTCTCTAAATATTTACATTGGTTAAACTCAATAAAATATAAAACGAGGGCTGGCAAGGCCACTAACATACCATACATACTGAACTTTTGTCTACAAAGACTATAAAGATAACTAATATCAATCATGGTCGGGACAGAGCCCCGACCTACCCCTAGTCTATACAACACATCTGCTACCTGACCTCTAAACTCGGCTGCACTACAGAAGAGATGGAGTCTTACCGATTCTTCGCTAAATTATAATCTGCTCTACTTGGAGAACTCGTCAAACTGATTACCTATACCTGCAGGCATAAAATACAGCGCCCCTGTAATGGAATGTTATTACAAAGACATGTACCAAGTATGTAAGGCGAAAAACAATCTGTATAGATACATAAACTCTGAAGCTGAAGAATATGAATAAATATGGTGGAAATCTCTATTGAATGGTAAAGAAGGGAGTAGACTTACTACCAACTCTAGATCGGCTTACATGATTACCGTTGTTGGAACCTCTTGACCCTCTATCTACCTATACAGTCTATTCTGCCACGACTTTATGTACTACCTCTGTTAATTCTGATTTCTGATATTTATTACATTGTTATCTATTGTACAAATTGAATATAATAATCCGGCCTCACAAGGGATTCGATGTGTAAATGCATAGCCTCGAAGGCAAATGTATCTGAATGGCCCCAAAGGCAATCTATATATGTATAGCCCCGAAGGCAAGCACACATTTGTATAGCTTCTAAGGCAATCTATATATTTATAGCCCCGTAGGCTATGCGCATATCTGTATCGTAGCCCCGAAGATGATCTTCATTATATCCCCGAAGGCAAGTGCATACATACAACAACAAACAAATAATTTGTAAACTAAGTACTTGCGTATATAACTCATAGCTCATCTAGTACTCTCTGTAATTCACGGTTTATACTTATTACCTCGTGATCTACTCTGTTAGCTTTAGGGAGTCTTGTACTATATTAGCTCTCGTCTGTCTATCTCATTATACTACTCAATTAATCTTTAAAAGTCACATATCTCTACTTTCCTTAAGTATGAGGAGTACCTTACGTACTCGTATTATATATTATTTTAAGTGACTCATTCCGTTGCACCTCATACTCTATTCCTCTTGGCTTTAGAGAGTCTCTTAGTCCTCCTCGGGTATACATACACGCTCATCTTTCTAGGCTATTAAAACCTGATCTTATAACTAGTACAACCTCATCTTCTCTTTACTTATGTTCCGCTATTAGTTTAGTAGCTCATTCATTCACTTCTCAATCTTCTAAGAACTCTAGCTTATATATATCCAACTTACGAATATCTTTGAGGCGTGCTAGTTTTGATTCTTAAAAATTACACGTAAAATCTATTCAAGGTCGACTCATCAACTATTAGACAGTCTTAATCTGTCACTAAGAAACATAGAGGCGAACTAGTCCCTTTCGGCTTCTAATAAAAGGGGACATGCTTAACGATTCATGCCGAAAGAAAGGAAAGATAACCCTTACATACCTTCGAATGAAGTCTTCGATGACGATTCTGCAATCTGCCTCTTCACCATCCAACTACAACAATAAAAACACTCACGTCAACAAGAAGGGGCATACCACTAGCTATTGAGCGACAAGCTCGTTCTATGACAATTCGGACAACATCCCCCCCATATTCTTACCTTCTCCATATCAAGGGAAACATCCTCAACAACAACAACAACAATACCATACACGTTATATCTAAGTTACTTTTCATGAGTTCTAACTACTACAAGTTATACTTATTGCTTCAAAACAGCCTACCAACAAGACAAATTCATCTCCTTCTTTCTTCACTATTTCAAGTACAAACAGATTGACTATTAGCTATATAGGTACGAACTAACATAATAGAAATGGTTTTAATCTGAAAAAATCATACGTAGCCGATCTGGTCCTAAAATATACTAAGCATCATATTCGATTAACCATATCAGTAATCATATAACACATAGGTAAATAGTAAATTTTAAATAAAATTCTTAAAGGAGAAGCATTTACCTTGTGTGGATGCAGTTGAAAGGTTGAAGGGGAGCTTCTTCTTCACTCCAGGATCTCCAACTCGCAAATTACACAAAAATAATAAAGTTTTAGTTTGTGATGACTAATTACACTAGATATGGGTTCTACCAAAGGGCTTGGATCTCAACTTCAGCACAATTAGTCGGATTTAAGCCTAAAATTGGCTATCAAATAATGTGAATGCCAATCTCAAGCTGCGAAGCCTTATCAATGAAGAAATAGGTCTCAATTTATAGAGAACCCAAACCCTAAAAATCTAGGTCATGGATCGATGTGGGAGAACCAAATTGGGGGGAAACTTCCCTCTAATTCATTCTTCAACCAATCAGAATCGACCGTTTGAAAATCAAAAGAGACAAATTCAATAAGAACTCACAGAAAAAGCTACAAGACGATAGAAGGGCGATCTCACCTGGTAGGGAGGGTGGTGGTACGGTGACATGGGTGAAGAGAAAGAGCATTTAATGTTATTTCCTATTATGTCCAAACATATACGCAGAAAAGAAGTCGTGCTCTGTGACTTTAACATCTTTGGGAAGAGGAAGAAGACGCGGCACTGCTAGGGCTCAAAAGGGAACTAATTTGTAAAAGGAAAATGAGGTATTTTGCCCTTCTTACGCCCAACATTGGGGCGGGTCTGTCCTGTATAAACCTGGGCTCGATCGAAAATTAAAGGGGAAAAGGGTAGGCCCAATTTTTAATTAAGTGTATATTAACAAGTGTCACATTTTGCAAATGTGGTCACATTTTAAATAATAAAGTGGCCGAGTAATTTCACAAATAGCGTAATTGGATTGAGAGCTTTAATTTAAGCCTGCATTTGACACTATTTAGGATTTAGAAAATTAAAATCATGCAAAAGTGATTTAAATTTAAAACATGACTTGAAATTAAGTTGTAATTCTTTCATCATATTTAATTAGACAATTTCCCGATTGTGATGGAGTGGAACATTAAATCTTTAATATTGAGAATTATTTTAAAATAATTACATTTATAATTATTGATTAAAATTCCAAAATTATGATTGATGGTCAAAATTATGTAAAATTAGGACATAATATACAATATATATACCATATGATATTTTGTCAAATAAAATGACAAAATACTCTCAAAATAATTTTATAAAATCACATTTGTCTTGTAAAAGGTATATTTCACTTTGTATGTGACTCGGGACTCTTGAATAATTAAATAACATTTTTGGAGGGTAAACATTAGGTGTCAACAACTGCCCCTTCATTTTTCGGGGATGGCTAGGCCATCCCTGAGCCTTGAAATTTGACTGACCTAGTTTTTAGCCGACCAATTGGAAACTACTTCTCATTTTATGTAATATTTCAAAAATTGTGCCCGGGCCCTGGTCTTTGGGTTTCCTACATATCTCAGGTTGCATGAGAATTCAGACCATTTGTAATTCGACTCGATTAGACTACTAGAAAACCAATAAGCAAAAGTATCAAACTAGAAATTTCTGAAATGATTTTATTGGAATGTGACCGATCCTCAGATATTGAGTGACCTACATATACCCGGTTTTCGGGAATCATGTCACTTGTAGTTTGACTCGATGGCCCAAAAGGGGTATTCCTTATGTGGGAATCTCTTTGTCCTTTCCAATGCATGCTCAACCGGTTATGGGTTTTAAGAAATAAAAAACATCGTGATTTACAAGAGAGTTCGGCACAGTGTGATGTTCAAGTTCATGTACATAGAGCATAACTCTCGTTGGTACATATTTTCGACCGTCTACCCAAGATCAAGATCCACGTTTGCTCTGCATGCATCAAGATTTGGTCTGCCTGCTTTCAACCTCCGGTTGCTTTGGCCTGTTTCTATGTGTTGGGACTTGCATGTTGATTATTTATATTTATCGTACCTACGCGACTTTGTTCGTTGTACCCTCCTGGGTGAATGTCCTGAGCGGGTGACACATCCGACACCGTCTGGCTCGTCTAACCCCTTTGGTTGAATATTATTTGAGTGAATGCCACCTGCGACACCGTCTGGCTTATGCGTACTTTTATTGAGCAGATCATACTTGCGAGATCGTCTGGCTCATGCATTTGTGTTGAGCGGATTCCACTTGCGATATCGTCTGGCTCGTGCATGTTTTTGTTGAGTGGCTGCCACTTGCGACATCGTCTGGCTCGTGCATATTTTGGTGAATGGCCCTGTCGATAGTGTTTGTATGGATGACCCTCTCGGCATGCAAATGTCATCTCCTTAGCATGTTTAAACTACAAAATCTGAGAAACCTTATTAGTAGATAATGCGTATAAACATCACCTAAGGTGGACGAACAAGTATGTCTCTTTCTAAGGTGGAAAAGTAGTTACACGTCCCTTTCTATGGTGGACGAGCATTTATACGTCCCTTTCTAAGGTGGACGAGCAAGTATGTCCCTTTCTAAGGTGGATGAGCAATTATACGTCCCTTTCTAAGGTGGACGAGCAGTTATACGTCCCTTTCTAAGGTGAACATGCAATTATGCGTCCCTTTCTAAGGTGGAAGAGCAAATATGTCTCTTTCTAGGATGGACAAAGCAGTTATACGTCCTTTTCTAAGGTGGACAAGGAAGTATGTCCCTTTCTAATGTGGACAAGCAGTATGTTAAGAATAAATATCCCACTTGCGGGTAAACAAATAAAAATTCCACTTTAGGGTAAATAAATTGAGATACCAAGAACCATGTATTCAACATGGTTTATGACTCTCAAGTTGTCCCAACTTGTGGTCAAGGAAAGTCGTCGACGACTTGATGTTGACTTCTGCAAAATTTTAAAGAAAAGTCGTTAAAATTGTCAACATGAATGGCCAAGTATTAATAATAGAGGAGAAAGTTCAAAGTGTAGTCGTTCGGCTTAGGTTTCATTTGGTATTTCTGATCGTTGTTGAAGACTTGATGTCCACTTTGTCTGGTGTTGACACCCCATTATGGCTCTCTGTATTTAAAAATTATCTTCTTCAAGTTCCTAGTCATTAAATAGCATAAAACACTCTTTTTATACATTTTTCAACTTTAACACAATTTATTGATAATTATCCCTTATTTGGTAAATATTAGGATTTTTATCAATTTATTGTCATTTTAAATAATTTCAAAATTTATTATTTTGTCAACACATAAATAAAATAGTACTACAATCCTTTTTCAATTAATTTTAATTTAAATCACCTTTTTTCATGACAATACATTAAATATATTTTTAATTATATTTTATTTTAGTTACATTTATTAGCACAGTATCTTAATGCATGAAAGTCGGAGGAATTGATTATAAATGCAGACTAAGACTTAGCACATAATTTTAGAACAGGAGGAGTTTAATTTAGTGTATAAATAGGTCTATGTCCTTCATTTTTCTCAACACAATCATACTACCTATACATTTTTCATACTCCCATACATTTTTTTGATACATTTTTATTACATAATTTATTTATATTTTTATAGTGAACATTGTTTATATTTGTTTACATACACAAGTACATACACTCATACATACGCTCTTTATATATTTTTCACATACTTTACATACACAAACATTACATACATGTTTAGCTATTAAATAAAAAGGGAAGGATCATAATGTAAAATATATTTCAATGTCTAGCCACTAGAAAAATAGGAGGCATTTTCTTTCAACTTACTTTGCAATACTTAGCCATTAAGCAAAGAGGAGGGGCCTTCTCACAATTTATAATTACATGGCATTCTTCCTATTGTAAATAAGAGATGAAGTCTCTCATTTTACTCACCACTTCACCCTACCTCACGTATATTTTTCTTCTCTCTACACTCTCCATGTTTTCTTTTCAAAGAAAGACTAGCAAGACTAGCATCTTCCTCCTCTCTTTATATTTTATTTTCTCTTTTCTTTTCATATATTGTCTTTATATTTTTTATATACATTGTCTTTACATTTATCATAGCATTTCCTTTATATTTTTTATATACATTACATACATTATCTTTTTACTTATTCATGGATTGGTCTGTATAATTCATACATTGTCTTTACATTTCATTTTTTTATTTTTCTTTACATTAACTCATGCATTTATCTTTACATTTACTTCGTATTTGTCTCTACAATTATTCATGTATTATTCTTTACATTTATTCATGCATTTTATTTATATTTGTTCATACATTGTCTCTACATTTCCTTTAAATTTTCAAACATTTTCTTTTCTCACATATATATTTTTCTTACACTTGGAGGCATTTTCTTTTACATTTGTTTTCAATATCAGCACACTACATGCTCTTATTATTTTTATTTTTTACACATTTTGCTCTTTACATTTTCTCTATACATAATTTTTGCATTTACATATTCTTTTACATTCTTATATATTTTATACATACAGTTATACACTGTGTATACAATATCAATTTTAGGGTCAAAACAACTTTTATCTCCCTTTTGTCAAATCGCTTTTTCAAATATTTTACGTCAAATCATTTTTTCTTTAAAAAAAATAAGATTTATTTCACATCCCTTACTTTTTGGATTTTTTAAATCATTTTGACTAACACATTTCTTTTATCTTACAATTTATTACAAGTACTGTATTTTTGGCCAATGAAGAAATCTCTGTCTGATTTTCAAGGTCTCCCCTGTACAAAAGACGGGTTTTTATTTTTACTTGTATTTTTGGCCGATGAAGAAATTTCCATCTGATTTCCAAGGCCTCCCCTGTACAAAAGATGGGTTTCTTTTTTTACTTTACTTATTAATTATTAACATCATTTGATAATTATTTATTCCCTTACTAACACTTTTACAAAGTGTTTATACATGTACCCGTAGATACATCCGAAGACACTTAGAAGAAATCTAAAGAGCTTCGTCGCATCACTATTAATATTTAATTTTTCGTATTCTTTAAAATTGTACTAAACACAAACTCGTGGTATAGTGGAAACTTTATTTACTTGCTACCTTATGAGTTTACTTTAAAGTTTGTCATTTGCGTTAGGCAAGACTTATGCCGTAAATGCTTTCATAAAAGGATTAAATATAACTTGGTATAAGTGCTTAGTTAATTAATTCATACTTTTGATGTTGAGGAAAATATTAGCCCATTCTTTATACACTTTAAATACATTTTTACAACATATATTTATATCCTTTCATATACAACTTTTTATATTCTTTACACAATTATATACATTTCTTCACATGCATCTTTACACATTTTTTACACTTTTATATCTTTGATATACATTGCCTATGCTAACAATATGCATTCCTTATATATAATTATTTGTACATTTTATGTTTGATATACACTCTTTAAAACTTAAAATATATTCTTTATATGTTAAGCATACATACATTCTTTTTATATACGCATACATACATTCTTTATATATTTGATATACATACTTTGCATACTCTTATATATTTTCTTTATACATCCTTTATTTATACATCGTTTACAGCTATTGATATACTTTTTTGTAGAAACAGATATACATTCTTTTTAGTAACAAATACACTTTTATACTAACGAGGTATGTTCTCTGTACACTCCTTATATACTTGTTATACAATCCTTTACACATTCTTTATATTTGATATACATTCGTTATTTGTTTAATATACATATATACATATATACATATATACATATATACATATTATATATATATATATTATACTTGATATACATACATTTTTATACACTTTATATATTATTCATACTTATCATCACTTAGTGTAGATTTCATGAAATCACGACTTTTTGAAAACATGTAATAATAATGATAGATAATTCCCCTCTAGTGTTCAGTTAAACTAAGTTTAAGGACTGTCTTCGGACAAGCTCTGGGGGTGCTTAATACCTTTCCCTCGGGATAAATAAAACTCTTATCTAGAATCTCATAGGTTTCACAGATCATAAATTGAGTAGATATGCAAATGCATATAGGTTTCCTAATTTTCTTAGAAATTAGGTGGCAACTCTAACCCTTTTAAACCAGGTAGAAGAGTCAGGAAGTTGCAAACTATCTTGGACCTATTCAAAATAGGGCGTAACGGAATGGCGACTGGCGACTCTGCTAGGAATTAAGGTTTTGACCTTAGCAGGCTTAGTTTGATTGAACTCTTGAGGGATATTTGATTATTTATCTGTTTTTATTATTATCTGTTATATATATCATGAGTTGTTACATTATTATGTTTGAAAGGACGCAATCCAAAGTCAAACTTGCGCTTCTTATTTGTTTGTGAAATACTATGTGTTACTGCTGTCATTACACTATCATTGCACTTTTAATTGAGTCATTGGCCATACACAAACACACATTGTGGTTCATGCGAGATGTTGTTTTACACTCCTCTGATCTTTTTTAAAATTCTTAGTTTCAGATATTGGTGGGCTAGTTTTACTACTTACCATCTCGCAGTTATCCAAATAATATTTATCATCTTAGGTGAATCTACTCTTAAAATCTTTAGACCGGTGTACATATAATCTTTATCACCGCTCTAGTCAGATTGATTTCATTCTTTATTTGTCACATTCTTTGTTTGCTACATGTTCCTTGTGTGCTACATATTCTTTGTTAGTTACATATACTGTATTTTTAGATATTCTTTAGTTGTACATATATACTAGACATCGCATCTTCCATCTCGTCTGCTTTAAATGATGATTTTGGTCGACTTGTGTTAAGTTTGGAATCTTTCCAAACCCACACATCCATTTTTTTTTATCTTTATGATCAACTCTCCCAATCATAATATTTTTTCAAACCCATTTTCGGTCTTTGCGACCATAATTTTGACTCTACCATTTTTTCTTCAATATAATACAGTCTTGTACATCCTTCCAACTTCTGGGACACATAATTTTATCCGAACTCTCTTTCATAATCTCATTATTTTCATGACAACCACCAATTCATAACAATCATAAAAATTGTATCTGTCTGAACTAAGTCTGACCTGATTCTTGTCCTGGCAAGATACATAGGCAACCCTATATAAGAGTTCGGTCTCCCCACTGCTTCAAGATAATTTCTCTGGAATAAAAAAATTAGGGCAGTTATTTCGGAGTAGTACAAAGATGCTCTCCTGAAAATCTTCTAATCTTCTAAGAGCGTCAACCAAACCCCCTCAAACCCAACTCTCAACAACATCCACACCAATATCGATATTACCCCAACCTTCACTCGACTTTATTCCCAACAGCTAGGATATAAGTCTTACTTCTTCTCCCCGAGCATCGTAGGCCATAGAACTATAGCGTATTAGCCTTTATTTTTTCAAACCAAGGGTTCAACACAAGTCAACATTTTCCCTTTAACCATACAATAATTGTGCAATCTTACTCGGTGCGGTGTCAAAGCTCCACCGACGTTAGGCATATTTCCATGACTACCTTGACGACAATCGCAGAGTAGTGTCAAAGCTCTGTCGACGTCCGTTCTTCTCTCTTAATAATCTTACTGACGATCGCAGAATAGTGTCAAGGCTCTGCCAACATATGACATTTCTTCTTAACAATCTTGTCGACGATCGCAAAGTAATGTCAAAGCTTTAGCAATGTCTGTCATTTCATAACAATCTTGTCAATGTACTGGAGTAGTGTCAAAGCTCCATATACATTTGACATTCTCCCTTTCGGCCACTCATCAGAGTATTTTCGATGCTCTAGGCCGACGATCAGTTCCCTCCTGGGGTATTTTGAAAACCTCATGCCTTCGATCGGCACACCCTCAGCCGCTCATCAGAGTATTTTCAATGCTCTAGGCCTACGATCAGTTTCCCCTTGGGTATTGTCAAAGCCCCGTGCCTTCGATTGGCACACCCTTCAGCCGACTGGCCAGAGAATTGTCAATGCTCTGAGCCTACGATCGGTCTCTTTTCTTATGCCGCCTGTCGGAGCACTTTCGAAGCTCCTCCTACAATCGACACCTCTTTTTCTTCTTCTATCTTATCTGGATGAACTACGCACACCTGATTCTCTATTTTGATGTGATATGTAGGCAAACCTTTTGAATTCGGTATTCCTTATTCAAAAAATAAAATAAATCCTTATTCAAAAAAAAAAACAATTATTCCTTTTTCAAAAAAAAATCAAAATATCCTTACTCAAAAATCACAAAAAAATAGAAAATTCTTTATTTTAAAAATGACAAAAATATTTTCTTTTTTTTCTATCATATCTGAACGAACTATGTGCACCTAATTCTGGTCAAAGATAAGATACGTAGGCAACCCTACTTGGGTACGGTATCCCTTATTCAAAAAATACGAAATTAGTTTTTAGAATCATAGTTTGACTTGGTTGATACTAACACAGTTAGGAGTGTGCATAAGAAATAACAAGTAACAATTAGTATGGTGGAGAGAACTGACTTCATGGTAAACCATAGATTCTTTTGCTACCTCTCTTCCCACCTCAAGTGACACTTGAAAAATTCTCTTGCGTGCATCTAAGACAAGAACAAAGGCAACCTCATTGTTTCATGTGTATTGTGTGGTGAGCTTTAGATAGCGTTAAATTGCATTGCATTGTCAATCTAGTACTTGGCCTGAATGTCTGTTGAGGCAAAATTATGAGTAACACTTGGAATAGGAAAGGATCGTAGGCGTTCTTTGACCAGTTTGAGCCTTTATAACCTACTAAATAATATTATCCCTAGCATTTTCCCTTTGAGCCTAAAGCCTTTTCTTTGACAAACCACATCCTAACCTTATACCCTTTCTAAGTGCTCAA
The DNA here is from genome assembly GCA_034509755.1 of Anisodus tanguticus. Classification (NCBI taxonomy): domain Eukaryota; kingdom Viridiplantae; phylum Streptophyta; class Magnoliopsida; order Solanales; family Solanaceae; genus Anisodus; species Anisodus tanguticus. Next base: position 24,812,536 of record CM067552.1, on the reverse strand, counting down.
ACGCATTATCCCCCTCTTGGCCCAACCTGCAGAAGCGCACTAGAAATGTGCAACTGCGGATAAACATCCGAGTTGAAGCTTCTAAAGGAAAAATGATACAAAAGTCCCAGAAAAAACAAAGACGGAGAATGACCTCCAAAGCAAGAAGGAACAAAAAAAATCATTAGTCATCATTCAGGATCTCGGGCATACTACCCGTTATTCCTTTTTATTATCATAGTGTCATACAATCGAACTTAGCATCAGGACTTCTGGCATATAACCCAGGTCCTTTCTCTTAAATTCTCACAGAGTCTCGGGCATACAACCCCGAACTCCTAAAAATGGAAAAGGGGCTTCAACTTGTAAAAGAAGTCGTACAAGTACAAAAGAAAGGGACAACAAAATGAAGCAGATGAGCGTCAGAGCATACAAATACCAAGTACAGACATAGTGCAATGCTCAGGGAAGAATTAGTCACTCTTAATCTAAATAATATCCTTCCATTTTCCCAAGCCTACATTACAAACTCGTACAAGACCTACATGAACCTATGCTAGGGGTTCTCACATTAGTGGATACTTACATGATGGCCAAGTCTATGGTATCACAATTGCATGCATTGAATATCTTTCTGAGTGTGAGTGGACATCTCTAGATGTCCCAACGTCTAAAAACATTGAAATATATGTGAAAAGGACTTTCTTTCTAATGAGGGCATTTAAAACATAAGGATTGGTGTGCAAAACCTTTTGTTGAAGCAAGATGAACAAATCTTGTTGATACGTAGGTATGTCTGAGGTACCACTTGAAGCTATAGGAATTATCTCGAAGTCAATATCGGTTAGCAGGAAAGAAAATGATGGAATTCTTATGCACAAAACTAATTGTTGGTACCAACTAAAGTCAAGACGTAATTCTCTCTTCACTTCTTCATTTTCCAACATTCTTTACAACAATAACAACAACAACAAAAAATGCAGCAAAAAGTATATTTTACAGGCGTCCGCCTCTTAATGCGGGCATTTCATTTCCAGTACATTTTACAGGTGCCCACCTTCTAATGTGGGTATTTCAATTCAAGTACATTTTACATGCGTCTACCTTCTAATACAGATATCTCAATCACCTCCTAATGCGGATATTTCATTTCCAGTACATTTTATAGGCACCCACCTTCTAATGCGGGTATTTCAATTTAAGTACATTTTACAAGCGCTCACCTTCTAATACGGGTATTTCATTTCAAGTACATTTTACAGGCGCCCCACCTTTTAATGCGGATATTTCAATTTCAGTTCAGGCTCCTACTTTCTAATACGGGTATTTTAATTTCAGTCAGACGCCCACCTTCTAATGTGGGTATTTTAATTTCAGTCAGACGTCCACCTTCTAATGTGGGTATTTTAATTTCAGTCAAGCGCTCACCTTCTAATGCGGGTATTTTAATTTCATTCAGGCACCCACCTTTCTAATGCTGTTATTTTACTTTCAGTCAGGCGCCCACCTTCTAATTCGGGATTTTACTTTCAGTCAGGCGTCCACCTTCTAATGCGGGTATTTTACTTTCAATCATGCGCTCACCTTCTACTGCAAGTATTTTACTTTCAGGTCAGGCTCCCAACTTCTAATGTGGGTATTTTAATTTTAGCCAGGCGCTCACCTTCTAATATGGGTATTTTACTTTCGATCAGGCCTCCATATGCGTAGATTTTATTTTCATTTAGGCACCCACCTTCAAATATGGGTACTACATTTTAAAGCTCTGACACGCAAATCAGAGTATGTATCAGGATCTCGGTCCACAACCTTAGATTCCAATTTTGTTAATTCAAGACTCCGAGACACAAATCGAAGTTTGCATAAGGGACCCGTCTTTTTATTTCAAGACTCTGACACATAAATTGAAGTTTCCATCCGGGTCCTAACACACAACCTAGGGTCCCATTTCATTTAAAAGATCTGACACATAAATCGGAGTATGCATGGACTCGACACACAATTCGAGATTTCGTTCGATTTTAAGGCTCTATCACACATACTAGAGTTCGCATCATGGTCATGAAACCGCACTCTATTCAAAGGCTTCAGCGCACAACCCGAAGTTTTCATCAGTATCTCGACACACAACTCTATAGTCCATTTCAATCCATGGTTCTGAGTTTGGTCGTCCCTATAATAATAAATCATTCTCCTCCACAATAAGTTTCCTAAACTACAACCGATCTGACTCCCATTTCATGGATATGTATGTAGCTTATATCTGAGCACGACCAACATTCATCCTACTCTTACTAGGACCACTCCAACAACACTGGGCAAAATTTTGATCGGACGATCAAAATTTACCACAACACCTAGTAGTAATCACTTTTTGAACTACATTGACCTGATTCTCGTGGTGGACGAGATATGTAGGAAGCTCTATGCAGAGTTCGGTGACATCATGCAAGAATTATTCTTTCCCCAACTAATATACAACCTTGCACCCCCCCCCCCCCCAACATCTCATAACTCGACACTGGGCAATTTTCGATGTCGAAGGTACGTGATTGTTTTTCATCCTCGAACAACTCTTTCCCCTCTATCATTTTTTTCCTTCTCTTCTTATGATAACTCCACCGACGGATGGAGAGTATAATAAAAAATATATATTATGTTTGGCTTCTTTATCAATACATATTCTTTTAGCAATTTTTTCTAGCCAAATTGGCTACACGTTAACATGGTTGCCCAAAGACTATTACATCATCTTCGGTCAAACAAAGGCAGTTGTTGTCACCCAACTTTGACTCTCAGTATTTAAAAATTATCTTCTTCATGTTCCTAGTCATTATAGCATAAAACACTCTTTATACATTTTTCAACTTTAACACAATTTATTGATAATTATCCTTTTTTATAAATATTAGATTTTTATCAACTTATTGTCTTTTTAACTAATTTCAATAATCATTATATTTTTCAGCACATAAATAAAATATTACTACAATCCTTTTCCAATTAATTATTTTTTAATTTCAATCACCATTTTTTCATGACAATACATTAAATATTTTTTTTAATAATATTTATTTTAGTTACATTTATTAACACAGTATATTAATGCATGAAAGTCAGAGAAATTAATTATAAATGCAGACTAAGACTTAACACATAATTTTAGAACATAAGGAGTTTAATTTAGTGTATAAATAGGTCTATGTCCCTCATTTTTCTTAACACAATCATAATACCTATACATTTTTCATACTCTCATACATTTTTTCGATACATTTTATTACACAATTTATTTATACTTTTATAGTGAATATTGTTTATAACTTTTTACATACATTCATACATACACTCTTTATATATTTTTCACACACTTACATACACAAACATTACATACATGCTTAGCTATTAAATAAAAAGGGGAGGATCATGTTGCAAAACATATTTCAATGTCTAGCCACTAGAAAAATAGAAGGGATTTTCTTGCAACTTACTTTGCAATACTTAGCCATTACGCAAAGAAGAGGGGCCTTCTCACAATTTATAATTACATAGAGGGGTATTCTTCCTATTATAAATAGGGGATGAAGTCTCTCATTTTACTCACCACTTCACACTACCTTACATATATTTTTCTTCTCTCTGCACTCTCCATAATTTCTTTTCATAGGAAGACTAGCAAGACTAGCATCTTCCTTCTCTCTTTATATTTTGATACATTGTCTTTATATTTTTATATACATTGTCTTTACATTTATCATAGCATTGCCTTTCTATTTATTATATACATTACATACATTATCTTTTTATTTATTCATGCATTTAACTTTACTTGCATTTGTCTTTATATTTATTCATACATTGTCTTCACATTTTATTTTTGCATTTTTCTTTACATTAACTCATGCATTTGGCTTTACATTTACTCACGCGCTTGTATCTATAATAATTCAGGTATTATCTTTACATTTATTCATGGATTTTATTTATAGTTATTCATACATTATCACTACATTTCCTTTAAATTTTCAAACATTTTCTTTATTCTCGTATATATTTTTCTTACACTTGCAAGCATTTTCTTTTACCTTTTTGTCAATACCATCACACTACATGCTCTTTTTATTTATTTTTACACATTTTGTTCTTTACATTTTCTCTATACATAATTTTTATGTTTACATATTTTTTTACATTCTTATATATTTTACATATACAGTCTTACACCGTGTATATCATATCAATTTTAGGGACAAAATAAGGTTTATCTCTCTTTTGTCATATTACTTTTTCAAAAACTTTATGTCAAATAACTTTTTCTAAGACTTTATATCAAATCAATTTTTTGAAAGAGTTTATGTCAAATCAAATCACTTTTTTTTAAGAAAATAGGTTTTATTTCACATCCCTTACTTTTTGGATTTTTCAAATCATTTTGACTAACATATTTTCTTTTATCTTACAATTTATTTTTAGTACTGTATTTTTGGCCGATGAAGGAATCTCTGTCTGATTTCCAAGGCCTCCCCTGTACAAAATATGAGTTTTTATTTCTAGTTTACTTATTAATTCGTAACATCATTTGATAATTATTTATTCTCTTACTAACACTTTTATTAAATATTTTTATAGGTACCCAGAGATACATCCCGAAGATGACACTCAGAAGAAACCTGAAGATCTTCATCGCATCACTATTTTGTATTTCATTTTTTGTATTCGTTAAAATTTTACAAAACACAAACTCATGGTATAGTGGAAACTTTATTTACTTGCTACCTTATGAGATTAATTTAAAGTTTGTCATTTGCGTTAGGAATGACTTGGGCCGTAAATGCTTTTATAAAAAGATTAAATATTACTTGGTATAAGTGCTTAGTTAATTAATTCATATTTTTAGCGTTTAAAAAAATACTAGCCCATTCTTTATTTTCTATTCTTTATACACTTCAAATACATTTTTACAACATATATTTACATCCTTTCATATACAACTTTTTATATTCTTTATACAATTATACACATTTCTTCACATGAATCTTTACACATTTTTTACACTTTTATATCTTTGATATACATTGTCTATACTAACAATATGCATTCCTTAAATATAATTCTTTTTATATTTGATATAAACTCTTTAAAGCTTAAAATACATTCTTTATATGTTAAGTATACATACAATCTTTTTATATACACATACATACATTCTTTATATATTTGATAGACATACTTTGCATACTCTTGTATATTTTCTTTATGCCTCCTTTATTTATACGTCTTTTACCCCTATTGATATACTTTTTATAGTAACAAATATACATTCTTTTTAGTAACAATTACACTTTTAAAAACATGTAATAATAAGGATAAACAGATAGATAATCCCCCTCTAGTGTTCAGTTAAACTAAGTTTAAGGATTGTCTTAGGACAGGCTCTGGAGGATGCTTAATACCTTCCCCTGGGGATAAATAAAATTCTTATCTAGAATCTCATAGGTTTCGCAGATCATATACTGAGTAAATATACAAATGCATATAGGTATCCTGATTTTCCTTAGAAATTAACTGGTGACTCTAACCCTTTTAAACCAGGTAGAAGAATCAGGAAGTTGCAAACTATCTTGGACCCATTTAAAATAGGGTGTAACATCTGGCATGTCGAGTGTATCTTCAGTTTGATCGATAGACACTATGCTTTATATAATTACCTACAACACTCTTTTATAGAAGTTATCAAGGAATGACAGATAAAGTCGAATACGAAACCGTTCGATGCAACGATCATAGTCTGGTTGATTCCATTGATAGCTTCATGTTGATTTAGCGAAGGTGTCATTCCGAGTCTGAATTCGAATCTTTTAGACCCTCTAAAAAATTCTGCCCCGGCTGAAGTTGTGTCGGCGACTTCTCGTGCCAAGTCTGAATTGGAATTTTTGAGACTTTCTCAAAAATTCTGTCCAAGTTGAAGTTGTATTGGCAACCTCTCGTTTCGAGTCTGAATTGGAATTCTTGAGACCCTCTCAAAATTTTGCCCCAGTTTCTATCTAAGGGATATTGAGGCTTTTTCTAATAGTGTGACTGCGTCCTACATGGACTGCCTACATATCGCGTAGTTCATGTCATGAGTTATTTACACAACAAAATCATCGTTAGTAGAGAATGCACTATAAATATAATAAGTAGCGATGTTTTCATGATGTCACCTCGAATCTTCGAGACAAGTGTCTTATCCCAGGATAATCTACTTTAGAAATAGGCAGTGTTCCACTTTGAAGTAGTCATCCTAATGTGTGTCACACTTAGAGGGTGGACAACCTAATTTGAAATAAAGGTAAGTGTCATAATTTTAGGATGGACAACCTGGTTTGTCCAATTTTAGGGTGGATGACCCAGTTTGTCACAATTTTAGTGTGGACGATCCGATTTGTCACAATTTTATGATGGACATCCTTTTTTGTCATAATTTTTAGGGTGGAAGGTCATGTTTGTTACAATTAGGGTGGATGACCCAATTAGAAATAAAGGTAAGTGTCATAATATTAGTATGGACGACCCGGTTTGTCACAATTTCTAGGGTGGACGACCTTGTTTGTCATAATTTTAGGATCGACGACCCTGGTTGTCACAATTTTAGGGCTGACGACTCTGTTTGTCATAATTTTAGGGTGGACGCTCCTGTTTATCATAATTTTAGGGTGGACGGCCCTCTTTGTCAAAATTTAGGGTGGACGGCCCTCTTTGTCAAATTTTAATGTGGACGGCCCTCTTTATCGCAATTTTAGGGTGGACGACCCTCTTTATCGCATTTTTAGGGTGGACGACCCATTACAAATAAAGGTATGCTCATTTCTGTTTCATCGCTCCTGCGTGGTTCACTCATCATAACCTCTCAGTTTGATATTGTAGGTGACCTTCTCGGCACCGTTTGTATGAATGATCATCTAAGCAGTGTTTGTATCGACATTTTGCTAAGTAGGTTTCCAACATGTCGTCTTGATTCTTGAAAATGAATATTGCGGTCTCTCCGACCTGATTCATATTGCTTGGAGTTTGAAAAATGAACATTGTGGTCTTCCCGATTGGATTTATGTCATTTTGACTTTTGGAACAAAGACTGCGGCCTCTTTGACTGGATTTACATTGCCCTTGACTTTGAAAATGAACATTGCGGTCTCCCTGACTGAATTTACATCATTTTGACTCTTGGAGTGAATACTGCGGTCTCTTTGACCTGATTTACATCACCCTGACTTTCGGTGCGAAAATTGTTGCCTCTTTGACTGAATTTACATCGTTATGACCCTTTGAGCAAATGTTGCAACCTTCTCGACTAAAATTATAGCGCTCTGACTTTGAAGACGAATAATGCAGCCTCCTCATCGGAATTACATTGTCTGACTCTTGGAACGAAGACTGCAGCCTCTTGATCGGATTTACATCGTTCTGACCCTCTAAGCGAATACTAAAGCCTTCTATATCGGAATTAAAATGATCTAACTTTGAAAATGAATATTGCGGCCTCCTGACCGAAATTACATCGTCTCACTCTTGGAACGAAGATTGTGGCCTCCTGACCGGATTTACATCGTTCTAACCCTTTGAGCGAATACTACTGCCTTCTCGAACGGAATTACAACGCCCAGACTTTGAAGATGAATATTCTGGCCTCCTGACTGGAATTACATCGTCTCACTCTTGGAATGAAGACTGCGGCCTCCTGACTAAATTTACATCATTCTGACCCTTTGAGCAAATACTGTAGCCTTTAACTGGAATTACAACGCTCTAACTTTGAAAACGAATACGACGGCCTCCTAACCGGAATTACATCGTCTGACTCTTGGAATGAAGATTGCGGCCTCCTGATTGAATTTACATCATTCTGACTCTTGGAGTGAATACTACAACCTCTTTGACCGGTTTTACATCATCTTGATCTTGAAAACAAACATTGCGGTCTTCCCGACTAGATTTACATCATTTTGACTCTTTACGTGGACCTTATAGTCGGATTATGCCTCTCTTGTGGCGCTTAGTCCATTTTATAGCCCTTTTGGCTTAGTTGGATCATTTCCTTTTGATGTTGAGAGTATGGGTGGCCAGTGGGCCGGGTTCAGGACGGTCGGGGCGGGTTTGGTGGGATCGGGGCGGGTTTGGGTGGTGGCATTTTTTTTTTTGCACTTAATTTTAAAAATAACATATATAAACAACTCAATAATTGAACAAGATAGTGTAACAAAAATAGTCATGTGCCTCTTATATTATTTAATAGACATATATTTTTTTTGTAATACAAATACAATTGTTAAAATTGCAACTTTATGGTGTTGTTCAAAAGTTACAAATTACATAGTTAAATTACATTTTGAAAAAAAAACTGTTCTAGTTTCTTGATAATTTCCTGTGGTTCTTCGATTGGAATTGGTATTTGTTTGTCAAATTATTTCACGTCACTTCCACCACCTTCGGATAAGATTTCATTGTAGTTTTCATATTCTTCTTCGTTGATCTCCGGTTGACCGCACCTTCTCCGCTCGTATCCAATCTCTGAATAATACTGCAATCTCCAAGCTGTTTCCGACTAATGAGTGTCTGTGCTCTCCTATTTGATATCTGCCGGCAGAAAAAGCGCTTTCAGATGTCGTTGATGACGCTTGAATGTTCAAAACATCTCGGCCCATCATTGAAAGTGTCGGAAAGGTCTTCTCATTCCCCCTCCAGTATTTCAGCAAGTCTTCACGTCCTTTTTCATTGAGAACTGCTTGGTACGGTACAAAACCCTGCAAAACAAAATTTTCAAACTCGCTAATTTGGTTAGTAGCGGTACAGCCGCACATTCTATTTCTGAGGTTTTCAATACTAGCCGCAGAAACAACATGTCGTTTGTGAGGTTGTGTTGAAGAAGAAGAAGATGGTATGGAAGCCGATAAGTTGCTAGCACTTTCTTGTTGGTAAAACCTATATACTTTTTTGCATTCGTCTTCTACGCTAGACAACACTTCTTCTTTAGTTTGTTCAATAGGTGGTGGTGATTTAGATTTTTGGGACTTAGAGGTGGTAGTACTGCTATAAAGTCATAAATAGTTTCAATAAGTGATTTAGTATCGTCTATTTTAATAGGCAGATTTAATACAACACCAATAATATAAATAGTGGGAATAGGAATAAAATATTTTTTTATTTTGATAAACATTTTTTTAATAACTGCCTTATAAGCTGGTTTATCCATATATTCATTAAGCAATAAAAATACTATAGCTATATAAAACAACATAGTTGAAATAGTAAGATAATATATACCGGAAAATTCTTTTGTTGCTTGAAAAAATTTCTCTAGAAATACAATAAGTTCGGAAATTTTTTCCCAATCGCTATCTACAACCATATCAGCTGGATTTTGATTATGAAAGTTAAAAAATAAAGTTATAGGTTTTTTATAGTCATAAGCAACAAGTAGTTGCTCGTATAAAAAATTACACCTAGTGGGTACTTCTTCTGAATTTTTTCTATAAGGTAGTTGACAATCGTGACAAGTTTTTTTATATTTTCTTTTCGTTGTATTCTATTATTTTTAAAAATAAAGTTTATAGCAAATTGTATTTTACTAAGAATGTCTTCAAAAGTAATAGGCCATCATTTACAACTAAGTTATATATATGGCACACACATTTTATATGAAAATGATCTGGAAAAGATGGAGTTAAACTATTTTTTAAAATTGTAATAACATAATTGTTAGAAGAAGCGTTATCTAATGTAATAGTCATAATTTTATCCGTTATTCCGTAATAATCGCACACTTGATAAATATTTTCTGCAATAAAGTATCAGTGTGCATATCATCTATATATCTATACGCTAAGATACGTTTTTGCATAAACCATTTATAATCTATCCAATGACAAGTTACCGTTAAATAATCATGGTCGTTAGTACTACGGCCTATATCAAAAGTGATAGTCACTTTGCCATTAAAATGATATAATGAATAACGTAAATACTATTGATATTCATGTGCAAATTTAAATACATCTCTCTTAACAGTTGATCTAGGAAAACCATTAAAAGCAGGATTATATATTTTTCTAATGTAATGAATAAAACCAGGAGATGAAGGAAATGAAAAAGGCAAACCCTCCACAGCAACTAATTTTGCTATTGCTTCCCTATCTCTATGTTTATTGTAATTAAGGCCTACAATTCCCCCGTCGTGGGGTTAATTTGACCCTGTACTTGATCCAGAACAGTATGTGAACCTTGTCCCGATGGAGCGGACGTTTGCGCACCCGATTTTGAAGCCTCGTATTCGGCATACCTAGCTGGATAAGCCCTTGCTACGTGTCTCATTAAACCTCCCGTCCCACCGTGACCTTTTCCAGTTTTAAATTTTAAAACATTTTTACAAATTTTACATCTAGGTACTTGATTCTCTACGTCCCTATAAAAATATTCATGTATCTAATTTTAATAATCGTTTTGCTGGACCTCGTCTCATACTAGGGGGAATAAGAGGCATTTAAGTTGAAAGTGCACTACTGGGTGTGTTCTCATCTATATTAGTAGATGTATCATCTAGATCATCGTCTAAATTAAAGTCTTATTGAGTTCCAGAAAATAGCTCCTCGTCTAAATCTAATGGTATTGTAGGAAAAAATGTTCAGTGTCAACAAAATTATCCTGTGTAGGAATAGGATTCTGTCTAGTAGACAATGTAGACTTATAGAGAGATAGATGGAGAGATTGTAGGAAGATTTGTGAGAAAAATGAAGAGAAAATGAGGTATTTATAGTTGGAAAATTGAGTTAAAGTATAAATATAATAACTTATGGGTTAAAAATAAATATTAAGGGGGTAGGGGAGGGGGGAGGCCAAAAATGACCTTTGCACAACGACCAAAATGTAAAATGATCGTTAGTGCAACGGTTATTTGTGCAAAGAGGGAGTTTAGGGCTGGATCGAGGGCGGGACTGTGCAACGGTTACAGTCTTAAATGAATGTAACTCATTGAGAATGACAAATTTGGGTTTGAAAAGAGAGAAAATGGTTTTCTTTTTAATATTTTGCATCCTATATCCCAAGAGGCCAAGTCATATTCTTACAAGTCCAAATCCCAAATCCTCAAACTTTACTCCAAGATAGTTTTAACTGTCTTTTGTCCAAAAACACATTTAGTTCGGCGTAACCCAAAAAAACAACTTTAGGAAATGTCCGTTTTGGTCCAAATTCAGTTTTCAGTAGTCTGGTCCATTGAATTAAAAGCCCAAAATAATCCAATTATGAGCTTTTACAATCCAAAAACAGACTAACTATCTTAGAAGTCCAAAACAATCTCAATTTTGCTTTGAAAATCAACTTCTTATTTCCAGATTTTATGAAACTCAAAACAGTCAGTTTCTTCTCAATTCAGATTTAAACAATTGTTTTAAAATTCATTTGAGGCGATTCTAAACTAAATGATATATGTTGCCTATCCTAGATTCATAACCACATTAAAGGGTTTCAATATATTAAAGTATGTTTATTTATAAATAATACAATACATTTAACATATAAAGGAATAAAAGTGTTGAGTTTAGGCTGGTGGGCCTACCTAAGCCAACCAGTTGCTATTTTCACCAATTGTTGGGCCTTTACATGCACAGCTACCATGATATCGGACTCTATCAACAATACTTTCTTAGTTGGGCCTCAGCCCAACTGGCTGAAGAAGAGAGTGACAGGCCCAATGGATGTTGCATCTCGGCGGTGGAATGAGGGAAAAAGAAGAGCCCGGTTAGAAAGCACCCAAACCATCAGATATAAATGAATTTAAGTAATGTATGAGCAGCCCATATCAACTAAATCTTGGCACAAGATATGTTTGATCGGCCCAAGCCAACAACAGTGAGTAATGAAAGAAGAAGCAAACAGTGGGCTAGGCCCAATTTACACATAAATAAGGACACAAGTAGAAGATAAGACGCATGGGCCAAGCCCAGTCATGCGAAAGAAGCAATAGTAATCATAGAAGTGGGCTAGGCCTATTAAATCATTCATATCATGGCAAAGTGCAAGTGATATACATATATACATGCTGGTATACACTTGATATATGGGGTCTGTATACCTTATATACTGGACAATTTTTGGTATATAGTCTATATACTTTGTGATATATCAACATGGTTTCCAAACAAGCACTAAGAAAGGGAAACTGGAAGCAAACAGATGGGATATACCCCATATACACTACACAGATCCTAAATCTATCCCTATATGCTTCATATTTTCAAATTCAAACAAACCATCATGTATTCTTTAGACATCCAGAGTATAGATGGGTAGGATTACTCAGCAGTTTTTATCCTATAAAATTATCTAAATCACAAGATCGGGTTGTATATGCACAAAGACAGGTTGTTGCAGCTTAAATAAGTAATTCATGACACTACCCACATGACTAGCTAAGGATATTGTATCAGCACCAAGCAGACAAGGAAAATCATATTTTAATTCTATTAAACCTTGAATGTGCAGGTATATCTATGGCTGGTCATTTCATAGGCATTGTAGTATTAAGAAGGGACTCCAAAAACATGGTTTACCAACTATAGGGTGACTTAACACGATCGGCTCTAAATTCATCAGATAATAGTGTAATTACTCCATGATCATACAAGTACACACTAAGGTAAACAGGGAGGGAATTCAAGCAGTATGAACTAGGCAGGAATCATACATGTACACATGTTAGAGGCACCAAGGCTTAATCCAGAATCCCAACCCCTTATCCCATATAATGCAAGCACTCCTTTCAATCCTTTTAACTGGCCTCTTAAATAAAATCAACATGATTCAAGTTACCATTCACTTCAGAAAAAGCACAAAACCAGGTATTTAGCATAACAATTCAGATTTTTAGACTCCATCTTAAACAGATATTAGGTTAAGTGGCTTATGCATTTAGACAAACAATTTTAACATAGCCATGCATACAGATGTAGAAAACATATTTATCATGGAATATTGACACAATTCCTTATCGTCTCGAGGTTCTTAAGAGTCTAACAGTCATGCAACCTAGGTTAAAATATACAGACAGACCATTTTGACTAGGTTCAAATCCATAACTAGAACCATATCTTATGTCAACCAACATACAACAAGTTGACCAGTTATTTAAGGTTATCAGACCATTTACCAAGGAATCTTTAAATTAAACTATCATATATATATCCCAAAACCATTTATTTAACCTCATCAGAGAGATTCACAATCCCATAGGCGTTCAACTTAAGACAGACATCATCATTACAGAAGAATAAACTTGTCAAGCTTATTTAATCCAAAAACGGAGCATGCATATGACCTAAAGTGAACTGTTTAACTTTGGACATATTACACAAATGATCTACCACAAGATTAACTAATTATGAAAGGTTTCAAGTATGTCACTCAACTTCAACCAAGTCACAAGTGACCTCAAACAGAACCAGTGAACACAACAGACCCATAGTAGCATTTTTCACATCTATTTCGACATATATACAACCTACATACAGTGCTAGCATACTTCTAATCTAGACATTAATGAAGTAATACAATCGAAGCTTGACTGAACAACATGTTAATCGTGTAATGCATAACCTAATCATGTAAACATATTGATCATGAAATGAAACTAATTAAGTCATTAAATGGAAGGCATATGAATTTTAGACTTAAGCTAAATACATAAACTGATCATTACATGACTAATAAAACAAAACTAACATTTATACTAACACGTAAACACTTGAGAAATGCAAAATTTAAAAGGGTAAGCCATTACCTTTTGTGGAGGCAGCCGACTCAAGTATTGAAGCTTGAAGGATGTCCTTAGCTTCCACAACACAAAGCTCAACCAAAAAATGAAATAAAATAAAAAATTTAGAACTTAAAACGCCAGTAAACTTGAGAGTTTTGAACAGGGGTTCCAATTCTAGTCGGATCCCTTCTTTGAACTCAACAAAAAAACATAGGGTTTTGCTTTGAAACTCGTTTGTATATGTAAAATCATATTTCAAGCCTTTACATAGGATCACAAAGAATTCCCAAACCCTAGGTTTTTTGATGTGGGATCAAGTTTTTTTTTTTTTTTTTTGGGGGGGGGGGGGGGGGGAACTCCTTTGAATCTCAGCATTCTCCATAGAGCCAATAGGGATCGAGAACAAGAGGACAAACCCTTAAACCCATTAAAGGTTTGTCCTAGCTTGCCCGCAGATCGCAGGAAAAAGAAAGAGAGAGGAGAGTCCTTCGGGGCATAGTCCAGTGGCAAAGCCTGGGTGCTATAAGGCGTTCTGGCATGAGACAGCGTGGGTTCGATTCCCCGCAAGCACGAAGAAACTCTGCATGTTGGGAATTTGATCTTGTCTCATTGATCAGTTGTATGCTCTCAGAAAAACTGGCCACCGGAGCACATCCCGCGATTTACCTGGTAATAGTGTTGAAGGACCGGTGCTATTAACTCCAGGACATCTGGGTAATACCAGTGAAGTAGTCAGGCGCAAGCCTGGAAACCTAGATTATCAAAAAAAAAAAAAAAAAAAAAAGAGAGAGAGGAGAGAGAGATTACATGCTGGTGGTGTTTGGAAAGAGAGGTGGCAATATCAATTAATGCTCTTGCCCGTTTAGGACAAGCAAGGACAGAAAAAGGCGACGAGGCCTGCATTTTTACCATTCCGAGAACGCAGAGACCCGAGAGAGAGAAGGAACGGCTAAGGTTTGACCCTTGACCCTTTTTCGCGATAAATGAATGAAGGAAATGGTTGTTTCCCCTTAAGCGTGAACGTTGGGCTGGGTGTGGTCCATTTTGGACTGGGCTCAGCCGATTTAAAAAGGATTTGGCCTAGATTTGATGCAATTGGAAGTCTTACAAGACGATTAATTTTTCCAAAAAATATGGCTACAATCGAATTTTAAAATTGACCAAAACTTTCAATTATAATCGTAATCAAATGAAAAAAACAGTTAGAAAGTTTCAATTGTAACCAATTTTGCTAATAATTAAGATTATGGTTAGATTAATTTAAAAAACTGAAATGCAACTACTTTTCTATTTAATTTATTGAATTTCAACTGAGTAAAATATTTATCCATTAACTATGGCTTAGCTTAAACAAATTAATTAAATAATTATTTTCACTATTTTAATTTTAATTACCGATAAATATGTTTAAAATTTAAAGTAATTATGTAAAATATGCAAATGATATATAATAATATACTTGATGATATTTTGCCAAATGAAATGGCAAAATATTACCGGAGTAATTTCGTAAAATAATTTCGACTTGAAAAATGCATATTTCAATCCGTTTGTGATTCAAGAAGTCCCACTAATTAAATAAAGTTTATGGACGGTAAAAATTAGGTGTCAACAACTTCCCTTTTCATTCTCCGGTGATGGAAAATCCAAACATGGGCAATTAAATTTGGCAAACCGAATTTTTGACCGACCAAATCAACTCCAAAAACTCCTTCATCATCAAGAATCGCTTCCCCGGCCTTTCCCTTTAACACCTTATCCCGGATCTTGCACAACTTGGCATCTTCAAACTGTTGAACTTTAATTTGTTCTATAAGAGATGTCCTCACCTCCACACAAGCTAGAACTTTTCCCGGTTTCAAAATATCGAGCCTCATCACACTATTGGCAAGAGACTGAACATCCAAAGCCAAAGGAAGCTCATCCACAATCAACCACACCAACTACCCATACTCATCGCCTTTTGGCCCAACGCATCCGCCACTACATTAGCCTTGCCCAAATGATAAAGAATAGTGATGTCGCAATCCTTGAGCAACTCCATCCACTTATGCTTCCTTGAATTCAATTCCCTCTAATTGAACACATGCTAAAGATTGTGATGATACGTAAAACCTCACAATGGATTCCGTGAAGATTTGGTGGGATAAAAATAGGTCGAGTGCCTGGCTCCAAATCAATACAGAACTCAATATCTCAATCAGGTAATATACCAGGTAGGTCAATTGGAAAATTCTCTAAAAACACTCTCACTACCAGTACTGACTCAAGTGTATGAGTATCCATACTACTATCCCATATATAATCTAAATAAGCCAATCACCCCTTATGCACCAAATTCCTTGTCCAAAGGAATGATATGATCCTATTCGGTGCAGGGATAGGAGTACCCTTCAACTCAAACCCCAGAATACCTATCATATGAATTCAAATTTCCAGTTTTACCCTTGGACTCGATGAAGGTTATTTTAGGATTTGTTTTGTGTTTTCTTTAAAGAATATAAATATGGGTGTTGTTTGACTCGTATGAATATGTAGAACACTATTATGAACATATCGATCTCTAATTTGAATAAATTTACCATTTTGACTTTTGGGGTTTGAGTCGTAGGATTTGGACTGATTTTTTGAACCTGAATTCCTTTGATAGTGATATAGATGTTGTTAGTTGCATATTCTAATATAGATTAATTATGTGATTATACTTTGATTATTTGAAAGCTGCTTGAAAGGGGAAAGCTTAAGTTTGAAGAGTTCGGGACATGATTTCAGCATTAAGGTAGGTTATGACTTTACTTTTGCTTGAGTATGATTAGCGAATCATATGTATGTGTAGAATTGATGGGGGAAATCATGATAGGCCTTCAGCATGGTAGTTGGAGAATAAGTTCAATTAGGTTAGTATGACTTCTAATTATTTGAGTTTGCCACCGTGTTCCCGCATTAGTGATGATCTTGTGAATTTGAATTTGGTTATTAGTATATCAGATGATTTGTCATGATACTATGGTTTCATACTGAAAAGGAGAGAAGGTTATGAAATTCCCACATATGGATTCTAGCATTGTTATTTCTTGACTTGTGCATGCATTTATACATTCATTCTAGAGTGGTTAGCTGATGATTATTATGATAGTTGGAGCCATGTGTCGATCAGATCATATTTCAGGCTCAGTGTTGGCTGGTTATGATATTTAGAGCCATGTCTCGACCAGATGATATTATGCGCTTAGTGTTGGCAGGTTATGATATTTGGAGCCACATATCAACCAGATGATATTTCAGGCTCACTATTCGCCGGTTATGTTTAGAGCCACGTGTCAACCAAATGATATTCCAGGTTTAGTGTTGGCAGGTAAATGGATCTAGCTAATCCCCCGGGTCATGACTAGTGGTAGCGAATATCTCCGCCACAGCATGTGTGTACATATTTGAGAGAGAGAATTTGAATCTTGACATTGCATTTCATTCATACCTTATATTAATGTATGTTATTGACTTAATTATTTCAATGAAAACTGGAATATGCTTTGCCCTTTAGCCTTGATATTTTGTCTCTATGATTTGTGACTTGTTGATTGTTTTATCTTGTCAACCTATTTAGTTTTAATTCATGTATATGTGAACTAATTGTGGTCGATCTATGATATCTACTGAGTACAGTTGTTTTGTACTCATACTACTTTTGCTGCACTTTTTCTGAGTGTAGAGTGCGAGCGTAGATTTGGCTCGAGTCTCGGTGAGTAGCTCGAGGCATATTTGTTGAGATTCAGAGGGTGAGCTATTATCCGACATGTAGCCCTGGATCTCTTCCTTTCTATTTTCTATCATTCTATCTTAGACATTACTTTTATATTTCAGACTTAGTAGTATTTTCCAGACTTATAATTAGCATTCCGTTTTTGTACTTCTTAGAGCTCTTGTACAAGTGACTACAAGGTTTTGGGGTTGAAAGTGTTTATGTACTTCCACATTTTTTAAAATGAAATAAAAGGATGTTTTATAAACGTTTTACTGCTAAGTTTTCTTTTATTCATTGTGATTAAGAAAAGGGTTCGCCCACTAAGGGGGAAAGTATGGGTGCCCATCATGACTTGTGATTTGGGTCCTGACAATAGAGCATTTAAAATATAACACCAGATTTAAGCCCAATAATGAAACTAAAATTTCATATGGAAAGATAGACTCTACCACAAACAAGTGGAATCTCAACTCGACACCACTGAGAGATAACCACTAACAAGACCAAAAATGCCCGATGTTCCATGAAAATTAAAACCCGCAAACAAACTGTAGGGAGTGAGTCTCACTAGACTTCGTAAGATCACCGACCATTCCACTGTCCTAATCACTTTCAACTGGTCTAAAGTGCAATGAAACTAGTGCCTTCCTAATGTTAAACTAACCACATTTGTCCAATATCCTAAGTATGGAATAGGTATCAATATCTCAAAATATACATAACAGATAATACACTCATTGATCTCCTCATCAAATCACAAATTAATAATAGGCCTTCAATGTTACACCTCGTACTTTGGATGTAGTTTTCATCATGGGTTAACTAACATAATATTAGTTAGGTTGAGATACCATCACAAGGTTAACAAAGGTTTATATAAGTGTTAAGTATGTTTCGTAAGAGTTCGGGGCTAAACGAATCGAAGAAAGTAAGTTTGTTGAAATTCGGGGAAAACTGGGCAGAATTTCCAGACCTGATTTTTGGCCCAACTTATCGGAGGTATATATCCTGGTATATAAGGAATTATGTAGTTACTAAACTATATAAATTCAAGTTTAGAGAGTATAATTTCCAATTCAACTGACCATTCGTTAATCTGAGAAATACGGTGGAAGATACAGACCGTCAAAATTTGTGCGGCCTGTCAAATTGAGGGAATGACAACTTTTCTTTTTATGTATAGTAAGCCCCAAATCGATTTGGGAGATTTATTTCCTTCAGGTTCCAGACCCTAAACACCCCTTAAACTCTCCTAAACAATTATCCATGGTTCTTGATCAGATCCAAAATCTCACCAAGCTAATCCAACGCAAGGAAGTTCGTGGTAATCGTAAAATCGTCGTTTCTTCATCGTTTTGCTTTTCGGAAGAATTCTTCATCTTAGAGAAAACTTGATTCTTGAAGGATATCTAAAAATTTATGTATGTTTCATCCTTATAATCACCTTCTTAAAATCCTTCACGTAATTATCCTAGAAATTTTGGAGAAAATCCCACGTATACAACTCTTATGAAATTATATGAAGCATTCGGGATGAACTTGATTGTTTGGGCTGTTTCGTATGTATTAAATGAAATTATTGGAATTGAGAAGTTATGGATGTAATTGTAGTGGGAAGGAGGAGTAAAGGGAAGGAAGATGGTAGCTTGATATGAAGAAATTGAATTACAAACGACCCTATGAACTTATGGCCGTGAGTAGTTCAAAAAAACGTCTCAACGAATATTTCTATAATCTTCAAAGCCGGATTTGATTCCAAACTATTTATATGATGTTGATTAGTAGTTGTGAAGGATATGAGAACTATTGAGATGGGATTCGCTTCGACAACAAGGTATGTAAGGTTTTCCCCTTCTTTCAAAAGCATGAAATCTAAAGAGTTTATCATTTTCAAAAGAAATGTCGAAAGGTTCATTCTACTTGTATATCGTAATCTCTTGTCGAGAATTGTTCCTTGTTATTTCTACTCTCATGGTTATTGTTGGTTGGTTACTTGTTCTCCATATCATAAGCCTTCGGAAAGAAGTGTTCCAAAGATTTAATCGTCAGAGTCGACTAAAAGTCATTCCAAAGTAAAGTCAAAAGGTTCTGAGTTCCAAAGAAGCCTCGAGTGTTATTATTACTACACATATATATATTACTCACACCACTATTACGAATATCCCGTGGGAAGTTTTACATGTACAATATACACACCCTGAGCTATAACCGGAGGACAAACACTTATATATGCATCTATACATACACCTCAGAGTATTATCTGAGGGCAGTGAGATATTATACACCTCAAGCTATAAGCTGAGGTCAATTTATATAGTAATGCCTATCAACACAGGTTTCATTTTAGTTTCAGAGTTTCATTTTAGTTTCAGAGTTTCATTGTTGGCCATACAGGGTATGCAGGTTATCAGAGTATCATATTGCTTTTATGCCTTTCTTTACAACTTACATTTTCATATTTCTATTCATGTCTTATATATTCAGTACATCTTTTGTACTGATGTCCCTTACTGGGACACTGCATTTCATGCCCACATGTACAAATAGAGATGTAGATAATTTCTCACAATAGGCGACTCGACTCAGTTGAAGGTTGTCACGCTCCTTTCTTCTGGAGCAGTTTAGTGAGTTGATAGGTATGGCAGTTGTATATATGTATTTAGTTGGGTACAGAGGGGCCCTGTCCCTACCATATCATGATTATGTTTTTCGTAGAGGCTTGTAGACTGAGTTATGTGTATAGTTGCCTTATTGTGGCATTGTAAGCCTTGTTGTATATGCACATTGGCCTTGTTGTCATCATATCAAATTTTCATATTTTGTTTTCTCTTGTATTGATCATTCTGAGGCCTCGGCGGCCTAGATCATTATGTGCTCAAGCTATGATATAGGTGGTACACTCGGGCCGTCCACGTGCCAAGTGCTGGCCACTCCCCCAATTTGGGGTATGACAAACATGATATTAGAGTAGGTCAATCCTAGGGAGTCTACAAGCCATATCTAGCAGAGTCTTATTATGGGTGTGTTGTGTACTACACTTATAAGCGAGAGGTTGTCAGACATTTTGGGATGGTTTCTATTCTAAGTGGTGAAAATTACAGTCTAACTCGTGCTTTACACAGTTTCAGTTCTGACAATAACCAAAAATACCTCAGTTAACTCATATTCACAGCCAGCTCATGAAAGATTTTGACCAAGATTAGTGAGACGCCAGAGGTGCGAGTGTGATATTGAAATTTCAGAATATGAACGACCGCCTCCTCATTATATACGAAGGAGGTGATGTAAGTTGGTAAAGATAAAGTATAGACTTTAGAAATATAGGAAGAGTAAGGTAGTGGAGGTACCAAATGTCCAAAATGCAGAAGATTGTAATGAGATCAAAATTCAAATAAAGTAATAAAGTTTTGTTGTCCCGTCTTTAGCGGTGATAGAATCACAGTGAGAAGTACCCATCTCTATTATTGATTTATTAATGTCAATGGACGTAGTTTAAGAAGATGTGGGATCTAATGATCTAGTAAGGATTTAGCATGATTGTCAGCAAGGACGGTACCGAAGAATAGTACGATTAGGTAGTGATACCCCCTTTAGAGAACATGTATATAGTGTACCTGGGAATTGTTAGCCAAACATGACCTTGAAAGGATTCAAAGATTAGCGGGCCAGGCATGAAGGCCTTTTATGTGGGAGGTAAATATTTCCCTTAGTGAGACATCTGTAGGAAATGGAGGATGTCATATCGTCGATTGATATTGGCGTTCCGGGAAGATATGCGACCTTACAGAAGGGTATTGAGAGCTTATAGGTTGTCTATGGAAGTTAAATAGATCAAATAAAATATGTTTCGATGAAAATCTGCAGAATTTTAATTTAACAACCAAAAAGACAAATAGTACAAAATTGTATAGGCCATCAAAAGTGGACCCTCACCGTATTTTTGAAGAACATATTGTATGGTATAGATTGATGGTGATGTAAATAAGGCCGTGAGCTTAAGTGTCCAATATGAGCCATGAGGTAATTTTCTAGAAGTGCCAAAGATTTCCAATCGTCCTATGGTTGGTGTGTGGAGTGGAGTTGAAGAAAATACTTGAAGATCCAAGAAGTGCCATTAAGTTTCGGATTTTATGTAGGTCTTGGTTGAGACCATCTTTTAGCTTGCTTTTAATTTCTATCTTAATTACTAGTTTCCCTTTTAGCTTAATTACTAGGCCTTGTAATAAAATAGGATGACTAAGCCGAGAACTATCTAGAAAGAGAAGCTTCCAATGTCTCCCAATGAAGTAATTCATGAACTAGCTAGTTGATGCACTTATCTACATGAATGAAACTAAAGGTTGGCCTAGAGAACATGAAGGGTTGGTCGAGCATCTCCCAATTCGGCCAAGATACATGGATGACACAAAAGGGTGGCCTAGAGAACATGAAGGGTTGGTGGATCATCTCCCCCATTTGGCCAAGATAGATGGATGACACAAAAGGGTGGCGTAGAGAACATGAAGGGTTGGTCGAGCATCTCCCCCATTCGGCCAAGATACATGTTTGTGTCTTTCTTGTTTCCTCTTCTAGAAGGTCTAGAACTAGTATAAATAGGAGATGTAATTGATGTAAGAGGACATTGAAGCTTATGAAATATATTTGAGTTTACTCAAACTTGCTAAGTTTTCAACTTTTGTGTTGTTGTGTTAGTCGGACCTTTTGTGGTCCAACCCTTGGTCCTTTTGTGGTCCAAACCCCGGTCCTTTTGTGGGCCACCCCTTGGTCCTTTTGTGGTCCAAACCCTCAGTGTAAGTCTAGTTAGAACTTTTGTGATCTAACTATACCTAAGCCAAGGTTCTATCCGGTTACTTGTTACAAACACATTGAAGGTCTTCTCGGCATACATTACCTTACCCTTACATGAATTTGTTTATCAATTTCGTGCCCCATCCTTGTCCAAACTGCCTAATTCCTTGCACCCCAATACACTCCAACACTTCCCCAACGCACACCCAAAATATCATCAACCGACTCCTCCCACAAACACCCGAAACCCCCAACCAATTCCCCACCTTCCCGATCGCACCCCTATTCCGCAAACCTTACTGTCCTGACTAGTTTCCGCCACCTTACCACAAAAAACCAACCACCAATATAACCTACAACGTGTCTAGTTCATCCCCTCCAAATGCCTTAACCCAACACCTTCCAAATTCACCCGCACACTCCCCACTAAACACACACTGCCCAAAAAACCACCAACCTCCATTTGACCCCTATTGGCATCTACCCGGTCCCAATCTAACTCTGACCCACCTAACCATACAATCCCCTCCTTATATACATCATATGGACCATACAAAAATGTACGAACCGTTAAATTGGACCATTAATTTGGTCGATGGTGTACTTAGCTTCGAGTTTAAATAATTTTCAGACCCTTTTTGATCATTTACATAAGAGAGGGTTATATCATAAAGATATAGATGAGGATAAAAGGTTAGATTGATTGAATGAGAATAATGCAAGGTAAATAAAACATTGGAATAAATGTATGAGATGACGAAGAGTCATGAAATAATGTATAGAAGAATGGGAAGATGTTGCCAATAATGATAGAAAGTAATGAAAGCAATAATAGTTGGGACGTCGAGGGGAAGGTGTTATAAGAATGAGTACCTATTACGAGATTTGAGTAAACAAAAATCGACGGGATAGGCCGTCAAGATGATTTAGCCATTAAATCAAGAAACATTAATGTTAAGTCGATCCTTCAGATAGGACGACATAAGAGTTGAAGACTCCTGAGAGGATATAATAAGAGCTACCGCGGAATAACAAATAAGCGAATAGGCAGTAAAGAAGTACTCTGCAAGGAAGGTCCACCCTTAAGGGTTAGTAAGGCATGAGCCCCCCAAGGTTATTATTTTTGTTACCAGAATTAGCGTGTCAGTCATGAACATGTGGAACCTTACTTATGCGAGCAATTCAGTGACCCTACTCAAGAGGTGTTGCTTTAAGGCAAGTTGTGAGTCGTTAAAGGATTGTAGATTATGAAGAATGTCGAATTGACGACTAGTCTTAAGAGGGAAATTCCGAACGTGGGAGGAGTAATACATAGAACATGATGCGGAAAAGAATCGACATAGACTCGTACGATAATTTAGTAAGCAAATGCAAGGGTTATGAAGGGAATCTTTGCAATGGCTAAGGTTGCATTACCTAAAATTTGTGGATATTCCATGAATATCGAAGGATATGTACGTATTTATAGAGATAGTATGAAAAGAATGATAGTTGACTCCTAGTTAAAATAGGTAAAGAAACAACAAGACTGCTAACTGTAAGGATTCACCCAGGAAAGGATGACGAATAATCAGAGATGAAAGCATATTCAGGCTCGAGAAGAGTATTCTAAATTTATGAATGAGTGGATAAGTCGAGTCTCATCGAGAAATGATGTATATGAAATCTAGAAAGAGATGCGTTGAACGACCGGATAAGCCATCAGACTATGACACATCTATATTAAGGGACGATCATAGCATTTGAGACATTGATCTCATAAGTTAGCGGCAGCTATTCTCAAGAAATATTTCAAGAAAAAAGTAATATTATGAGGGGTTAGTATAAGGTGACCAAGATGAGGGGCTACGAAGCTTAGGAGTAAGCGCCAACGGTTAAGGGTGATACTCACAGTGAACGAAATGAGATACAATGGTAAGAAGGATAAAAACAGTAAATGATTGGAGATATTCAAGATTCCGCAAGAATATATGATTACAAAGAAGTTAAAAGAAAATGGATGGTAGATATCTACTGAGGACAAGAGAAGGGTTTAATCCGCATACAGATGGGAACAACTCACCGGTAATGGCAACAGTTGAATAAAGACCGAGATTTAATATCAGAGTGGACCATAAGGCCATATATATAAGGAATCCCTAAATAATAGAGGTTGAGCTTAGTCGATGCATTGCAAGGTTTTCCCATAGAAAATAGGAGGACGAGGTTGTTTACACTTAAGGGCCAGGTGGGAAAGCTAAGCCCATAACTTATGGTTGACAACAGTGAGCCCACATTAAAAGTATAACTATGAGGATCTTCAGTGTAAAGTTAAAAAGAGTTTCTCTTACCAATAAGTAAAGGCACCCTATCGGATGGCTCACAAGGGTATAAAGAAATATGAACCCTCTTAACGAAAATAATCGTTCCTAGAAAGGAAAGAAAAAAGTAAGTAAGCAACGGTGGAATTAGATAATGTTGAAAAGTGCGATCCTTCTTAAGAGAAAGAGGTTTTAGAAGTTAAACTTCAGTGAGCAAGTATCCCACATGTATGGTAGAAAGACAAAAGCATAACATTGTCCCAATTGACCAATCGAGAATCCAAACATAGGACTAAATCAATGATATAAGTGTTATGTAGAACTCAATGGTATCCCTCCTTTAAGGGATGGAGTGGAAGAATATCGTATAAGGGTTTAATCGTATTACCTTCAAAGGAGTAAGTTCAGCAGAACATTATAACATCCTTCAGAGTAACCTAAGATGGAGTGTGTAAATGGTTAGCCTATATCGAGGCCTGGAAAAATGAAGGACTAAAAAAGAAGCGTCAGCAAATAGCAAGTTTAAAGGTTCAATTTTAGGGCTCCAATGATAGTAGAGCAATACGTGGGGAATGTTAGTGTCACCCCGATGGCAAAAAGAAAAAGAAATAACCAATGGAGAGTTGGAAGTTGATACTATCAAAAGATAAGGTTCTGTGGTAATAGAGACAATGCTAGAGTTAAAGCGAGATAGAGTTCTCCAGCACTAAGTCAATCGTGTGTCCCAAGTTCCGCTCAGTTACGAGATAAGATTAAGAGCGGAGGTGCCTTTTTCTCATTCTTCTTCTCATCTAGGGTCGAGGAGGATGTATTATTATACCAAGGATAGGGATTGATATGATAATGGTAAACAGAGTAGTGCCAAAGTCTTGGCATATCACCCATTGGTCAGAATAGAAAGACAAAGCATTAGAGGTCCAGAAGGACTGGTATACAGAATTCAGATTGCCACCTAGAAAGGATAGTGTGGGTTAAGGATAAAGCTCAGTAAGGGTTCATACATGTTATTATAAAAAATACTTCCCTCAATGGTTGATAATCAACAGATTTACAGGTTGATCCTATTCTTACTAAAATAAGAGTTATTCACGCAATGAAGGATTTTGCTATCTTTCCATCGACAAAATGTCATAATATCCCAAAACATTTAAATACCATGTACCCCAAGTAGAAGGGGCTTAGTGCAATACAATTCCAATATTCTCCAATGAAATTTTTTTAGGAGTGCAGAGAAAACCGTGGTAGTTCTCACTCCAAAACAAGTGGTTGAGCCGACCGCATGATCCAGACGCTCAAGGGTATGATACATGAAGGTATGCTTGATCTATATAAAGAATGGGATGATCGACTACCCTGTTATTGGATGTATATTATGGTGGTTATTATATTATCATCGAGATGAATTCCTATAAGACTTTGTATGGTCGGAAGCATAAGTAATCGATCTACTGCCTTAACATAAGAAGATAAACATTGTTTAAATTGATATAGGTCCCGTCAGTTCCCAAGGTTGTGGAAGAAGTAAAGTCCATTCAGAAAATAAAGTGACCATTCAGGATTGCTAGGAATCACCTACCGACGTGCGATAACAAAAGCTTACGAACACTATGGACGGTTCATTGATCTTTTTATAAGATTTTGCCTATAAAAGACCTGATGAGATTCGACTAGAAATGCAAGCTTACTTTCAGATTTAGTAGACTGTATAAGATCACTCAAGGATCTAACCGAGTGACCTATGAGATTAAGATTATCTCTGATATATATATAAGGTCTCTCTCGCATTTTGCCTATCGAAAATGTTCGGTTTGCGGGAGACTTTCCCTATGACGAGGTATCGACTACTATCCTTTATTACTAAGTCCAGAAGTTTCGGACTCATGACATGGCATTCGTTAAAGTACTATGGAAAAGAAATGGCATATACGTAATTATATGGGCAGCTAAGAAAGGCATAAGATCTAGATATTCTTTCATAGTCCGGACATCAGGTTCATGTAATGTTCGTGCAATACGATCCCCTTATTCCTACTCTATAGCAGTAAACTTGTTTCATAAACCTGTACAGATGATGATCATAACATAAATATGACAGACGCATCTCAGATGCCATGATTCGGACAGTCGAGGTGAGTTATTGCTTACCCTTATGATTATCGTGGTAGATAGATGGTCGTATGAGGCCGATATGATATTATATTACTTAGGATGGCCAGTGTGGAACTTGTTTTAGTTCTAGCTGCTTGGCAGGTTTTGGGATAGTCCTATTTACATAGGAAACTCTACTGAAAGTTTTAAAGAATTCTGAGACTTAAAGGATCTAAATTGACGACCTCAACATTTGAGGATGAATGTTTCTAAGAGGGGAAGGATGTTACACCCCGTACTTTGGACGTCATTTTCATCGTGGGTTAACTAAGGTAAGATTAGTAAGGTTGTGATCCCATCAGAAGGTTAACAAAGGTTTAGATGAGTGTTAAGTATATTTCGTAAGAGGTCAGGGCTAAATGAATCGAAGAAAGTAAGTTTGTTGAAATCCGGGGAAAATCGGGCAGAATTTCTGGACCTGAATTTTAGCCCAACTTATCGGGGGTATATCTTCTAATATATATAAGAAATTATTGAGTTCATAACCTATCTAAATTCAAGTTTAGAGAGTCTACTTTCTAATTCAACTGACTATTTGTCAATCTGGGATACACGATGGAAATTATGGACCGTAAAAAAAGGTACGGTCCGTCAAATTGAACTGTCAAATTGAGGCGGTGGCAACTTTCTTTATGTATATTAAGCCCCAAATCGATTTGGGAGCTTTATTTCCTTCAGGTTCTAGAACCTAAAGACCCCTTAAACTATCCTAAACAATTTTCTGTGGTTCTTGATCAGTTCCAAAACCCCCCCAAGCTAATCCAACGCAAGGAAGTCCGTGGTCATTGTAGAATCTTTGTTTCATCATCGTTTTGCTTTTTGGAAGAATTCTTCGTCTTGAAGCAAAATTGATTCTGGAAGGATATCCAAAAATTGAGGTATGTTTCATCCTTATAATCCTTCTTAAAATCCTTCAAGTAATTACACTAGAAAATTTGGAGAAAATCCCACGGATACAACTCTTATAAACTTATATGAAGCCTTAGTGATGAACTTCATTGTTTCGTATGGATTAAATGAAATTCTTGGAATTGAGAAGTTCTGGATAGTGTGAAGGAGGAGTAAAGGGAAGGAAGATGGTAGCTTGGTATGAAGAAATTGAACTACAAAAGACCCTATGAACACATGGCCGCGAGTTGTTTGACAAAATATCTCAATGAATATTTCTATAAGCTTCAAACCCGGATTTGATAACAAACTATTTATATGATGTAGATAAGCAGTTGTGAAGGATACGAGAACTAGTGAGACATGATTCTCCTTCGACAACAAGGTTTGTAAAGCTATCCCATTCTTTCGAAAGCATGAAATCCAAAGAGTTTATCATTTTAAAAGAAACATTGAAAGCTTCATTTTACTTGTATATCGTAATATCTTGTCGAGAATTATTCCTTGTTATTTCTATTCTCATGGTTATTGTTAGTTGGTCACTTATTCACCATATCATAAGCCTTCAGAAAGAAGTGTTCAAAATAGTTAATCATCAGAGTCGACTAAAAGTCATTCCAAAGTAAAGTCAAAAGGTTCCGAGTTCCAAATAGGCCTTGAGTGTTATTAGTACTATACATATGTATATTACTCACACCACTATTGTAAATAGCTGGTGGGCAGTTGTACATGTAAATTATACACATCCCGAGCTATCATTGGAGGGCAAACACTTATATGTGCATCCATCCATACACCTCAGAGTATTACCTAAGGGCAGTGACATATTATACACCTCGAGTTATAAGCCGATGGCAGTTTATATTGTAAGGTCTATCAACACAGGTTTCTTTTAAGTTTCAGAATTTCATTATTCGGCTTACAGGGCACACAAGTTATCAAAGTATCACATTGCTTTTATGCCTTTCTTTACAGCTTACATTTTCATATTGCTATTCATTCCTTACATATTCTGTACATCTTTCGTATTGATGTTCCTTGATGGGACACTGCATTTCATGCCTGCGAGTAGAAATAGAGATGCAGATGATTCCTCAGAGTAGGTGAGTCGACTCAGCTGAAGGTTGTCATACTCTTTTCTTTCAAAGTGTTTTAGTAAGATGATAGGTATGGAGGTTGTATATATATATGCAGTTGGGTACGACAGGGTCCTGTGCCGGCCATATCACAATTACATTTTCCATAGAGGTTTGTAGACTGAGTTATGTGTATAGTTGCCTTGTTGTGGCCTTTATCGGCCTTGCTTTATATGCACATTGGCCTTCATGTCATCATATTAGATTGTTATGTTTAATTTTCTCTTGCATTGATCATTCTGAGGCCCTCGATGACCCATATCATTATATGCTCAAGCTATGAATATTCCGGTGGTACCCTCAGGCCGTTTAGGCAAAAGGTGTCGGCCACCCCCTAAGTTTGGGATATGACATTCACTTACTCACACGACTAGACCACAAAGTCAACAAAGGCTCTCATCCTCTTTCAGGATAGACCAAATAATCAACAAAGGCCTCACCCTCTTTCAGACAAGAAAAAATAATCAACATAGACCCTCACCACACCACCTTTCAAGTGTGCCAATATCACAACATTGGCCACACCACACCCCCTGTCAAGTGTTTCATCATCATAAGATATACCATACCACACTCCTTGTCAAGTGTGCCATCATCATAATATAGGAGACATCACACCCCCTATCTAGTGTGCCTTCATCACATCATCATAAGCATATAAAATAAACGTCAAGGACAAACCTCACCAAAGAATACTATGACAGTCAATGTACGCCAATTAAGAATCATAAATGTTAAGATATAATTTAAAGCGTAGAAGCTCAAGTAAGAGGAAACAACTCCGAATAAGCCGAAAAATGTATATAATTGCATAAATGATCAATTGATAGCCCATATCAATTTACCATTTTAATTCAAGGAACCACAACAAAGGAGTCTCAACTAAACTCATAAATCACCATAGATATAACAATTATATCTTAACATTATATTGAATAACCTTAAGTAGCTCAAGACATATAAAATAATTCATTATCTTAGGATTTCATTACAATATATTAATGGTTTACACAATAAGTTCATAATAATTAATTCATGTTTAATTAAGGAAAGAAAGTACGTAGTAGTTTAGTTTCCCCTACATCACATCCGGTGAAATACTATGACCAAACACGTGCCAAAGATCCAGAAACAGAACATTTGATAATCTCAAGCTTCATAGCGTTGAATCCCTAGAGTACTATGATGAATAAATGACCAAAAGTCCATCACGACGATCTCAAATCGTTTCATACTATATAAAATATGAAAGAGCACACTCATAACTTTTCAAAAAGTCAAAGTCAACATTCAAAGTTAAAAAGTCAACCCTCGGTCAACTTATCAAAATCCAAACCTGAGTGAACATTCCGGTGACCCAATATTCTACAATCACAATTATTCAAAAACAAAGTCAATCATAGTTTATTAACATTCCGGAACACCTATTCAATCACACTTGAAGGTGTTCTTGACTTCATGAATAGCCCCAACCCAAAATTTCAACTACTTAGATTCCATGGATGAAACACCATCAAATTTGAGTATGGTACTCCATGAGTTAATGTAAAACATAATCTCCAAACAAAATCTTCTATTCAAGCCTTAAAAGAAAATCCCCTTTTCAAGTTAGAGTTCATAATCCAATTTAAATCAACCAAATCATGAAATTGATTGAGGAACTAAATGGTATTATAATCCTTGTATAATGAGTAAAATAAGCTCAAAACATGATACTAAAAAAAGGTATGCTAACAATATTTTTCTAATAAAGCCCAAGCTGATTCAGCGATTTGTACCATGATCTTCAAAAGTTATACCTCAAGACCCATATTTTTTTTGCCAGACACTTTTCAGTAAATTCTCTTTTGGTTTGCTATCCCGATCATGATTTTCCTACCCCCAGATTGATGAACAATTTAATGCATTGGAAACTAGACTCAAAGGGATACAACTTTCATATTCTGCACTTTTCTAAATTCATTATAGATTGAGTATTATACTCATTTAAAGTCAGGCATTGGGCGCGCTCATTTGAAACTATATCTTGTCAAGCCACCCCTTGAACTATAAATTATTTCATAAAGTTTACATGGATCACAAATGATAATACGAACCTGTAACGACCCGTTAGATTGATTTGTTTATTTTACATGATTTCCTATAAATGGCCCTTCCCCTAGCTTTGTTTTGATATATTTGACATTTAGGGATGAGTGACATGATTCCCAAGGCAATCAGATAAAAGTAATAAAAGAAATCCTAACTTTAAAACTTGGAAGTTCTAAGTTTGAAGAGTTTGACTAAGAGTTAACTTGGGGGAAGACGTGATTGGAATTAAATTCTAATGGCTCTGTTAGATGCAGAATGCACTTTTTGACTTAGAGGGATGATTTGAACCAGTTTCGAGTGACTCGGGTATGATTCAGGTGAGTTTGTGGATATTAGAGAGTTCTTAAGTTAAGAGATGAGTTTTGATTGACAAATATCAAAATTGAGGGCAATTGGGTCCTTTTCAAAGTTTCATTGATTCCATTAGGTTTGAAATGTCATTTATAACTTAGTCGAGTTATTGGTTTAGTTCTCGAGGAAATCGGGTATATATTGGACACTTGGTTGGAATTCTAGTAATTTAAGAGATTCAGAGTTGATCATAGTCAACAACAGGTCATGACGACCTCGTATGAGTATTTTGAATACGCAAGCAAGTCCGTCGCATATTTCAGTAGTGGTATGCATATTTGGTTTGTATCTGGGAGGTCTCGGATGAGTTTCAGGGGTCGATTTGAAGTTTGGAACTGTTTGGAGGTTCTGGTGTCTCGCATCTGCAAGATTGGGCTCGTACTTGCGAGACTGCATATGTGAGATTGGGTTCACACCTGCGAGGCCGCATATTGTTTGTCTCATTTATTTTTACACCCCAGGAGCGGAGCAGGAAATTTGATGTAAAATTGGGGGCACAGTTTATATCTTCAAAGTGGAAGAAAAGGTTGGTTCAGGTTGTGCCGCGATGTTAAATCAGCTTGTATTTTTTTATAGTTTTACATTTTGTTTGTTTTTGTTTTTCATATTAGGGGAAGTCTGATTACCCAAAGATGAAAGTTGAGGAGAATGTTTGAGCTTAAGTGTGGGGTCGTGCCGACCCTTGATGTTCAGAATCTGTTGCTAACTAGGCCCTAGAGGGTCTCGGGGAGTATTTCTCACCCTTGTTTTAATTTTTTCTCTACTATACATGCATTGAGGACAACACATATTTTTAAGTGTGGGGTGGGGGTACTTCCGATACTTTTGAGGTCGAGGATGATTATGCCATAGGATTTTTTAGTTCATTAGATTTTTATAAAATATTAAAAAAATAAAAAATAGAAAATCAAGAAAAATTCAAAAACACTTTATTTTGATCTTTTTTTATTTTTCGTTTAGTCTATTATTTTATTTTTTCTCATTTGTGGTATAGATCATCCCCCCTTAGTTTTTCTTATGGTCTCGGATCTTTTCCAAAGGGGGCTTAGAATCGAGTAATTTCTTTTTCTTTTTAGGATTAATCTTTTAGGAGTAGTGAGAGTGAAAAGAAAGACCTTTTGACTTGTTTGATACTAGCATGTTTAGGCATGAGTTTGAACAATACTTTCGTGTGAGTACTTGAGTAATGAAAAATATAGTAGACTTTTTGACACCTAGGCTCAGGGTTGTGACTCCGTATATAGCTTATTTTTATTTAGTAGTTCGCCATGACCCTGTCTGTCTTAGAATAAAATTGATCCATCTTGATTTATATTTGTGCCATGTGAGGTGAGGATTTCTTGCATATATTTCATGTTTTACATTTTAGTTTAGAACTTGCCCTGCATGTTACTAAAGCGAAATAAAAAGTGTTGCTTTGTTTAGAAGATAATGATAGGCTTTCTTTGATATGTCTTGTAAATTTTTTAGCCTTTTCAGATATTGTACCACTAGTTAGCCCTTTGAGCATGTAGCCTTTGTTTGGAGGCTGTATTTTTTGCCTTGATCCTTTTGTTGAATCCCTAGTTTTTGCACCCTGCTTTCTTTAGCACTGTAGCTTAGACTGTGATATTAATTGATAAATATGAAGAAAAGGGATGATGAATTTTTAAAAAAGGTGACCAATGATAGCTGCAAAGTGAGGAAAAGACTCTCATAGAGAGAATGTGACATGAAAAAAAAAGAAAAAAAATTCTTTGAAAAAAATAATTGAAACGTTCTTGATATCAACGAGGGAAATACTAGTGAAATAATTGAGGAAGAGAGGGCTGAAAAATAAAGTGAAGAGTATAAAATAATGGGTGATGATGTCTAACAGTGCAAAGTGCTTACGGACGTGGAAGTCACTATTATATAGTTTTTCTACCCGATCCCTAGCCAACATTACAACCCATTAAAGTCCTATTTGATTCTACTCGAGCACGCTTAACTAGTAAAGATGTACATAATGGGAAAGCCGATGATTCATTGTGCATACATGTGAATTCTTTTATGAGTGGGAGAGTTGTTCTTTGATGCTGTGTCCTTAAATTACATATGATTCTTTGATTTGAGTGTGTGGAGTATTTCTTATTCTCAGGTCACTTGTTGCATGATAGTTATGTGATGTGTTAGAAATTTACTAATGTGGAATTAAGGATATCCCATTATTTATGACTCAAACAATTGGGGCCCCGCACGTCGAAAACATCGTTTCCATACACGTGCACACGAAGTGCCAAGTATCGCAAATTTCATTAGTGAAAGAGAGTTTGGTACGTGTAATACGTTTGAGACATAGAATTATGGACGGTTATTGGCCAAATGACAAAGTATTCCACATTGGTAAACGAAAGAAGAGGTGTAAGATGAAACGACTCAGAAATCGCTGCGGAGCCGTGAAGGGCCACGGCGCAACACCGTCGGAGCCTCCCAGTCAACACCGCAATGCTAATTGGGTTGCCAGTTACTGGTGCCGTGGTGCTAATTGACAGAGCTGCAACGCTTCGGAGGCAAAATGCTGCGACGGGAAGTTGGAAAGTTCTGACCTTTGGGCTGGTTTTGGAGCATTGAATCTCCATTACTTGGCTCATGAATTCAGCCATTATTTGGCTGAATGTAACCCCTCAATAAGTGTCATTACATTGTCTATTGAAGGCCATTATTTGGCTAGTTGAGAGTCATCTTCTTACACTATATTTGAGGCCTTTGGCTCAATTGTTGAGAACTACACTTAGAAAATACTACAGAATTTATGAATTCATCTTCTTGCTCTCTAGCAAGTTTACAATACTCAAAATTCTTCAAGAGTAACACTTGAGTTTATTTGCTCAATTGTTAAGTTGTTGTTGTATCTTAGGAGACTATTACCCAACAACGCAAAAGGAGGTATACGGGGCAATCTTGTCTTAAAAACAGAGTGCCATCACTCGACTCAGCAAATCACACAAGGAGTTTGTTTTGTTCTTGATTTCTAGTTTTGTTGTAATATTTAGTTTATCCTTTCTAGCAATTGTAATATTTACTTACTTCCCATTCCCTGCAATTGTTGTATCCCACAATTGTAAGACAAAATTTGTTGTAAGTGCTTAGAAAGATGACTGGAAGAGAACAACTCGCTTCTGATTCTGCTGCTGCTGCTACTCAAGGCAACCCCTCTGCCTTCCCCACTGCTCAAGGCACACCCAATGCCTTTTCGGCTGCTCAAGGCTTATCCAACGCCTTTTCTACTGCTCAAGGGAACGTTGTCGTTCCTCCACCCACTGGATTACACCATGAACTCCCTGAAAAGTTCATGGGCTCCAACTTCAAGAGATGGCAACAGAAGATGTTATTCTATCTGACTGTTATGGGAATGACTCGTTTCCTAATAGAAGATCCTCCACAAGATGGAGCTGAAGTTGAAGTGGACCCTTCGCCTACTAAAACGGCTGAAGGGGGCCAAGGTATCCATGTCATTAATGGCATGAAGATGGTTCTTGATGCATGGAGTCATAGTGATTTCATGTGTAAGAACTATATTTTGAACTGTTTGTCAGACCTAATCTACACGGTGTATTGCACCGTTGGCACCGCCAAATAGTTATGGGAGAAGCTGCAAAAGAAGTACAACGCACAAGATGCTGGTACAAAGAAATTCATCGTTGGGAAATTTCTAAAATTTCAAATGGTGGATAGTAAAACAGTGATGTCCCAAGTCCAGGAATTCTAAATGATTCTACATCACCTGGATTTGGAAGGTATGAAACCAAATGAGCAGTTTTTGATTGCATCACTGATTGAAAAGTTACCTCCCTCGTGGAATGAGTTTATGAGTTACTTAAAACTTAAGAAAAATGAAATGACCTTTCAAGAACTTATTATCAAACTCCAAATTCAGGAAGATAATAAGAAGGCCTTGCCTAAGGGAAAACAACCCGCTGAGGCAAAGACAAATCTAGCTGAGGCCAAAGGGAACCCAAGAAAGAAGCGCAAGTTCCAAAAAGACGGCAAGACCCAAGCAACGGAGAAGTTCAAAGGAAACTGTCACGACTGTGGGAAACCTGGTCACATGATCAAGGACTGCCGCAAGATCAATATTGAGCAACAAGAGGAGGCCAAGGCTAAGGGCAAGGCACAAGCTAACGTTGTCAAAGACATGCTTCTGGATGACATGATTGAGGAGTTCTCAGCAGTAGTGCTTGAAGCAAACCTTGTTGAGAATCCCATGCAATGGTGGATGGACACATGTGCTACAAGATACATCTATTCCAATAGAGATGCCTTCTCTACTTATACACCAGTTACAAATAAGAAGTTGTTCATGGTGTTCCAAGTTTTCCTGAAAAGTCATAAAGTCATCGTCCAATTCTCGTTGACCACGTCGTCATTTTCTCGCAATCAATTATTGTCAGAATCGCACCCATCCTGACCATTTTTTAAATACTCAACCAGTTTTAAGAACTTTCCAAATACACATTTAAATATTTCCTCTCAAAAGAACGACTTGTGACAGTTCAAATCACATAGTCAACCGTTTAGAGTCAATCCCAGTTTTAAGATTCCGTTACTTCCCAAATATATAGAAGAACAATTTGTGATGGTTCAAATCACATATTCCACACTGTTCAAACCATTTTCATTAAAATCTCAAAGTTATCCAAATGGTCAAAATCTTGTCCATTCAGTTTACCTCTAAGGTATCCTCTATAGTCCTCAATTTATCCAGATTTTGGACTATTCCATTTTATGCAAAACAAGTGTTGCCTGCTTAATTTATTATTATGGTTAAATATTATGTCTAATTTACCTTTTGATTTTTTCTTTTTTCTTAGAGATGCTGATTTGTGTTGGTAATCAAACTTGCTCACTTCACAACAGTTAGAAAGGGAACAAGCAGAATATTCGTATTTTACACGGTCTCGAGCCAAGAAAGTATCAACAGACCCATCATTTTCTATTTGGGCTATCCAAAATACACGTTCAAGTATGGGACCAAGTTTGATCAACACAGCCACTTCATCCGAAACAACCCCCGCTTTGCCTATCACAGTTGGACCTTGTTCCTCTACAACACAAGAAACACACTTGGAGGTCGTTGCTTGTCTGGAGCAACGAATTGTTGGACTAACCCACATGGTGATGCAAAACAGAGACACTTCTTAGACCCCACCAGACATGACCTCACCTTCTGATATTTGCCGAAAAGGCTCATACTAGCTTTATCTCAAAGCTAGGATAAACTTGACATGGAAAACAATTTCACCACTCTTCAACAAATACAAAATGCTTCTATTTTGTACACAATTTCTCCTCTAAAGGCAATCCTTTTCCAACGATGTTATTTTATTAAAACACATTTCCAGATTTTATTTATGAACTAGGTTCGACCTGATTCTTATCTCAATTGGATACATATGCGCCTTATAGGCTCGGTCATATCACTTAAAATTATCATCCCTTATAACAAAAACCGGGGTAATTTTTTTTGAGAAGGTCTAAAAAATTACATAAAAGACTGTGTTTCTACAGGATTGAATACAAAAGCTTGCTGAAGCTAAAACCGAGGCAAAATTTTTAAGGAGGGACCTAAAAAATTCCAATGTGCTACATCATGAGTTACAATGAAGTTCAAGAGTTCTTCTGCATTCTAAACTGAGGCAGAATTTTTGAGTAGGGTCCTCACAAATTTTACCAAGGTTTCATTTCAAGACCGGACGAGTTCGCAAATCAAATACCAGAAAGAGCACCAGGACGGCAAGGCCAGGCCAGGCCAACACGAATCAGTCTCTCAAAACTAAGAATTTTTCTTTAGATGTAGGATTAACGAATTTACAAAGTTAACAAAGCAAATACCGCAAGCATGACGAAAAGCGTCATTAGGCCCACAGTGATGTCGTCAGGCGCAACGACTAAAATCACAAGACATCATCCTGGCCAATATGCCCATTCATCACAAGTCGATTGGCTTCATCCACAACTTTATCCCTTTACTTTATTACGACAGCTTTGCTACGTTATTAATGATTGCGTTTCAATTTCATAGGTGACACTAAATTTGTTTCCATAAACGGATTTGGGGCAAGCGTTAAGGTATTCTCCCAAAGTTCAAATCAGATGATCGCCAGACACAGGAAAAACACTAGTATTTTCAAAAATATTGTTGCAAAGGATTCCCGACGCCAATGATCTAGTACAACATAAACAATTCCGACCTTTTCTTCTGACACTGACAAGTTCATCCCTCTTGTCATCTCAATATTTCCAGCCTTCTAACTCAATTTTACATTCTCTTTCAATTCTATTATTTTCAGGTTCGAACTACATCAAACCTGATACTTGTTCCAGTAGGATACATAGGTAATCCAATATAAGGGTACCGTCTACCCACTGTTTTCAAACTACAATCCCCAAGAAGGAAACTGGGGCATGTTTTTGAATCAGTCAAATCTTTATTTTTTCAAAACTATTTAAATAAAGTATCCCAGAATGGAAACTGGACAAACTTTTGAGGCAGCTCAAGTCTTCATAAACCTTTGTTCAAACTTCAAGCTTCGATATAAACAAACATTCTTTATCTAACAAATTCCTTTTTTACAAACAATTCCCAGTAAAGTAGGGACACACCTTATGTGAAATCCCCGAATCAGGTATTTTTTAAACCAACATCAGATTTGTCTTTTACATATTCATCCCAGACCATACACTATCCAAATCTACCAGACTAATGATATTCCTTTTCAAGTCTTCACATCTTTGGGGTAAGATTCTTTCTATCATATATTTATCCATTTTCTAGGCTTGGAATTCATGGAGAAAATGGATAAGTTTAATGGGGAAGATGAACTCTTATCTCTAAATTGGGTAATTGATTTCTAGACTGTCTAATCTAGTTTTACCGGTAAAATTTGTTTATATTGAGATGGTGTTGCGTGAATCTCATGAATTTCTAATAAAATCTCTAATCTAGATTAGGTTGTGATTTTGAATAAATTAGGATTTGACCTCAAATTAGGGGTTTTGATTCTAATGATGGAATTGGTTGTCTAACTAGCCGAGGCATTGGGGAATAGATTTCACGTCTATAACGTCAATCTCCTATTTCCACAATTGAAATTCCCATTTTGACCTTGTGGGACCAAATTCACCTCTTATTAGTTGATTTTCAAGTAGTGTGACTTTATAGTAATATGTGTATGATTAGTTTCTGATTTTAACATAGATTTTGATAATGGCTAGACTTTGGGTATTTAGAAGCTATTCGAAAAGGAATTGAGTCATGTTTGATGGTTCGTGGCACCTGTTCGACAAATAGATTTGAGTATGTTCCCAAACTGTCTTAGTTTTACACATTGAAGTATGGTCAAACGAGGACTACAATAGGGCTTATTTTTATGAAAAAATTGATCTTTTGCTCTCGTTTTCTTTTAAAGAACATATTGTGATTGAGTTCATCATGATTGACAAATGATTAAGCTTACCTTCTGTCTATTAGGTTGTGTAATGACCTATTTGGTCGTTATTGTGCTTTTGAAACATTTACCCTCGTTGACCATTCCACGAGTCCCGTTAGTGTGATTTTGACCCGCATGTATAGGCGACACTATTCCCGAGGAAGTCGATAGTGTTTTATGATGACTTATGCGAAGTAGAACCTTAAAGTGAAAAACAGTTAAGTGATACTTGACATTTGAGTAAACCACCCTTTTTGGGAATTCTGTCGATTCCCTAAGGTCCAGAAGGTTAAGTACGACTAGGTCAGATAGTTGGTTCGGTTCTTGAGGCACTCGGAAGAATTTAGTGTTCTTGTTTGGAATCTGATTTTGGGTTTAAGGATTGACTTGGACAACATGACCTCCATTTGTAAATCTGAGGCGATGAGTGAGTTTGTAGCGCATCTTTATGTATGTTTGCGTATTTCATTTGTATCTTGGAGGCCTCGGGTTGGTGTCGGGATTTCATTTAAAACATATGAAAACCAGATTTTCTGGTTTTTGATGTTCCCGCCCCGGTAAGACATTTTTTCCCCTGCAAGTCTGGCCCAGCGAGGTTGGGGACTTAAGTGAAGTCCGCCTCAGCGGACAATTTCCCCTATTTAGAACCATTCTTTCCATCATTCCTAACTTCGATCTCAGGGTAAACTAGGGGAGAATTCCAAGAGAGTTCAAGTCTTCACATCTTTGCGGTAAGATTCTTTCAATCATTTATCGTTTATCCACTTTCTAGTCTTGGAATTAATGGGGAGAAACAGATTAGTTTAATGGGAAGATAAATTCTTGTCTCTAAAATGGGTAATTGATTTCTAGACTCTCTAATTTTATTTTATGGGTAAAACTTGTCTACATGGAGATGGTATTGCATGAATCTCATGAATTTCTAATAAGATCTCTAATCTAGCCTAGGTTGTGATTATGAATAAATTAGGATTTGACTTCAAATTAGGGGTTTTGATTATAATGGTGGAATTGGTGGTCTAAATAGCCTAATTAGCATTTGTGGAATAGAATTTCACGTCTATAAAGTCAATCTCCTATTTCCACATTTGAAATTCTCATTTTGACCTTGTGGGACAAATTTCACCTCTTATTAGTTGATTTTCGAGTAGTGTGACTTTATAGTAATATGGGTATGATTAATTTTCGATTCTAACTTAGATTTCTATAATGGCTAGAATTTGGATATTTAGAAGCTCTTCGAGAAGGAATTGACTCGTGTTTGATAGTTCATGGCACTTGTTCGACAAAGAGATTTGAGCATGTTGCCAAAGCTGTCTTAGTTTTACACATTGATGTATGGTCAAATGAGGACTACAGTAGGGCTTATTTTTTACAAAAAAATAAATTTTTTCTCTCGTTTTCTTTTAAAGAACATATTGTGGTTGAGTTCATCATGATTGGCAAATTATTAAGCTTAGTTCATGTCTATTAGGTTGTGTAACTACCCATTTGGTTGTTATTGTGCTTTTGACCCATTTACCCTCGTTGACCCTTCCACGAGTCTCGTTAGTATGATTTTGACCTACAGGGATGGGCGACATGATTCATGAGGAAGCAGATAGTGGTTTATGATGACTTATGCGAAGTAGAACCTTAAAGTGAAAAACGGTTAAGCGTTAGTTCACTTTTGAGTAAACAAACCTTTTTTTGGGAATTTCATTGATTCCCTAAGGTCCACATGGTCGAGTATGACTTGGTGAGATGGTTCGGTTCTCGAGGTGCTCGGGAACATTTTGTATTCTTGTTCGGAATCTGATTTTGGGTTAAGGGGTTGACTTGATAAACAAGACCTCCATTCGGTAATCCAAGGCGACGAGTGAGTTTGTAGCATGTGTTTGTGTATGTTGGCATATTTTATTTGTATCTGGGAGGCCTCTGTTTAGTGTCGGGATTTCAGGTGAAACTTATGAAAACTAGATTTTCTAGTTTTTCATGTTCCTTCCTCGGCAAGACATTTTTTGCCCCTACGAGTCCGGCCCAGCGAGGATCAGGGACATAAGTGAAGTCCGCCCCAGCGAACAATTTCTCCGTAGGGGCGTATGTGCGGGCGCGAATTGGGTTTCACAGGGGAGAGAATCGCTGAACCAGTAGCATTCAATACCTTATTTAGAACCATTCTTTCCATCATTCCTAACTTCAAGCTAAGGGTAAACTAGAGGTGAATTTCAAGAGAGTTCAAGTCTTCACATCCTTGGGGTAGGATTCTTTTTATCATTTATTATTTATCCACTTTATAGGCTTGGAATTCATGGGGAGAAATGGATTAGTTTAATGGGGAAGATGAATTCTTGTCTCTAAAATGGGTAATAGATTTCTAGACACTCTAATCATATTTTACGGGTAAAATTTGTCCTATATTGAGATGTTGTTGCATGAATCTCATGAATTTCTAATAAGATCTATAATCTTGCCTAGGTTGTGATTATGAATAAATTAGGGTTTGACCTCAAATTAGTGATTTTGATTCTAATGATGGAATTGGTGGTCTAAATAGCCTAATTAGCATTTAGGGAACATAATTTTATGTCTATAAAGTCAATCTCCTATTTCCACATTTGAAATTCTCATTTAGACCTCGTGGGACAAATTTCACCTCTTATTAGTTGATTTTCGAGTAGTGTGACTTTATAGTAATATGGGTATGATTAATTTCCGATTCTAACTTAGAGTTCAACAAATAGATTTGAGCATGTTGACAAAGCTGTCAAAAGATCTATTTTTGGCAAAAAATAGATCTTTTGCTCTACTTTTCTTTTAAAGAACATATTGTGGTTGAGTTCATCATGATTGACAAATTATTAATCTTAGCTCCTGTCTATTTAGTTGTGTAATGACCCATTTGGTCATTATTGTGTTTTTGACCCATTTACCCACGTTGACCCTTCTTGGAGTCCCGTTAGTGTGATTTTGACCCGCAGGGATAGATGACATGATTCTTGAGGAAGTCGATAGTGTTTTATGTAGACTTATGCAAAGTAGAACCTTAAAGTGAAAAACGGTTAAGCGTTAGTTCACTTTTGAGTAAACAGACCTTTTTGGGAATTCTGTCGATTGCCTAAGGTCCGGAAGGTCGAGTATTACTTGGTGAGATAGTCGGTTTTGTTCTCGAGGCACTCGGGAGCATTTCATGTTCTTGTTTGGAATATGATTTTGGGTTTAGGGGTTGACTTGGTCAACATGACCTCCATTCCTAAATTCGAGGCAACGAGTGAGTTCGTAGCGCATCTTTATGTATGTTTGTGTATTATCTCGGGGGCCTCGGGTTGGTGTCGGGATTTCAGGTGAAACTTATGCAAACCAGATTTTTTGTTTTTCGATGATCCCGCCTCGGCAACACATTTTTTGACCCTGCGAGTCCATCCCAACGAGGATCGGGGACTTAAGTGAAGTCCACCACAGCGGACAATTTCTCCGTAGAGGCGTGTGCGCTGGCTGGGTTCCACAGGGGTGAGAATCGCTGAATTAGTAGCATTAAATACCATATTTAGAACCATTATTTCCATCATTCCTAACTTTGAGCTGAGGGTAAACTAGGGGAGAATTCCAAGAGAGTTCAAGTCTTCACATCTTTGGGGTAAGATTCTTTCAATCATTTATCGTTTATCCACTTTCTTGTCTTGGAATTAATGGGGAGAAATAGATTAGTGTAATGGGAAGATAAATTCTTGTCTCTAAAATGGGTAATTGATTTCTAGACACTCAAATTTTATTTTATGGGTAAAATTTATCTATATTAGGATGGTATTGCATGAATCTCAAGAATTTCTAATAAGATCTATAATCTAGCTTAGGTTGTGATTATGAATAAATTAGGGTTTGACCTCAAATTAATGGTGTTGATTCTAATGATGGAATTGGTTGTCTAAATAGCATGATTAGCATTTGGTGAATATAATTTGATGTCTATAAATTCCACCTCCTATTTCCACATTTGAAATTCCCCTTTTCACCATGTGGGACAAATTTCACCTCTTTTTAGTTGATTTTCGAGTAGTGTGACTTTATAGTAATATGGGTATGATTAGTTTCCGATTCTAACTTAGATTTTGATAATGGCTAGACTTTGGATATTTAAAATCTCTTCGAGAAGGAATTGACTCATGTTCGATGGTTCGTGGCACCTGTCGACAAATAGATTCGAGCATGTTGACAAAGCTGTCTTAGTTTTACACATTGAAGTATGGTCAAATGAAGACTACACTAGGGATTATTTTTGACAAAAAATAGATCTTTTTCTCTCGTTTTATTTTAAAGAACATATTGTGGTTTATTTCATCATGATTGACAAATTATTAAGGTTAGCTCCAATCTATTTGGTTGTGTAATGACCCATTTGGTCGTTATTGCGCTTTTGACCTATTTACCCTCGTTGACCCTTCCTCGAGTACCGTTAATGTGGCTTTGACACGCAGGGATGGACGACATGATTCTCGAGGAAGTCGATAGTGTTTTATGTAGACTTATGCAAACTAGAACCTTAAAGTGAAAAACAATTAAGCGATAGTTGACTTTTGACTAACCGGACCTTTTTGAGAATTTCGTCGATTACCTAAGGTCCGGAAGATCGAGTATAACTTGCTGAGATAGTCGGTTTGGTTCTCGAGGCACTCGGGAGCATTTCATGTTCTTGTTTGGCATCTGATTTAGGGTTTAAGGGTTGACTTGGTCAACATGACCTCCATTTAAAAATCCAAGGCAACGAGTGAGTTCGTAGTGCATCTTTATGTATGTTTGCGTATTGTCTGGGGTGCCTCGGGTTGGTGTCAGGATTTTAGGTGAAACTTATGAAAACTAGATTTTTTGTTTTTTGATGTTCCCGCCTCGACAACATATTTTTGACCATGCGAGTCCGGCCCAACGAGGATCGGGGACTTAAGTGAAGTCCACCGCAGCGGACAATTTCTCCGTAGGGGCGTGTGCGCGGGCGGGCTGGTTTCCGCAGGGGTGAGACACGCTTAATCAGTAGCATTAAATACCTTATTTATAACCATTCTTTCCATCATTCCTAACTTCGAGCTAAGGGTAAACTAGGGGAGAATTTCAAGAGAGTTCAAGTCTTCACATCCTTGGGGTATGATTCTTCTATCATTTCTTATTTATCCACTTTCTAGGCTTGTAATTCATGGGAAGAAATGGATTAGTTTAATGGGGAAGATGAATTCTTGTCTTTAAAATGGGTAATTGATTTCTATACACTCTAATCATTTTAAGGGTAAAATTTGTTTATATTGAGATGGTATTGCATGAATCTCATGAATTTCGAATAAGATCTATAATCTTGCCTAGGTTGTGATTATGAATAAATTAGGGTTCGACCTCAAATTAGTGATTTTGATTCTAATGGTGGAATTGGTGGTCTAAATAGCCTAATTAGCATTTAGGGAACATAATTTTATGTCTATAAAGTCAAACATCTATTTCCGCATTTGAAATTCTCATTTTGACCTTGTGGGACAAATTTCCCACATATTAGTTGATTTTCGAGTAGTGTGACTTTATAGTAATATGGGTATGATTAGTTTCCGATTCTAACTTAGATTTTGATAATGGCTAGACTTTGGATATTTAAAATCTCTTCGAGAAGGAATTGACTCGTGTTCGATGGTTCGTGGCACCTGTCGACAAATAGATTCGAGCATGTTGACAAAGCTGTCTTAGTTTTTACACATTGAAGTATGGTCAAATGAGGACTACACTAGGGATTATTTTTGACAAAAAATAGATCTTTTTCTCTCGTTTTATTTTAAAGAACATATTGTGGTTTATTTCATCATGATTGCCAAATTATTAAGGTTAGCTCCAATCTATTTGGTTGTGTAATGACCCATTTGGTCGTTATTGCGCTTTTGACCTATTTACCCTCGTCGACCCTTCCTCGAGTACCGTTAATGTGGCTTTGACACGCAGGGATGGACGACATGATTCT
Organism: Anisodus tanguticus; assembly: GCA_034509755.1. Classification (NCBI taxonomy): domain Eukaryota; kingdom Viridiplantae; phylum Streptophyta; class Magnoliopsida; order Solanales; family Solanaceae; genus Anisodus; species Anisodus tanguticus. Next base: position 24,767,908 of record CM067552.1, on the reverse strand, counting down.
CGAGGAAGTCGATAGTGTTTTATGTAGACTTATGCAAACTAGAACCTTAAAGTGAAAAACAATTAAACGATAGTTGACTTTTGACTAACCGGACCTTTTTGAGAATTTCATCGCTTACCTAAGGTCCGGATGATCGAGTATAACTTGCTGAGATAGTCAGTTTGGTTCGAGAGGCACTCGGGAGCATTTCATGTTCTTGTTTGGCATCTGATTTAGGGTTTAGGGGTTGACTTGGTCAACATGACCTCCATTTAAAAATCCAAGGCAACGAGTGAGTTCGTAGTGCATCTTTATGTATGTTTGCGTATTATCTGGGGTGCCTCGGGTTGGTGTCAGGATTTTAGGTGAAACTTATGAAAACTAGATTTTTTGTTTTTTGATGTTCCCGCCTCGACAACACATTTTTTGACCATGCGAGTCCGGCCCAACGAGGATCGGGGACTTAAGTGAAGTCCACCGCAGCGGACAATTTCTCCGTAGGGGCGTGTGCGCGGGCGTGCTGGTTTCCGCTGGGGTGAGACACGCTTAATCAGTAGCATTAAATACCTTATTTATAACCATTCTTTCCATCATTCCTAACTTCGAGCTAAGGGTAAACTAGGGGAGAATTTCAAGAGAGTTCAAGTCTTCACATCCTTGGGGTATGATTCTTCTATCATTTCTTATTTATCCACTTTCTAGGCTTGTAATTCATGGGAAGAAATGGATTAGTTTAATGGGGAAGATGAATTCTTGTCTTTAAAATGGGTAATTGATTTCTATACACTCTAATCATTTTAAGGGTAAAATTTGTTTATATTGAGATGGTATTGCATGAATCTCATGAATTTCGAATAAGATCTATAATCTTGCCTAGGTTGTGATTATGAATAAATTAGGGTTCGACCTCAAATTAGTGATTTTGATTCTAATGGTGGAATTGGTGGTCTAAATAGCCTAATTAGCATTTAGGGAACATAATTTTATGTCTATAAAGTCAAACATCTATTTCCGCATTTGAAATTCTCATTTTGACCTTGTGGGACAAATTTCCCGCATATTAGTTGATTTTCGAGTAGTGTGACTTTATAGTAATATGGGTATGATTAATTTCCGATTCTAACTTAGATTTTGATAATGGCTAGACTTTGGATATTTAGAAGCTCTTCGAGAAGGAATTGACTCGTGTTTGATGGTTCGTGGCACCAGTTCGACAAATAGATTTGAGCATGTTGACAAAGCTGTCAAAAGATCTATTTTTTGGCAAAAAATAGATCTTTTTCTCTCCTTTTCTTTTAAAGAACAAATTGTGGTTGAGTTCATCATGATTGACAAAATTATTTATCTTAGCTCCTGTCTATTTTGTTGTGTAATGACCCATTTGATCATTATTGCGCTTTTGAGCCATTTACCCTCGTTGACCCTTCCTGGAGTCCCGTTAGTGTGATTTTGACCCGCAGGGATGGATGACACGATTCTTGAGGAAGTCGATAGTGTTTTATGTAGACTTATGCAAAGTAGAACCTTAAAGTGAAAAAACGGTTAAGCGTTAGTTCACTTTTGAGTAAACAGACCTTTTTGGGAATTCTGTCGATTGCGTAAGGTCTGGAAGGTCGAGTATAACTTGGTGAGATAGTCGGTTTTGTTCTCGAAGCACTCGGGAGCATTGCATGTTCTTGTTTGGAATCTGATTTTGGGTTTAAGGGTTGACTTGGTCAACATGACCTCCATTCAAAAATCTGAGGAAACGAATGAGTTCGTAGCGCATCTTTATGTATGTTTGCGTATTATCTGGGAGGCCTTGGGTTGATGTCGGGATTTCGGGTGAAACTTATGAAAACCAGATTTTTTTGTTTTTTCAAGATCCCGCCTCGACAACACATTTTTTGACCCTGCAAGTCCATCTCAACTAGGATCAGGGACTTAAGTGAAGTCCACCCAAGTTGACAATTTCTCTGTTTGGGCGTGTGCGCGGGCTGGGTTCCGCAGGGGTGAGAATCGCTGAATCAGTAGCATTAAATACCTTATTTAGAACCATTCTTTCCATCATTCCTAACTTCGAGCTAAGGTTAAACTAGGGGAGAATTCCATGAGAGTTCAAGTCTTCACATCCTTGGGGTATGATTCTTCTATCATTTCTTATTTATCCACTTTCTAGGCTTGTAATTCATGGGAAGAAATGGATTAGTTTAATGGGGAAGATGAATTCTTGTCTTTAAAATGGGTAATTGATTTCTATACACTCTAATCAATTTTTACGGGTAAAATTTGTTTATATTGAGATGGTATTGCATGAATCTCATGAATTTCGAATAAGATCTATAATCTTGCCTAGGTTGTGATTATGAATAAATTAGGGTTCGACCTCAAATTAGTGATTTTGATTCTAATGGTGGAATTGGTGGTCTAAATAGCCTAATTAGCATTTAGGGAACATAATTTTATGTCTATAATTTCAATTTCCTATTTCCACATTTGAAATTCTCATTTTGACCTTGTGGGACAAATTTCACCTCTTATTAGTTGATTTTCGAGTAGTGTGACTTTATAGTAATATGAGTATGATTAATTTCTGATTCTAACTTATATTTTGATAATGGCTAAACTTTGGATATTTAGAAGCTCTTCGAGAAGGAATTGACTTATGTTTTATGGTTCGTGGCACCAGTTCGACAAATAGATTTAAGCATGTTGGGAAAGCTATCAAAAGCTCTATTTTTAGGCAAAAATAGAGCTTTTGCTCTCCTTTTCTTTTAAAGAACATATTGTGGTTGAGTTCATCATGATTGACAAATTATTAATCTTAGCTCCTGTCAATTTGGTTGTGTAATGACCCATTTGGTCATTATTGCACTTTTGACCTATTTACTCTCGTTGACCCTTCCTCGAGTCCCGTTTGTGTGATTTTCACCCGCAGGGATGGATGACATGATTCTCGAGGAAGTTTGATAGTGTTTTATGTAGATTTATGCAAAAAAGAACCTTAAAGTGAAAAACAGTTAATCGATAGTTGACTTTTGAGTAAACAAACCTTTTTGGGAATTTTGTCAATTCCCTAAGGTCCGGAAGGTCGAGTATAACTTGGTAAGATAGTCGGTTTTGTTCTCGAGGCTCTCGAGAGCATTTCATGTTCTTGTTTTGAATAAGATTTTGGTTTTAGGGGTTGACTTGGTCAAAATGACCTCCATTCAAAAATCTGAGGCAATGAGTGAGTTCGTAGTGCATCTTTATGTATGTTTGCGTATTATCTGGGGTGGGCCTCGGGTAGGTGTCGGGATTTCGGGTGAAACTTTTGAAAACCAGATTTTTTGTTTTTTCATGATCCCGCCTCGGCAATACATTTTTTGACCCTGTGAGTCCGTCCCAACGAGGATCGGGGACTTAAGTGAAGTCCACCCCAGCGGATAATTTCTCCATTGGGACGTGTGCGCTGGATGGGTTCCGCAGGGGTGAGAATCGTTGAATCAGTAGCATTAAATACGATATTTATAACCATTCTTTCCATCATTCCTAACTTTGAGCGACGGGTAAACTAGGGGAGAATTCCAAGAGAGTTTAAGTCTTCAAATCCTTGGGATATGATTCTTTCTATCATTAATTATTTATCCATTTTCCAGGCTTGGAATTCATAGGAAAAATGGATTTGTTTAATGGGGAAGTTTAATTCTTGTCTCTAAAATGGGTAATTGATTTCTAGACTCTCTAATCTTATTTTAAAGGTAAAATTTATCTATATTAGGATGGTGTTGCATGAATATCAAGAATTTCTAATAAGATCTATAATCTAGCCTAGGTTGTGATTATGAATAAATTAGGGTTTGACCTCAAATTAGTGGTTTTGATTCTAATGATGGAATTGGCGTTTAAATAGCCTGATTAGCATTTGGGGAATATAATTTGATGTCTATAAAGTCCATCTCCTATTTCCACATTTGAAATTCCCCTTTGACCTTGTGGGACAAATTTCACATCTTTTTAGTTGATTTTCGAGTAGTGTGACTTTATAGTAATATGGGTATGATTAATTTCCGATTCTAACTTAGATTTCGATAATGGCTAGACTTTGGATATTTAGAAGCTCTTCGAGAATGAATGGACTCATGTTTTATGGTTCGTGGCACCAGTTCGACAAATAGATTTGAGCATGTTGACAAAGCTGTCAAAAGATCTATTTTTTGGCAAAAAATAGATCTTTTGCTCTCCTTTTCTTTTAAAGAACATATTGTGGTTGAGTTCATCATGAATGACAAATTATTAATCTTAGCTCCTGTCTATTTGGTTGTGTAATGACCCATTTGGTCATTATTGCATTTTTGACCCATTTACCCTTGTTAACCCTTCCTCGAGTCCTATTAGTATGATTTTGACCCGAAGGGATGGATGACATGATTCTCGAGGATGTCGATAGTGTTTTATGTAGACTTATGCAAAGTAGAATCTTAAAGTGAAAAACAGTTAGGCGATAGTTGACTTTTGAGTAAACGGTCCGGAAGGTCGAGTAAAACTTAGTGAGATAGTCGGTTTTGTTCTCGAGGCACTCGGGAGCATTTCATGTTCTTGTTTGGAATCTGATTTTGGGTTTAGGGGTTGACTTGGTCAATATGACCTCCATTCAAAAATCTGAGGCAACGAGTGAGTTCGTAGCGCATCTTTATGTATGTTTGCGTATTATCTCGGGGGCCTCGGGTTGGTGTCGGGATTACGGGTGGATCTTATTTAAACCAGATTTTTTGTTTTTTCATGATCACGCCTCGGCAACACATTTTTTGACCATGCGAGTCCGTCCCAACAAGGATCGGGGACTTAAGTGAAGTCCACTCCAGCGGACAATTTCTCCATTGGGACGTGTGCGCTGGCTGGGTTCCGCAGGGGTGAGAATCGTTAAATCAGTAGCATTAAATATGATATTTATAACCATTCTTTCCATCATTCCTAACTTTAAGCGACGGGTAAATTAGGGGAGATTTCCAATAGAGTTTAAGTCTTTAAATCCATGGGGTATGATTCTTTCTATCATTAATTATTTATCCATTTTCCAGGCTTGGAATTCATGGGAAAAATGGATTTGTTTAATGGGGAAGTTTAATTCTTGTCTCTAAAATGGGTAATTGATTTCTAGACTCTCTAATCTTATTTTAAAGGTAAAATTTATCTATATTAGGATGGTGTTGCATGAATATCAAGAATTTCTAATAAGATCTATAATCTAGCCTAGGTTGTGATTATGAATAAATTAGGGTTTGACCTCAAATTAGTGGTTTTGATTCTAATGATGGAATTGGCGTTTAAATAGCCTGATTAGCATTTGGGGAATATAATTTGATGTCTATAAAGTCCATCTCCTATTTCCACATTTGAAATTCCCCTTTGACCTTGTGGAACAAATTTCACATCTTTTTAGTTGATTTTCGAGTAGTGTGACTTTATAGTAATATGGGTATGATTAATTTCCGATTCTAACTTAGATTTCGATAATGGCTAGACTTTGGATATTTAGAAGCTCTTCGACTATGAATGGACTCATGTTTTAGGGTTCGTGGCACCAGTTCGACAAATAGATTTGAGCATGTTGACAAAGCTGTCAAAAAGATCTATTTATCGACAAATATGATATTTATAACCATTCTTTCCATCATTCCTAACTTCGAGCTACGGGTAAACTAGGGGAGAATTCCAAGAGAGTTCAAGTCTTCACATCTTTGGGGTATGATTATTTCAATCATTTATCGTTTATCCACTTTCTAGTCTTGGAATTAATGGGGAGAAATAGATTAGTGTAATGGGAAGATAAATTCTTGTCTCTAAAATGGGTAATTGATTTCTAGATTCTCAAATTTTATTTTATGGGTAAAATTTATCTATATTAGGATGGTATTGCATGAATCTCAAGAATTTCTAATAAGATCTATAATCTAGCCTAGGTTGTGATTATGAATAAATTAGGGTTTGACCTCAAATTAATGGTGTTGATTCTAATGATGGAATTAGTTGTCTAAATAGCCTGATTAGCATTTAGGGAATATAATTTGATGTCTATAAATTCCATCTCCTATTTCCACATTTGAAATTCCCCTTTTCACCATGTGGGACAAATTTCACCTCTTTTTAGTTGATTTTCGAGTAGTGTGACTTTATAGTAATATAGGTATGATTAGTTTTCGATTCTAACTTAGATTTTGATAATGGCTAGACTTTGGATATTTAAAATCTCTTCGAGAAGGAATTGACTCGTGTTTGATGGTTCGTGGCACCTGTCGACAAATAGATTTGAGCATGTTAACAAAGCTGTCTTAGTTTTACATATTGAAGTATGGTCAAATGAGGACTACACTAGGGATTATTTTTGACAAAAAATAGATCTTTTGCTCTCGTTTTATTTTAAAGAACATATTGTGGTTTATTTCATCATGATTGACAAATTATTAAGGTTAGCTCCAATCTATTTGGTTGTGTAATGACCCATTTGGTCGTTATTGCGCTTTTGACCTATTTACCCTCGTTGACCCTTCCTCGAGTACCGTTAATCTGGGTTTGACACGCAGGGATGGACGACATGATTCTCGAGGAAGTCGATAGTGTTTTATGTAGACTTATGCAAACTAGAACCTTAAAGTGAAAAACAATTAATCGATAGTTGACTTTTGACTAAACAGACCTTTTTGGGAATTTCATCGATTACCTAAGGTCCGGAAGACCGAGTATAACTTGTTGAGATAGTCGGTTTGGTTCTTGAGGCACTCGGGAGCATTTCATGTTCTTGTTTGGAATCTGATTTTGGGTTTAGGGGTTGACTTGGTCAACATGACCTCCATTCAAAAATCCAAGGCAACGAGTGAGTTCGTAGTGCATCTTTATGTTTGTTTGCGTATTATCTGGGCTGCCTCGGGTTGGTGTAAGGATTTCGGGTGAAACTTATGAAAACTAGATTTTTTGTTTTTTGATGTTCCCGTCTCGGCCACACATTTTTTTACCCTGCGAGTCCGGCCCAGCGAGGATCGGGGACTTAAGTGAAGTCCACCCCAGCGGATAATTTCTCCGTAGGGGCGTGTGCGCGGGCTAGGTTCCGCAGGGGTGAGGATCGCTGAATCAGTAGCATTAAATACCTTATTTAGAACCATTCTTTCCATCATTCCTAACTTCGAGCTAAGGGTAAACTAGGGGAGAATTCCAAGAGAGTTCAAGTCTTCATATCTTTGGGGTAAGATTCTTTCAATCATTTATTGTTTATGCATTTTCTAGGCTTGGAATTCATGGGGAGAAATGGATTAGTTTAATGGGGAAGATGAATTCTTATCTCTGAAATGGGTAATTGATTTCTAGAATCTCTAATCTTATTTTACGGGTAAACGTTGTCTATTTTGAGATGGTATTTTATGAATCTCATGAATTTCTAATAAGATCTCTAATCTAAACTAGGATTGTGATTATGAATAAATTAGGGTTTGACTTCCAATTAGGGGTTTTGATTATAATAATGGAATTGGTGGTCCAAATAGCCTAATTAGCATTTGGGGAATATAATTTCACATCTATAAAGTCAATCTCCTATATCCACAATTGAAATTCCCGTTTTGACCTTGTGGGACCAATTTTACCACTTATTAGTTGATTTTCGAGTAGTCTGACTTTATTGGGGTTGCGTTCATCATGACTGACAAATTATTAAGCTTAGCTCCTGTCTATTAGGTTGTGTAATGACCCATTTGGTCGTTATTGCGCTTTTAACCCATTTACCCCGTTAGTGTGATTTTGACCCGTAGGGATGGGAGACATGATTCCGATGAAGTTGAGTGTATTTTATTATGACTTATGCGAAGTAGAACCTTAAAGTGAAAACGGTTAACCGATCGTTCACTTTTCAGTAAATAGACCATTTTTGGAATTCCATCGATTCCTTAAGGTCCGGAAGGTCGAGTATGACTTGATAAGATATTACATTCGGTTCTCGAGGTGCTTGTGATCATTTCGTGCTCTTGTTTGGAATCAAATTTTGGGTTTTGAGGTTGACTTTGTCAACAATACCTCAATTCAAAAATCTGAGGCGACGAGTGAGTTCGTAGCGCATCTTTGTGTATATTTGCGTATTTTATTTGTATCTATGAGGCGTCGGGTTGGTGTCGAGATTTTGGTTGAAACTTATGAAAACTAGATTTTCTGGTTTATGATGTTCCCGCACCAGTAAGACATTTTTTGCCCATGCGAGGATTGGAGACTTAAGTGAAGTCCACCCCAACAGACAATTTCTCTTTAGAGGCGTGTGCGCCGTTGTGGACTGGGTTATGCAGGGTCTAGAATCATTGAAGCAGTTGAATTAAATACCCTATTTAGAACCATTCTTTCCATCATTCCTAACTTCGAGCTAAGGGTAAACTAGGGGAGAATTCCAAGAGAGTTCAAGTCTTCATATCTTTGGGGTAAGATTCTTTCAATCATTTATTGTTTATCCATTTTCTAGGCTTGGAATTCATGGGGAGAAATGGATTAGTTTAATGGGGAAGATGAATTCTTATCTCTGAAATGGGTAATTGATTTCTAGAATCTCTAATCTTATTTTACGGGTAAACGTTGTCTATATTAAGATGGTATTGCATGAATCTGATGAATTTTTAATAAGATCTCTAATCTAGCATGGGTTTGTGATTATGAATAAATTAGGGTTTGACCTCAAATTAGGGGTTTTTATTCTAATGATGGAATTGTTGGTCTAAATAGCCCAGTTAGCATTTGGGGTATAGAATTTCATGTTTATAAAGTCAATCTCCTATTTCCACAATTGAAATTCCCGTTTTGACCTTGTGGGACCAATTTCACCTCTTATTAGTTAATTTTTGAGCAGTGTGACCTTATAGTAATATGGGTATGATTAACTTCTGATTCTAACTTAGATTTCAATAATGGATAGACTTTTGATATTTAGAATCTCTTCGAGAAGGAATTGACTATTGTTTGATAGTTCGTGGCACCTGTTCGACAAATAGATTTGAGCATGTTGCCAAAGTTGTCTTTGTTTTACACATTGAAGTATGGTAAAATGAGGACTACACTAGGGTTTATGTTTTGCAAAAAAATAGATCTTTTTCTCTCATTTTCTTTTAAAGAACATTTTGTGGTTGAGTTCATCATGATTGACAAATTATTAAGCTGAACTCCCGTCTATTAGGTTGTGTAACGACCCATTTGGTAGTTATTGCACTTTTGACCCATTTACCTTCGTTGACCCTTCCTCGAGTCTCGTTAGTGTGATTTTGACCCGCATGAATGTGCCTCATGATTCCCGAGAAAGTCGAGAGTGTTTTATGAAGACTTATGCGAAGTAAAACCTTAAAGTGAAAAATGGTTAATTGTTAACTTTTGAGTAAATGGACCATTTTGGGAATTTTGTCGATTTCCTAAGGTTCGAAAGGTCGAGTATGACTTGGTGAGATAGTAGATTCGGTTTTCGAGGTGCTTGGTAGCATTTCATGTTCTTGTTCGGAATCTAATTTTGGTTTAAGGGGTTGACTTGATCAACAGGTCCTCCGTTCAGTATTAAAAGGCGAGGAGTGAGTTCGTAGCACGTGTTTGTGCATGTTGGCGTATTTCATTTGTATTTGGGAGGCCTCTATTTAGTGTCGGGATTTCAGGTGAAACTTATGAAAACTAGATTTTCTGGTTTTTGGTGTTCCCTCCTAGGCAAGACATTTTTTGCCCCTGCGAGTCTGGCCCAGTGATGATTGGGGATTTAAGTGAAGTCCACCCTAGCAGACAATTTCTCCGTAGGGGCGTGTGCGTGGGTGTGGACTGGGTTCTGCAGGGGCGAGAATCGTTCAATAAATAGCATCAAATTCCCTATTTAGAACCATTCTTTACATCATTCCTAACTTCGAGCTAAGGGTAAACTAGGGGAAAATTCCAAGAGAGTTCAAGTCTTCACATCTTTGGAGTAAGATTATTTCTATCATTTATTGTTTATCCACTTTCTAGGCTTGGAATTCATAGGGAGAAATTGATTAGTTTAATGGGGAAGATGAATTCCTATCTCTTAAATGGGTAATTGATTTCTAGACTCTCTAATATTATTTTATGGGTAAAAGATGTCCATATTGAGATGGTGTTGCATGAATCTCATGAATTTCTAATAAGATCTCTAATCTAGCATAGGTTGTGATTATGAGATAAATTAGGATTTGAACTCAACTTTGGGTTTTTTATTCTAATGATGGAATTGGTGGTCTAAATAACCTAATTAACATTTGGGGAATAGAATTTAACATCTATAAATAAAATATCCTATTTCCACAATTGAAATTCCCGTTTTGACCTTGTGGGACCAATTTCACCTCTTATTAGTTGATTTTCGAGTAGTGTGACATTATAGTGATACAGGTATGATTAGTTTCTGATTCTAACTTAGATTTTGATAATGGCTAGACTTTGGATATTTAGAAGCTCTTAGAGAAGGAATTGACTTGTGTTTGATGGTTCGTGGCATCTGTTCGACAAATAAATTTGAGCATGTTGCCAAAGCTTTCTTAGTTTTACACATTGAAGTATGTCAAACAAGGATTACACTAGGGCTTATTTTTTACAAAAAAATACTTCTTTTTTCTAATTTTCCTTTAAAGAACATATTGTGGTTGAGTTCATCATGATTGAGAAATTATTAAGCTTAGCTCTGGTCTATTAGGTTGTGCAACGATCCATTCAGTCGTTATTGAACTTTTGACCCATTTACCCCCGTTGAGCATTCCTCGAGTCTCGTTAGTGTCATTTTGACTCACAGGGATGGGCGACATGATTTCCGAGGAAGTCGAGAGTGTTTTACGATGACTTATGCGAAGTAGAACCTTAAAGTGAAAAACGGTTAAGCGGTAGTTGACTTTTGAGTAAATGACCATTTTGGGAATTCCGTCGATTCCCTAAGGTCCGGAAGGTCGAGTATGACTTTGTGAGATACTAGATTCCGGTTCTCGAGGCTCTTGGGAGCATTTTGTTTTGTTGTTTGGAATCAAATTTTGGGTTTAGGGGTTGACTTGGTCAGCAAGACCTCAATTCAGAATTCTGAGGTGACGAGTGACTTCGTAGCACGTCTTTGTGTTTGTGTGCGTATTTTATTTGTATCTGGAAGGCCTCGGGTTGGTGTCGGGATTTTGGGTGAAATTTATGAAAACTAGATTTTCTGGTTTTTTATGTTCCCGGGGCAAGACATTTTTTGCCCCTGCTAGTCTAGCTGAGCGAGGATTGGGGACTTAAGTGAAGTCCGCCCCAGCGGACAATTTCTCTGAAAGGGCGTGTGCGCGGGTGTGGACTGGGTTCTGCAAGGGCGAGAATTGGTAAATCAGTAGCATTAAATACCCTATTTACAACCATTCTTTCCATCATTCCTAACTTTGAGCTAAGGGTAAACTAGGCGAGAATTCCAAGAGAGTTCAAGTCTTCACATCTTTGGAGTAAGATTATTTCTATCATTTATTGTTTATGCACTTTCTAGGCTTGGAATTCATGGGGAGAAAATGATTAGTTTAATGGGGAAGATGAATTCTTATCTCTAAAATGGGTAATTGATTTCTAGACTGTCTAATATTATTTTATGGGTAAAAGATGTCCATATTGAGATGGTGTTGCACGAATCTCATGAATTTCTAATAGGATCTCTAATCTAGCCTAGGTTTTGATTATGAATAAATTAGGATTTGACCTCAAGTTAGGGGTTTTTATTCTAATGATGGAATTGGTGGTCTAAATAACCTAATTAACATTTGGGGAATAGAATTTAACGTCTATAAAGAAAATATCCTATTTCCACAATTGAAATTCCAATTTTGACCTTGTGGGTCCAATTTCACCTCTTATTAGTTGATTTTCGAGTAGTGTGATATTATAGTGATATGGGTATGATTAGTTTCTGATTCTAACTTAGATTATGATAATGGCTAGACTTTGGATATTTAGAAGCTCTTCGATAAGGAATTGACTCGTGTTTGATGGTTCGTGGCACCTTGTTCGACAAATAAATTTGATGTATCTCAAATGAGGATTACACTAGGGCTTATTTTTTACAAAAAAATACATCTTTTTTTCTCATTTTCTTTTGAAGAACATAGTGTGGTTGAGTTCATTATGATTGACAAATTATTAAGCTTAGCTCTTGCCTATCAGGTTGTGTAAAGATCCATTCGGTCGTTATTGAACTTTTGACCCATTTACCCTCGTTGACAATTCCTCGAGTCTCGTTAGTGTGATCTTGACCCATAGGGATGGGCGACATGATTCCAGAGGAAGTCGAGAGTGTTTTACGATGACTTATGTGAAGTAGAACCTTAAAGTGAAAAACGGTTAAGCGGTAGTTGACTTTTGAGTAAATGACCATTTTTAGAATTCCATCGATTCCCTAAGGTCTGGAAGGTCGAGTATGACTTGGTGAGATAATAGATTCCGGTTCTCGAGGCTCTTGGGAGCATTTTATTTTGTTGTTTGGAATCAAATTTTGGGTTTAGGGGTTGACTTGGTCAGCAATACCTCAATTCAGAATTCTGAGGCAACGAGTGAGTTCGTAGCACGTCTTTGTGTATGTTTGCGTATTTCATTTGTATCTAGGAGACCTCGGGTTGGTGTCGGGATTTTGGGCGAAACTTATGAAAACTAGATTTTCTGGATTTTTATGTTCCCGGGGCAAGACATTTTTTGCCCCTGCGAGTCTTTCCCAGCGAGGATTGGGGACTTAAGCGAAGTCCGCCCCAGCGGACAATTTCTCTGTAGTGGCGTGTGCGCGGGTGTGGACTGGGTTCTGCAAGGGCGAGAATTGGTAAATCAGTAGCATTAAATACCCTATTTACAACCATTAATTCCATCATTCCTAACTTTGAGCTAAGGGTAAACTAGGCGAGAATTCCAAGAGAGTTCAAGTCTTCACATCTTTGGAGTAAGATTATTTCTATCATTTATTGTTTATCCACTTTCAAGGCTTGGAATTCATGGGGAGAAATGGATTAGTTTAATGGGGAAGATGAATTCTTATCTCTGAAATGGGTAATTGATTTCTAGACTCTCTAATATTATTTTATGGGTAAAAGATGTCCATATTGAGATGGTGTTGCACGAATCTCATGAATTTCTAATAGGATCTCTAATCTAGCCTAGGTTGTGATTATGAATAAATTAGGATTTGACCTCACGTTAGGGGTTTTTATTCTAATGATGGAATTGGTGGTCTAATTAACCTAATTAACATTAAGAAAATATCCTATTTCCACAATTGAAATTCCGATTTTTCCTTGTGGGTCCAATTTCACCTCTTATTAGTTGATTTTCGAGTAGTGTGATATTATAGTGATATGGGTATGATTAGTTTTTGATTCTAACTTAGATTTTGATTATGGCTAGACTTTGGTTATTTAGAATCTCTTCGAGAAGGAATTCACTTGTGTTTGATGGTTCGTGGCACTTGTTCGACAAATAAATTTGATGTATCTCAAATAAGGATTACACTAGGGCTTATTTTTTACAAAAAAATACATCTTTTTTTCTCATTTTCTTTTGAAGAACATATTGTGGTTGAGTTCATTATGATTGACAAATTATTAAGCTTAGCTCTTGCCTATCAGGTTGTGTAACGATCCATTCGGTCGTTATTGAACTTTTGACCCATTTACCCTCGTTGACCCTTCCATGAGTCTAGTTAGTGTGATCTTGACCCATAGGGATGGGCGACATGATTCCCGAGGAAGTCGAGAGTGTTTTACGATGACTTATGTGAAGTAGAACCTTAAAGTGAAAACGGTTAAGCGGTAGTTGACTTTTGAGTAAATGACCATTTTTGGAATTCCATAAGGTCCGGAAGGTCGAGTATGACTTGGTGAGATAATAGATTCCGGTTCTCGAGGTTCTTGGAAGCATTTTGTTTTGTTATTTGGAATCAAATTTTGGGTTTAGGTGTTGACTTGGTCAGCAATACCTCAATTCAGAATTCTGAGGTGACGATTCAGTTCGTAACACGTCTTTGTGTATGTTTGCGTATTTTATTTGTATCTGGGAGGCCTTCGGTTGGTGTCGGGATTTTGGGTGAAACTTATGAAAACTAGATTTTCTGGTTTTTTATGTTCCCGGGGCAAGACATTTTTTGCCCCTGCGAGTCTTTCCCAGCGAGGATTGGGGATTTAAGCGAAGTCCGCCCCAGCGGACAATTTCTCTGTAGGGGCGTGTACGCGGATGTGGATTGGGTTCTGCAAGGGCGAGAATTGGTAAATCAGTAGCATTAAATACCCTATTTACAACCATTAATTCCATCATTCCTAACTTTGAGCTAAGGGTAAACTAGGCGAGAATTCCAAGAGAGTTCAAGTCTTCACATCTTTGGAGTAAGATTATTTCTATCATTTATTGTTTATCCACTTTCTAGGCTTGGAATTCATGTGGAGAAATGGATTAGTTTTATGGGGAAGATGAATTCTTATCTCTGAAATGGGTAATTGATTTCTTGACTCTCGAATATTATTTTATGGGTAAAAGATGTCCATATTGAGATTGTGTTGCATGAATCTCATGAATTTCTAAAAGGATCTCTAATCTAGCCTAGGTTGTGATTATGAATAAATTAGGATTTGACCTCAAGTTAGGGGTTTTTATTCTAATGATGGAATTGGTGGTATAAATAACCTAATCAACATTTGGGGAATAGAATTTAACGTCTATAAAGAAAATATCCTATTTCCACAATTGATATGTTTGCATATTTCATTTTTATCTGGGAGGCCTCGGGTTGGTGTCGGGATTTTGGGTGAAACTTATGAAAACTAGATTTTCTGGTTTTTTATGTTCCCGGGGCAAGACATTTTTTGCCCCTGCGAGTCTTTCCCAGCGAGGATTGGGGACTTAAGCGAAGTCTGCCCCAGCGGACAATTTCTCTGTAGGGGCGTGTGCGCGGGTGTGGACTGGGTTCTGTAAGGACGAGAATTGGTAAATCAGTAGCATTAAATACCCTATTTACAACCATTAATTCCATCATTCCTAACTTTGAGCTAAGGGTAAACTAGGCGAGAATTCCAAGAGAGTTCAAGTCTTCACATCTTTGGAGTAAGATTATTTCTATCATTTATTGTTTATCCACTTTCTAGGCTTGGAATTCATGTGGAGAAATGGATTAGTTTTATGGGGAAGATGAATTCTTATCTCTGAAATGGGTAATTGATTTCTTGACTCTCTAATATTATTTTATGGGTAAAAGATGTCCATATTGAGATGGTGTTGCATGAATCTCATGAATTTCTAAAAGGATCTCTAATCTAGCCTAGGTTGTGATTATGAATAAATTAGGATTTGACCTCAACTTAGGGGTTTTTATTCTAATGATGGAATTGGTGGTCTAAATAACCTAATTAACATTTGGGGAATAGAATTTAACGTCTATAAAGAAAATATCCTATTTCCACAATTGAAATTCCCGTTTTAATCTTGTGGGACCAATTTCACCTCTTATTATTTGATTTTCGAGTAGTGTGACATTATAGTGATATGGGTATGATTAGTTTCTGATTCTAACTTAGATTTTCATAATGGCTAGACTTTGGATATTTAGAAGCTCTTCGAGAAGGAATTGATTCGTGTTTGATGGTTCGTGGCACCTGTTCGACAAATAAATTTTAGCATGTTGCCAAAGCTTTCTTAGTTTTACACATTGATGTATGTCAAATGAGGATTACACTAGGGCTTATTTTTTACAAAAAAATACATCTTTTTTTCTCATTTTATTTTGAAGAACATATTGTGGTTGAGTTCATTATGATTGACAAATTATTAAGCTTAGCTCTTGCCTATCAGGTTGTGTAACGATCCATTCGGTCGTTATTGAACTTTTGACCCATTTACCCTCGTTGACCCTTCCATGAGTCTAGTTAGTGTGATCTTGACCCATAGGGATGGGCGACATGATTCCCGAGGAAGTCGAGAGTGTTTTACGATGACTTATGTGAAGTAGAACCTTAAAGTGAAAAATGGTTAAGCGGTAGTTGACTTTTGAGTGAATGACCATTTTTGGAATTCCGTCGATTCCCTAAGGTCCGGAAGGTCGAGTATGACTTGGTGAGATAGTAGATTCGGTTCTCGAGGCTCTTGGGAGCATTTCGTTTTGTTGTTTGCAATCAAATTTTTGGTTTAGGGGTTGACTTGGTTAGCAATACCTCAATTCAGAATTCTGAGGCGACGAGTGAGTTCGTAGCACGTCTTTGTGTATGTTTGCATATTTCATTTGTATCTGGGATGCCTCGGGTTGGTGTCGGGATTTTGGGTGAAACTTATGAAAACTAGATTTTCTGGTTTTTTAAGTTCCCGGGGCAAGATATTTTTTTCCCATGCGAGTCTGGCCAAGCGAGGATTGGGGACTATAGCGAAGTCTGCCCCAGTGGACAATTTCTCTGTAGGGGCATGTGCGCGGGTGTGGACTGGGATCTGCAAGGGCGAGAATTGGTGAATCAGTAGCATTAAATACCCTATTTACAACCATTCTTTCCATCATTCCTAACTTTGAGCTAAGGGTAAACTAGGGGAGAATTCCAAGAGAGTTCAAGTCTTGGAGTAATATTATTTCTATCATTTATTGTTTATCCAATTTCTAGGCTTGGAATTCATGGGGAGAAATGGATTAGTTTAATGGGGAAGATGAATTCTTATCTCTAAAATGGGTAATTGATTTCTAGACTCTCTAATCTTATTTTATGGGTAAAAGATGTCTATATTGAGATGGTATTGCATGAATCTCATGAATTTCTAATAAGATCTCTAATCTAGCCTAGGTTGTGATTATGAAATAAATTAGGATTTGACCTCAACTTAGGGGTTTTTATTCTAATGATCGAATAGGTGGTCTAAATAGCCAAATTAACATTTGGGGAATAGAATTAAAGTTCATAAAGAAAATATCCTATTTCCACAATTGAAATTCCCATTTTGACCTTGTGGGACCAATTTCACCTCTTATTTGTTGATTTTCGAGTAGTGTGACATTATAGTGATAATTGTATGATTAGTTTCAGATTCTAACTTAGATTTTGATAATGGCTAGACTTTGGATATATAGAATCTCTTCGAGAAGATATTGACTCGTGTTTGATGGTTCGTGGCACCTGTTCGACAAATAAATTTGAGCTTGTTATCAAAGCTATCTTAGTTTTACACATTGATGTATGTCAAATGAGGATTACACTAGGGCTTAAAATACATCTTTTTTCTAATTTACTTTTAATGAACATATTGTGGTTTAGTTCTTCATGATTGACAAATCATTAAGCTTAGCCCTGGTCTATTAGGTTGTGTAACAATCCATTCAGTCGTTATTGAACTTTTGACCCATTTACCCTCGTTGACCCTTCCTCGAGTCTCGTTAGTATGATCTTGACCCATAGGGATGGGCGACATGATTCCCGAGGAAGTCGAGAGTGTTTTACGATGACTTATGCGAAGTAGAACCTTAAAGTGAAAAATGGTTAAGCGGTAGTTGACTTTTGAGTAAATGACCATTTTGAGAATTCCGTTGATTCCCTAAGGTCCGGAAGGTCGAGTATGACTTGGTGAGATAATAGATTCCGGTTCTCGAGGCTCTTGGGAGCATTTTGTTTGGTTGTTTGGAATCAAATTTTGGGTTTAGGGGTTGACTTGGTTAGCAATACCTCAATTTAGAATTCTGAGGAGACGAGTGAGTTCGTAGCACGTCTTTGTGTATGTTTGCATATTTTATTTGTATCTGGGTGGCCTCGGGTTGGTGTCGGGATTTTGGGTGAAACTTATGAAAACTACATGTTCTGGTTTCTTATGTTCCCGGGGCAAGACCTTTTTTCCCCATGCAAGTCTGGCCAAGCGAGGATTGGGGACTAAAGCGAAGTCCGCCCCAGCGGGTAATTTCTCTGTAGGGGCGTGTGCGCAGGTGTGGACTGGGTTCTGCAAGGGCGAGAATTGGTGAATCAGTAGCATTAAATACCCTATTTACAACCATTCTTTCCATCATTCCTAACTTTGAGCTAAGGGTAAACTAGGGGAGAATTCCAAGAGAGTTCAAGTCTTGCAGTAAGATTATTTCTATCATTTATTGTTTATCCAATTTTTAGGCTTGGAATTCATGGGGAGAAATGGATTAGTTTAATGGGGAATATGAATTCTTATCTCTAAAATGGGTAATTGATTTCTAGACTCTCTAATCTTATTTTATGGGTAAAAGATGTCTATATTGAGACGGTAATGCATGAATCTCATGAATTTCTAATAAAATCTCTAATCTAGCCTAGGTTGTGATTATGAATAAGTTAGAATTTGACCTCAACTTAGGGGTTTTTATTCTAATGATCGAATTGGTGGTCTTAATAGCCTAATTAACATTTGGGGAATAGAATTTAACGTCTATAAAGAAAATATCCTATTTCCACAATTGAAATTCCAATTTTGACCTTGTGGGTCCAATTTCACCTCTTATTAGTTGATTTTCGAGTAGTGTGACATTATAGTGATATGGGTATGATTAGTTTCTGATTCTAACTTAGATTTTGATAATGGCTAGACTTTGGATATTTAGAAGCTCTTCGAGAAGGAATTCACTCGTGTTTGATGGTTCGTGGCACCTGTTCGACAAATAAATTTGAGCATGTTGCCAAAGCTATCTTAGTTTTACAAAAATGAGGATTACACTAGGGCTTATATTTCACAAAAAAATACATCTTTTTTTCTCATTTTCTTTTAAAGAACATTTTGTGGTTGAGTTCATTATGATTGACAAATTATTAAGCTTAGCTCTTGTCTATTAGGTTGTGTAACGATCCATTCGGTCATTATTGAACTTTTGACCCATTTACCCTCATTGACCCTTCCTCGAGTCTCGTCAGTGTGATCTTGACCCATAGGGATGGGCAACATGATTCCCGAGGAAGTCGAGAGTGTTTTACGATGACTTATGTGAAGTAGAACCTTAAAGTGAAAAACGGTTAAGCGGTAGTTGACTTTTGAGTAAATGATCATTTTTAGAATTCCATCGATTCCCTAAGGTCCGGAAGGTCGAATATGACTTGGTGAGATAATAGATTCCGGTTCTCGAGGCTCTTGGGAGCATTTTGTTTTGTTGTTTGGAATCAAATTTTGGGTTTAGGGGTTAACTTGGTCAGCAATACCTCAATTCAGAATTCTGAGGCGACGAGTGAGTTCGTAGAACGTCTTTGTGTATGTTTGTGTATTTCATTTGTATCTGGGAGGCCACGGGTTGGTGTCGGGATTTTGGGAGAAACTTATGAAAACTAGATTTTCAGGTTTTTTATGTCCCGGGGCAAGACATTTTTCCCCCTTCTAGTCTGGCCCAACGAGGATTGGGGTCTAAAGAGAAGTCCGCCCCAGCGGACAATTTCTCTGTAGGGGCGTGTAAGCGGGTGTGGACTAAGTTCTGCAAGGGCGAGAATTGGTGAATCAGTAGCATTAAATACCCTATTTACAACCATTCTTTCCATCATTCCTAACTTTGAGCTAAGGGTAAACTAGGGGAGAATTCCAAGAAAGTTCAAGTCTTGGAGTACGATTATTTCTATCATTTATTGTTTATCCACTTTCTAGGCTTGGAATTCATGGGGAGAAATGGATTAGTTTAATGGGGAAGATGAATTGTTATCTATAAAATGGGTAATTGATTTCTAGACTCTCTAATATTATTTTATGGGTAAAAGATGTCCATATTGAGATGGTGTTGCATGAATCTCATGAATTTCTAATAAGACCTCTAATCTAGCCTGGGTTGTGATTATGAATAAATTAGGATTTGACCTCAACTTAGGGGTTTTTATTCTAATGATAGAATTGGTGGTGTAAATAGCCTAATTAACATTTGGGGAATAGAATTTAACGTCTATAAAGAAAATATCCTATTTCCACAATTGAAATTCCAATTTTGACCTTGTGGGACCAATTTCACCTCTTATTAGTTGATTTTCGTGTAGTGTGACATTATAGTGATATGGGTATGATTAGTTTCCGATTCTAACTTAGATTTCGATAATGGCTAGACTTTGGATATTTAGAATCTCTTCGAGAAGGAATTCACTCGTGTTTGAAGGTTCGTGGCATCTGTTCGACAAATAAATTTGAGCATGTTGCCAAAGCTTTCTTTGATTTACACATTGATGTATGTCAAATGAGGATTACACTAGGGCATATTTTTTACAAAAACTTACATCTTTTTTTCTCATTTTCTTTTAAAGAACATATTGTGGTTGAGTTCATTATGACTGGCAAATTATTAAACTTAGCTCTTGTCTATTAGGTTCTGTAACGATCCATTCGGTCGTTATTGAAATTTTGACCCATTTACCCTCGTTGACCCTTCCTCGAGTCTCGTTAGTGTGATTTTGACCCGTAGGTATGGGCGACATGATTCCCGAGTATGCCGGGAGTGTTTTACGATGACTAATGTGAAGTAGAACCTTCAAGTGAAAAACGGTTAAGCGGTAGTTGACTTTTGAGTAAATGACCATTTTTGGAATTCCATCGATTCCCTAGGGTCCGGAAGGTCGAGTATGACTTGCTGAGATAATAGATTCCGGTTGTCGAGGCTCTTTGGAGCATTTTGTTTTGTTGTTTGGAATCAAATTTTGGGTTTAGGGGTTGACTTGGTCAGCAATACCTCAATTCAAAAATCTGAGGTGACGAGTGAGTTCGTAGCACGTCTTTTTGTATGTTTGCGTATTTCATTTGTATCTGGGAGGCCTCGGGTTGGTGTCGGGATTTTGGGTGAAACTTATGAAAACTAGATTTTCTGGTTTTTTATGTTCCCGGGGAAAGACATTTTTTTCCCCTGCGAGTCTGGCCCAGCGAGGATTGGGGACTTAAGTGAAGTCTGCCCCAGCGGACAATTTCTCTGTAGGGGCGTGTGCGCGGGTGTGTACTGGGTTCTGTAAGTCCGAGAATTGCTGAATCAGTAGCATTAAATACCCTATTTACAACCATTCTTTCCATCATTCCTAACTTCGAGCTAAGGGTAAACTAGGGGAGAATTCCAAGAGAGTTCAAGTGTTCACATATTTGGAGTAAGATTATTTCTATCATTTATTGTTTATCCACTTTCTAGGCTTTGAATTCATGGGGAGAAATGGATTAGTTTGATGGGGAAGATGAATTCTTATCTCTAAAATGGGTTATTGATTTCAAGACTCTCTAATCTTATTTTATGGGTAAAATATGTCTATATTGAGATGGTATTGCATGAATATCATGAATTTCTAATAAGATCTCTAATCTAGCCTAGGTTGTGATTATGAATAAATTAGGATTTGACCTCATCTTTGGCGTTTTTATTCTAATGATGGAATTGGTGGTGTAAATAGCCTAATTAACATTTGGGGAATAGAATTTAAAGAACATATTGTGGTTGTGTTCATTATGATTGACAAATTATTAAGCTTAGCTCTTGTCTATTAGGTTGTGTAACGATCCATTCTGTCGTTATTGAACTTTTGACCCATTTACGCTCGTTGACCGTTCCTCGAGTCTCGTTAGTGTGATCTTGACCCGCAGGGATGGGCGACATGATTCCCGAGGAAGTCGAGAGTGTTTTACGATGACTTATGTGAAGTAGAACCATAAAGTGAAAAACGGTTAAGCGGTAGTTGACTTTGGAGCAAATGACCATTTTTTGAATTCCATCGATTCCCTATGGTCCGGAAGGTCGATTATGACTTCGTGAGATAATAGATTTTGGTTCTCGAGGCTGTTGGGAGCATTTTGTTATGTTGTTTGGAATCAAATTTTGGGTTTAGGGGTTGACTTGGTCAGCAATACCTCAATTCAGAAATCTGATGCGATGAGTGAGTTCGTAGCACGTCTTTGTGTATGTTTGCATATTTCATTTGTATTTGGGAGGCCTCGGGTTGGTGTTGGGATTTTGGGTGAAACTTATGAAAACTAGATTTTCTGGTTTTTTATGTTCCTGGGTCAAGACATTTTTTGCCCCTGCGAGTCTGGCCCAGCGAGGATTGGGGACTTTAGTGAAGTCCGCCCCAACAGAAAATTTCTTTGTAGGCGTGTACGCAAGTGTGGACTGGGTTCTGCAAGGGAGAGAATTGCTGATTCAGTAGCATTAAATACTCTATTTACAACCATTCTTTCCATCATTCCTAACTTCGAGGTAAGGGTAAACTAGGGGAGAATTCCAAGAGAGTTCAAGTCTTCACATCTTTGGAGTAAGATTATTTCTATCATTTATTGTTTATCCACTTTCTAGGCTTGGAATTCTTGGGGAGAAATGGATTAGTTTAATGGGGAAGATGAATTCTTATCTCTAAAATGGGTAATTGATTTCTAGACTCTCTAATCTTATTTTATGGTTAAAATATGTCTTTATTGAGATGGTATTGCATGAATATCATAAATTTCTAATAAGATCTCTAATCTAGCCTAAGTTGTGATTATGAATAAATTAAGATTTGACCTCAACTTAAGATGGAATTGGTGATCTAAATAGCCTAATTAACATTTGGGGAATAGAATTTAACGTCAATAAAGACAATATCCTATTTCCACAATTGAAATTCCCGTTTTGACCTTGTGGGACCAATTTCACCTCTTATTAGCAGATTTTCAAGTAGTGTGACATTATAGTGATATGGGTATGATTAATTTCTGATTCTATCTTAGATTTTCAAAAAGGCTATACTTTGGACATTTAGAAGATCTTCGAGAGGGAATTTACTCGTGTTTGATGGTTAGTGGCATTTGTTCGACAAATAAATTTTGGCATGTTGCCAAAGCTTTCTAAGTTTTACACATTGATGTATGTCAAATGAGGATTACACTAGGGCTTATTTTTTACAATAAATTACATCTTTTTTTCTCATGTTCTTTTAAAGAACATAATGTGGTTGAGTTCATCATGATTGACAAATTATTAAGCTTAGCTCTTTTCTATTAGGTTTTGTAACGATCCATTCGGTCGTTATTGAACTTTTGACCCATTTACCCTTGTTTACCTTACCTTGAGTCTCGTTAGTGTGATCTTGACCCACATAAATGTGCGACATGATTCCCGAGGAAGTCGAGAGTGTTTTACGATGACTTATGTGAAGTAGAACCTTAAAGTGAAAAACGGTTAAGCGGTAGTTGAATTTTGAGTAAATGATCATTTTCGGAATTCCATCGATTCCCTAAGGTCCGGAAGGTCGATTATGACTTGGTGAGATAAAACATTCGGTTCTCGAGGCACTTGGGAGCATTTTATTTTGTTGTTTAGAATCAAATTTTGGGTTTAGGGGTTGACTTGGTCAGCAATACCTCAATTCAGAAATCTGAGGCGACGAGTGAGTTCGTAGCACATCTTTGTGTATGTTTGCGAATTTCATTTCTATCTGGGAGGCCTCGGGTAGGTGTCGGGATTTGGGGTGAAACTTATGGAAATTAGATTTTCTGGTTTTTTATGTTCCCGGGGCAAGACATTTTTTGCCCTTACGACTCTGGCCCAGCGAGGATTGGGGACTTATGTGAAGTCTGCCCCAGCGGACAATATCACGGTAGGGGCGTGTGCGCGGGTGTGGACTGGGTTCTGAAAGGGCGAGAATTGCTGATTTAGTAGCATTAAATACCCTATTTACAACCATTCTTTCCATCATTCCTAACTTCGAGCTAAGGGTAAACTAGGGGAGAATTCCAAGAGAGTTCAAGTCTTCACATCTTTGGAGTAATATTATTTCTATCATTTATTGTTTATCCACTTTCTAGGCTTGGAATTCATGGGGAGAAATGGATTAGTTTAATGGGAAAGATGAATTCTTGTCTCTAAAATGGGGAATTGATTTCTAGACTCTCTAATATTATTTTATTGGTAAAAGATGTCTATATTGAGATGGTATTGCATGAATCTCATGAATTTCTCATAAGGTCTCTAATCTAGCCAAGGTTGTGATTATGAATAAATTAAGATTTGACCTAAACTTAAGGATTTTTACTCTAATGATGGAATTGGTGGTAGCCTAATTAACATTTGGGGAATAGAATTTAACGTCTGTAAAGAAAATATCCTATTTCAGCAATTGAAATTCCGATTTTGACCTTGTGGGACCAATTTCACCTCTTATTAGTTGATTTTCGAGTAGTGTGACATTATAGTGATATGGGTATGATTAGTTTCTGATTCTAACTTTGATTTTAATAATGGCTAGACTTTGGATATTTAGAATCTCTTCGAGAAGGAATTCACTTGTGTTTGATGGTTCGTGGCACCTGTTCGACAAATAAATTTGAGCATGTTGCCAAAGTTATCTTAGTTTTACACATTGATGTATGTCAAATGAGGATTACACTAGGGCTTATTTTTTACAAAAAAAATCATCTTTTTTCTCATTTTCTTTTAAAGAACATATTGTGGTTGAGTACATTATGATTGACAAATTATTAAGCTTAGCTCTTGTCTATTAGGTTGTGTAACGATCCATTCAGTCGTTATTGAACTTTTGACCCATTTACCCTCGTTGACCCTTCCTCGAGTCTCGTTAGTGTGATCTTGACCCGCAAGGATGGGCGACATGATTCCCGAGGAAGTCGAGAGTGTTTTACGATGACTTATGTGAAGTAGAACCATAAAGTGAAAAACGGTTAAGCTGTAGTTGACTTTTGAGAAAATGACCATTTTTGGAATTCCATCGATTCCCTATGGTCCGGAAGGTCGATTATGACTTTGTGAGATAATAGATTCCGGTTCTCGAGGCTGTTGGGAGCATTTTTTATGTTGTTTGGAATCAAATTTTGGGTTTAGGGGTTGACTTGGTCAGCAATACCTCAATTCAGAAATCTGAGGCGATGAGTGAGTTCGTTGCACGTCTTTGTGTATGTTTGCGTATTTCATTTGTATTTGGGAGGCCTCGGGTTGGTGTCGGGATTTTGGGTGAAACTTATGAAAACTAGATTTTCTGGTTTTATATGTTCCTAGGTCAAGACATTTTTTGCCCCTGCGAGTCTGGCCCAGCGAGAATTGGGGAATTTAGTGAAGACCGCCCCAACGGAAAATTTCTTTGTAGGGGCGTGTACGCGGGTGTGGATTGGTTTCTGAAAGGGCGAGAATTGCTGATTCAGTAACATTAAATACTCTATTTACAACCATTCATTCCATCATTCCTAACTTCGAGCTAATGGTAAACTAGGGGAGAATTCCAAGATAGTTCAGGTCTTCACATCTTTGGAGTAAGATTATTTCTATAATTTATTGTTTATCCACTTTCTAGGCTTGGAATTCTTGGGGAGAAATGGATTAGTTTAATGGGGAAGATGAATTCTTATCTCTAAAATGGGTAATTGATTTCTAGACTCTCTAATCTTATTTTATGGTTAAAATATGTCTATATTGAGATGGTATTGCATGAATATCATGAATTCCTAATAAGATCTCTAATCTAGCCTAAGTTGTGATTATGAATAAATTAAGATTTGACCTCAACTTAATGATGGAATTGGTGATCTAAATAGCCTAATTAACAGTTGGGGAATAGAATTTAACGTCAATAAAGAAAATATCCTATTTCCACAATTGAAATTCCCGTTTTGACCTTGTGGGACCAATTTCACCTCTTATTAGCTGATTTTCAAGTAGTGTGACATTATAGTGATATGGGTATGATTAGTTTCTGATTCTAACTTAGATTTTTATAAAGGCTATACTTCGGACATTTAAAAGATCTTCGAGAAGGAATTCACTCGTGTTTGATGGTTAGTGGCATCTGTTCGACAAATAAATTTTGGCATGTTGCCAAAGCCTTCTTAGTTTTACACATTGATGTATGTCAAATGAGGATTACACTAGGGCTTATTTTTTACAATAAAATACATCTTTTTTTCTCATTTTCTTTTAAAGAACATATTGTGGTTGAGTTCATCATGATTGACAAATTATTAAGCTTAGCTCTTGTCTATTAGGTTGTGTAACGATCCATTCGGTCGTTATTGAACTTTTGACCCATTTACCCTCGTTGACCCTTCCTTGAGTCTCGTTAGTGTGATCTTGACCCACATGAATGTGCGACATGATTCCCGAGGAAGTCGAAAGTGTTTTACGATGACTTATGTGAAGTAGAACCGTAAAGTGAAAAACGGTTAAGAGGTAATTGACTTTTGAATAAATGATCATTTTCGGAATTCCATCGATTCCCTAAGGTCCGGAAGGTCGATTATGACTTGTTCAGATAATAGATTCGGTTCTCGAGGCACTTGGGAGCATTTTATTTTGTTGTTTGGAATCAAATTTTGGGTTTAGGGGTTGACTTGGTCAGCAATACCTCAATTCAGAAATCTGAGGCGACGAGTGAGTTCGTAGCACGTCTTTGTGTATGTTTGCGAATTTCATTTGTATCTGGGAGGCCTCGGGTTGGTGTCAGGATTTTGAGTGAAACTTATGAAAATTAGATTTTCTGGTTTTTTATGTTCCCGAGGCAAGACATGTTTTGCCCCTACGACTCTGGTCCAGCGAGGAAAGGGGACTTAAGTGAAGTCTGCCCCAGTGGACAATATCACTGTAGGGGCGTGTGCGCGGGTGTGGACTGGGTTCTGAA
This sequence comes from Anisodus tanguticus, assembly GCA_034509755.1. NCBI lineage: Eukaryota > Viridiplantae > Streptophyta > Magnoliopsida > Solanales > Solanaceae > Anisodus > Anisodus tanguticus. The sequence goes on along the minus strand of CM067552.1, from coordinate 24,741,404 downwards.
AGGGCGAGAATTGCTGATTCAGTAGCATTAAATACCTTATTTACAACCATTCTTTCCATCATTCCTAACTTCTAGCTAAGGGCTAGGGGAGAATTCCAAGAGAGTTCAAGTCTTCACATCTTTGGAGTAATATTATTTCTATCATTTATTGTTTATCCACTTTCTAGGCTTGGAATTCATGGGGAGAAATGGATTAGTTTAATGGGAAAGATGAATTCTTGTCTCTAAAATGGGTAATTGATTTCTAGACTCTCTAATATTATTTTACTGGTAAAAGATGTCTATATTGAGATGGTATTGCATGAATATCATGAATTTCTAATAAGGTCTCTAATCTACCCAAGGTTGTGATTATGAATAAATTAAGATTTGACCTAACCTTAAGGATTTTTATTCTAATGATGGAATTGGTGGTAGCCTAATTAACATTTGAGGAATAGAATTTAACGTCTGTAAAGAAAATATCCTATTTCAGCAATTGAAATTCCGATTTTGACCTTGTGGGACCAATTTCACGTCTTATTAGTTGATTTTCGAGTAGTGTGACATTATAGTGATATGGGTATGATTAGTTTCTGATTCTAACTTAGATTTTCATAATGGCTAGCCTTTGGATATTTAGAATCTCTTCGAGAAGGAATTCACTTGTGTTTGATGGTTCATTGCACCTGTTCGACAAATAAATTTGAGCATGTTGCCAAAGTTATCTTAGTTTTACACATTGATGTATGTCAAATGAGGATTACACTAGGGCTTATTTTTTACAAAAAAAATCATCTTTTTTTCTAATTTTCTTTTAAAGAACATATTGTGTTTGAGTTCATTATGATTGACAAATTATTAAGCTTAGCACTTGTCTATTAGGTTGTGTAACGATCCATTCGGTCGTTATTGAACTTTTGACCCATTTACCCTCGTTGACCCTTCCTCGAGTCTCGTTACTGTGATCTTGACCCGCAGGGATGGGCGACATGATTCCCGAGGAAGTCGAGAGTGTTTTACGATGACTTATGTGAAGTAGAACCTTAAAGTGAAAAACGGTTAAGGGGTAGTTGAATTTTGAGCAAATGACAATTTTTGGAATTCCATAGATTCCCTATGGTCCGGAAGGTCGATTATGACTTTGTGAGATAATAGATTCTGGTTCTCGAGGCTGTTGGGAGTATTTTGTTAGGTTGTTTGGAATAAAATTTTGGGTTTAGGGCTTGACTTGGTCAGCAATACCTCAATTCAGAAATCTGAGGCGACGAGTGAGTTCGTAGCACGTCTTTGTGTATGTTTGCGTATTTCATTTGTATCTGGGAGGCCTCAGGTTGGTGTCGGGATTTTGGGTGAAGCATATGAAAACTAGATTTTCTGGTTTTTTATGTTCCTGGATCAAGACATTTTTTGCCCCTGCGAGGATTGGGGACTTTAGTGAAGTCCGCCCCAACGGAAAATTTCTTTGTAGGGTCGTGTACGCGGGTGTGGACTGGGTTCTGCAAGGGCGAGAATTGCTGATTCAGTTGCATTAAATACTCTATTTACAACCATTCTTTCCATCATTCCTAACTTTGAGCTAAGGGTAAACTAGGGGAGAATTCCAAGAGAGTTCAAGTCTTCACATCTTTGGAGTAAGATTATTTCTATCATTAATTGCTTATCCACTTTCTAGGCTTGGAATTCTTGGGGAGAAATGGATTAGTTTAAAGGGGAAGATGAATTCTTATCTCTAAAATGGGTAATTGATTTCTAGACACTCTATTCTTATTTTATGGTTAAAATACGTCTATATTGAGATGGTATTGCATGAATATCATGAATTTCTAATAAGATCTCTAATCTAGCCTAGGTTGTGATTATGAATATATTAAGTTTTGACCTCAACTTAATGATGGAATTGGTGAGCTAAATAGCCTAATTAACATTTGGGGAATAGAATTTAACGTCAATAAAGAAAATATCCTATTTCCACAATTGAAATTCCCGTTTTGACCTTGTGGGACCAATTTCACCTCTTATTAGTTGATTTTCAAGTAGTGTGACATTATAGTGATATGGGTATGATTAGTTTCTGATTCTAACTTAGATTTTTATAATGGCTATACTTTGGACATTTAGAAGATCTTCGAGAAGGAATTCACTCGTGTTTGATGGTTCGTGGCATCTGTTCGACAAATAAATTTTGGCATGTTGCCAAAGCTTTCTTAGTTTTACACATTGATGTATGTCAAATGAGGATTACACTAGGGATTATTTTTTACAAAAAAAATACATCTTTTTTTCTCATTTAGAAGATCTTCGAGAAGGAATTCACTCATGTTTGATGGTTCGTGGCATCTGTTCGACAAATAAATGTTGGCATGTTGCCAAAGCTTTATTAGTTTTACACATTGATGTATGTCAAATGAGGATTACACTAGGGCTTATTTTTTACAAAAAAAAATATATTTTTTTCTCATTTTCTTTTAAAGAACATATTGTGGTTGAGTTCATTATGATTGACAAATTATTAAACTTAGCTCTTGTCTATTAGGTTGTGTAACGATCCGTTCTGTCGTTATTGAACTTTTGACCCATTTACCATCGTTGACCCTTCCTTGAGTCTCTATAGTGTGATCTTGACCCGCATGTATGGGTGACATGATTCCCGAGGAAGTCGAGAGTGTTTTACGATGACTTATGTGAAGTAGAACCTTAAAGTGAAAAACGGTTATGCGGTAGTTGACTTTTGAGTAAATGATCATTTTCGGAATTCCATCGATTCCGTAAGGTCCGGAAGGTCGAGTATGACTTGGTGAGATAATAGATTCGGTTCTCGAGGCTCTTGGGAGCATTTTATTTTGTTGTTTGGAATCAAATATTGGGTTTAGGGGTTGACTTGGTCAGCAATACCTCAATTCAGAAATCTGAGGCGACGACTCAGTTCGTAGCACGTCTTTGTGTATGTTTGCATATTTCATTTGTATCTGGGATGCCTCGGGTTGGTGTCGGGATTTTGGGTGAAACTTATGAAAACTAGATTTTCTGGTTTTTTATGTTCCCGGGGCAAGACATTTTTTGCCCCTGCGAGTCTGGCCCAACGAGGATTGGGGACTTAAGTGAAGTCTGCCCCAACGGTCATTTTCTCTGTAGGGGCGTGTGCACGGGTATGGAGTGGGTTCTGCAACGGCGAGTATTGCTGATTCAGTTGCATTAAATACTCTATTTACAACCATTCTTTCCATCATTCCGAACTTCGAGCTAAGGGTAAACTAGGAGAGAATTCCAAGAGAGTTCAAGTTTTCACATATCTGGAGTAAGATTATTTCTATCATTTATTGTTTATCCACTTTCTAGGCTTGGAATTCATGGGGAGAAATGGATTAGTTTAATGGGGAAGATGAATTCTTATCTCTAAAATGGGTAATTGATTTTTAGACTCTCTAATATTATTTTATGGGTAAAAGATGTCTATATTGAGATGGTATTGCATTAATATCATGAATTTCTAATAAGATCTCTAATCTAGCCTAGGTTGTGATTGTGAATAAATTAAGATTTGACCTCATCTTAGGGGGTTTTATTCTAATGATGGAATTGGTGGTCTAAATAGCCTAATTACCAATTGGGGAATAGAATTTAACGTCTATAAAGAAAATATCCTATTTCCACAATTAAAATTCCAATTTTGACCTTGTGGGACCAATTTCACCTCTTATTAGTTGATTTTTGAGTAGTGTGACAGTATAGTGATATGGGTATGATTAGTTTCTGATTCTAACTTAGATTTTGATAATGGCTAGACTTTGGATATTTAGAATCTCTTCGAGAAGGAATTCACTTGTGTTTGATGGTTCGTGGCATCTGTTCGACAAATAAATTTGAGCATGTTGCCAAAGCTATCTTAGTTTTACACATTGATGTATATCAAATGAGGATTACACTAGGGCAAAAAAAATACATCTTTTTTTCTCATTTTCTTTTAAAGAACATATTGTGGTTGAGTTCATTATGATGGACAAATTATTAAGCTTAGCTCTTGTCTATTAGGTTGTGTAACGATCCGTTCGGTCGTTATTGAACTTTTTACCCATTTACTCTCGTTGTCCATTCCTTGAGTCTCGTTAGTTTAATCTTGACACGCATGGATGGGTGACATGATTCCCGAGGAAGTCGAGAGTGTTTTACGATGACTTATGTGAAGTAGAACCTTAAAGTGAAAAACGGTTAAGCGGTAGTTGACTTTTGAGTAAATGATCATTTTCCGAATTCCATCGATTCCCTAAGGTCCGGAAGGTCGAGTATGGATTGGTGAGATAATAATATTCGGTTCCCGAGGCTCTTGGGAGCATTTTATTTTGTTGTTTGGAATCAAATTTTGGGTTTAGCGGTTGACTTGGTCAGCAATACCTAAATTCAGAAATCTGAGGCGACGAGTGAGTTCGTAGCACCTCTTTGTGTATGTTTGCGTATTTCATTTGTATCTGGGAGGCCTCGGGTTGGCGTCGGGATTCGGTTGAAACTTGTGAAAACTAGATTTTCTGGTTTTTTATGTTCCCGGGGCAATACATTTTTTTCCCCTGCGAGTCTGGCCTAGCGAGGATTGGGGACTTAAGTGAAGTCCACCCCAGCGGTCAATATCTCTGTAGGGGCGTGTGCGCGGGTGTGGACTGGGTTCTGCAACGGCGAGAATTGCTGATTCAGTAGCATTAAATACTCTATATACAACCATTCTTTCCATCATTCCTAACATCGAGCAAAAGGGAAACTAGGGGACAATTCCAAGAGAGTTCAAGTGTTCACATATTTGGAGTAAGATTATTTCTATCATTTATTGTTTATCCACTTTCTAGGCTTGGAATTCATGGGGAGAAATGGATTAGTTTAATGGGGAAGATGAATTCTTATCTCTAAAATGGGTTCTTGATTTCTAGACTCTATAATCTTATTTTATGGGTAAAAGATGTCTATATTGAGATGGTATTGCATGAATCTGATGAATTTCTAATAAGATCTCTAATCTAGCCTAGATTGTGATTATGAATAAATTAGGATTTGACCTCAACTTAGGCGTTTTTATTCTAATGATGGAATTGGTGGTCTAAATAGCCTAATTAACATCTGGGGAATAGATTTTAACGTCTATAAAGAAAATATCCTATTTCCACAATTGAAATTTCGATTTTGAACTTGTGGGACCAATTTCACCTATTATTTGTTGATTTTCGAGTAGTTTGACATTATAGTGATATTGGTATGATTAGTTTCTGATTCTAACTTAGATTTTGATAATGGCTATACTTTGGACATTTAGATGGTCTTCGAGAAGGAATTCACTCGTGTTTGATGGTTAGTGGCATTTGTTCGACAAATAAATTTTGGCATGTTGCCAAAGCTTTCTAAGTTTTACACATTGATGTATGTCAAATGAGGATTACACTAGGGCTTATTTTTTACAAAAAAAATACATCTTTTTTTCTCATTTTCTTTTAAAGAACATATTTTGGTTGAGTTCATTATGATTGACAAATTATTAAGCTTAGCTCTTGTCTATTAGGTTGCGTAACGATCCGTTCGGTCGTTATTGAACTTTTGACCCATTTACCCTCGTTGACCCTTCCTTGAGTCTCTATAGTGTGATCTTGACCCGCATGGATGGGTGACATGATTCCCGAGGAAGTCGAGAGTATTTTACGATGACTTATGTGAAGTAGAACCTTAAAGTGAAAAACGGTTAAGCGGTAGTTGACTTTTGAGTAAATGATCATTTTCGGAATTCCATCGGTTCCCTAAGGCCCGGAAGGTTGAGTATGACTTGGTGAGATAATAGATTCGCTTCTCGAGGCTCTTGGGAGCATTTTATTTTGTTGTTTGGAATCAAATTTTGGGTTTAGGGGTTGACTTGGTCAGAATACCTCAATTCAGAAATCTGAGGCGACGAGTGAGTTCGTAGCACATCCTTGTGTATGTTTGCGTATTTCATTTGTATCTGGGAGGCCTCGGGTTGGTGTCTAGATTTTGGTTGAAACTTATGAAAATGAGATTTTCTGGTTTTTTATGTTCCTGGGGCAAGACATTTTTTGCCCCTGTGAGTCTGGCCCAGCGACGATTGGGGACATAAGTGAAGTCTGCCCCAGCGGTCAATTTCTCTATAGGGGCGTGTGCACGGGTGTGGACTAGGTTCTGCAACGGCGAGAATTGCTTATTCAGTAGCATTAAATACTCTATTTACAACCATTCTATCTATCATTCCTAACTTCGAGCTAAGGGTAAACTAGGGGAGAATTCCAAGAGAGTTCAAGTGTTCACATCTTTGTAGTAAGATTATTTCTATCATTTATTGTTTATCCACTTTCTTGGCTTGGAATTCATGGGGAGAAATGGATTAGTTTAATGGGGAAGATGAATTCTTATCTCTAAAATGGGTTATTGATTTCTAGACTCTCTAATCTTATTTTATGGGTAAAAGATGTCTATATTGAGATGGTATTGCATGAATCTCATGGATTTCGAATAAGGTCTCTAATCAACCCAAGGTTGTGATTATTAATAAATTAGGATTTGACCTAAACTTAGGGATTTTTATTCTAATGATGGAATTGGTGGTATAAATAGCCTAATTAACATTTGGGGAATAGAATTTAACGTCTATTAAGAAAATATCCTATTTCCAGAATTGAAATTCCGATTATGACCTTGTGGGACCAATTTCACCTCTTATTTGTTGATTTTCGAGTAGTGTGACATTATAGTGATATTGGTATGATTAGTTTCTGATTCTAACTTAGATTTTGATAATGGCTAGACTTTGGACATTTAGAAGATCTTCGAGAAGGAATTCACTCGTGTTTGATGGTTAGTGGCATTTGTTCGACAAATAAATTTTGGCATGTTGCCAAAGCTTTCTAAGTTTTACACATTGATGTATGTCAAATGAGGATTACACTAGGGCTTATTTTTTACAAAAAAAATACATCTTTTTTTCTCATTTTCTTTTAAAGAACATATTTTGGTTGAGTTCATTATGATTGACAAATTATTAAGCTTAGCTCTTGTCTATTAGGTTGTGTAACGATCCGTTCGGTCGTTATTGAACTTTTGACCCATTTACCCTCGTTGACCCTTCCTTGAGTCTCTATAGTGTGATCTTGACCCGCATGTATGGGTGACATGATTCCCGAGGAAATCGAGAGTGTTTTACGATGACTTATGTGAAGTAGAACCTTAAAGTGAAAAACGGTTAAGCGGTAGTTGACTTTTGAGTAAATGATCATTTTCGGAATTCCATCGATTCCCTAAGGTCCGGAAGGTCGAGTATGCATTGGTGAGATAATAATATTCGGTTCCCGAGGCTCTTGGGAGCATTTTATTTTGTTGTTTGGAATCAAATTTTAGGTTTAGCGGTTGACTTGGTCAGCAATACCTAAATTCAGAAATCTGAGGCGACGAGTGTGTTCGTAGCACGTCTTTGTGTATGTTTGCGTATTTCATTTGTATCTGGGAGGCCTCGGGTTGGCGTCGGGATTCGGTTGAAACTTGTGAAAACTAGATTTTCTGGTTTTTTATGTTCCCGGGGCAATACATTTTTTGCCCCTGCGAGTATGGCCTAGCGAGGATTGGGGACTTAAGTGAAGTCCACCCCAGCGGTCAATATCTCTGTAGGGGCGTGTGCGCGGGTGTGGACTGGGTTCTGCAACGGCGAGAATTGCTGATTCAGTACCATTAAATACTCTATATACAACCATTCTTTCCATCATTCCTAACATCGAGCAAAAGGGAAACTAGGGGACAATTCCAAGAGAGTTCAAGTGTTCACATATTTGGAGTAAGATTATTTCTATCATTTATTGTTTATCCACTTTCTAGGCTTGGAATTCATGGGGAGAAATGGATTAGTTTAATGGGGAAGATGAATTCTTATCTCTAAAATGGGTTCTTGATTTCTAGACTCTATAATCTTATTTTATGGGTAAAAGATGTCTATATTGAGATGGTATTGCATGAATCTGATGAATTTCTAATAAGATCTCTAATCTAGCCTAGGTTGTGATTATGAATAAATTAGGATTTGACCTCAAATTAGGCGTTTTTATTCTAATGATGGAATTGGTGGTCTAAATAGCCTAATTAACATCTGGGGAACAGAATTTAACGTCTATAAAGAAAATATCCTATTTCCACAATTGAAATTCCGATTTTGAACTTGTGGGACCAATTTCACCTCTTATTTGTTGATTTTCGAGTAGTGTGACATTATAGTGATACTGGTATGATTAGTTTCTGATTCTAACTTAGATTTTGATAATGGCTATACTTTGGACATTTAGATGATCTTCGAGAAGGAATTCACTCGTGTTTGATGGTTAGTGGCATTTGTTCGACAAATAAATTTTGGCATGTTGCCAAAGCTTTCTAAGTTTTACACTTTGATGTATGTCAAATGAGGATTACACTAGGGCTTATTTTTTACAAAAAAAATACATCTTTTTTTCTCATTTTCTTTTAAAGAACATATTTGTGTTGAGTTCATTATGATTGACAAATTATTAAGCTTAGCTCTTGTCTATTAGGTTGTGTAACGATCCGTTCGGTCGTTATTGAACTTTTGACACATTTACCCTCGTTGACCCTTCCTTGAGTCTCTATAGTGTGATCTTGACCCGCATGGATGGGTGACATGATTCCTGAGGAAGTCGAGAGTGTTTTACGATGACTTATGTGAAGTAGAACCTTAAAGTGAAAAACGGTTAAGCGGTAGTTGACTTTTGAGTAAATGATCATTTTCGGAATTCCATCGATTCCCTAAGGTCCGGAAGGTCGAGTATGACTTCGGGAGATAATAGATTCGGTTCTCGAGGCTCTTGGGAGCATTTTATTTTGTTGTTTGGAATCAAATATTGGGTTTAGGGGTTGACTTGGTCAGCAATACCTCAATTCAGAAATCTGAGGCGACGAGTCAGTTCGTAGCACGTCTTTGTGTATGTTTGCGTATTTCATTTGTGTCTGGGATGCCTCGGGTTGGTGTCGGGATTTTGGGTGAAACTTATGAAAACTAGATTTTCTGGTTTTTTATGTTCCCGGGGCAAGACATTTTTTGCCCCTGCGAGTCTGGCCCAGCGAGGATTGGGGACTTAAGTGAAGTCTGCCCCAACGGTCAATTTCTCTGTAGGGGCGTGTGCACGGGTATGGACTGGGTTTCGCAACGGCGAGTATTGCTGATTCAGTAGCATTAAATACTCTATTTACAACCATTCTTTCCATCATTCCGAACTTCGAGCTAAGGGTAAACTAGGAGAGAATTCCAAGAGAGTTCAAGTTTTCACATATTTGGAGTAAGATTATTTCTATCATTTATTGTTTATCCACTTTCTAGGCTTGGAATTCATGGGGAGAAATGGAATAGTATAATGGGGAGATGAATTCTTATCTCTAAAATGGGTTATTGATTTCTAGACTCTCTAATCTTATTTTATGGGTAAAAGATGTCTATATTGAGATGGTATTGCATGAATCTCATGAATTTCAAATAAGGTCTCTAATCTAGCCAAGGTTGTGATTATTAATAAATTAGGATTTGACCTAAACTTAGGGATTTTTATTCTAATGATGGAATTGGTGGTCTAAATAGCCTAATTAACGTTTGGGGAATAGAATTTAACGTCTATAAATAAAATATCCTATTTCCACAATTGAAATTCCGATTTTGAACTTGTGGGACCAATTTCACCTCTTATTTGTTGATTTTCGAGTAGTGTGACATTATAGTGATATTGGTATGATTAGTTTCTGATTCTAACTTATATTTTGATAATGGCTAGACTTTGGATATTTAGAATCTCTTCGAGAAGGAATTCACTCGTGTTTGATGGTTCGTGGCTTTGTTCGACAAATAAATTTGAGCATGTTGCCAAAGCTATCTTAGTTTTACACATTGATGTATGTCAAATGAGGATTACACTAGGGCTTATTTTTTACAAAAAAAATACATCTTTTTTTCTCATTTTCTTTTAAAGAACATATTGTGGTTGAGTTCATTATGATTGACAAATTATTAAGCTTAGCTCTTGTCTATTAGGTTGTGTAACGATCCGTTCGGTCGTTATTGAACTTTTGACCCATTTACCCTCGTTGACCCTTCCTTGAGTCTCTATAGTGTGATCTTGACCCGCATGGATGGGTGACATGATTCCCGAGGAAGTCGAGAGTGTTTTACGATGACTTATGTGAATTAGAACCTTAAAGTGAAAAACGGTTAAGCGGTCGTTGACTTTTGAGTAAATGATCATTTTCGGAATTCCATCGATTCCCTAAGGTCCGGAAGGTCGAGTATGACTTGGTGAGATAATAGATTCGGTTCTCGAGGCTCTTGGGAGCATTTTATTTTGTTGTTTGGAATCAAATTTTGGGTTTTGGAGTTGACTTGGTCAGCAATACCTCAATTCAGAAATCTGAGGCGACGAGTCAGTTCGTAGCACGTGTTTGTGTATGTTTGCGTATTTCATTTGTGTCTGGGATGCCTCGGGTTGGTGTCGGGATTTTGGGTGAAACTTATGAAAACTAGATTTTCTGGTTTTTTATGTTTCCGGGGCAAGACATTTTTTGCCCCTGCGAGTCTGGCCCAGCGAGGATTGGGGACTTAAGTGAAGTCTGCCCCAACGGTCAATTTCTCTGTAGGGGCGTGTGCACGGGTATGGACTGGGTTCTGCAACGGTGAGTATTGCTGATTCAGTAGCATTAAATACTCTATTTACAACCATTCTTTCCATCATTCCGAACTTCGAGCTAAGGGTAAACTAGGAGAGAATTCCAAGAGAGTTCAAGTTTTCACATATTTGGAGTAAGATTATTTCTATCATTTATTGTTTATCCACTTTCTAGGATTGGAATTCATGGGGAGAAATGGATTAGTTTAATGGGGAAGATGAATTCTTATCTCTAAAATGGGTTCTTGATTTCTAGACTCTATAATCTTATTTTATGGGTAAAAGATGTCAATATTGAGATGGTATTGCATGAATCTCATGAATTTCTAATAAGATCTCTAATCTAACCTAGGTTGTGATTATGAATAAATTAGGATTTGACCTCAACTTAGGCGTTTTTATTCTAATGATGGAATTGGTGGTCTAAATAACCTAATTAACAATTGGGGAATAGAATTTAACGTCTATAAAGAAAATATCCTATTTCCACAATTAAAATTCCGATTTTGACCTTGTGGGACCAATTTCACCTCTTATTAGTTGATTGTCGAGTAGTGTGACATTATAGTGATATGGGTATGATTAGTTTCTGATTCTAACTTAGATTTTGATAATGGCTAAAATTTGGATATTTAGAATCTCTTCGAGTAGGAATACACTTGTGTTTGATGGTTCATGGCATCTGTTCGAAAAATAAATTTGAGCATGTTGCCAAAGCTATCTTAGTTTTACACATTGATGTATGTCAAATGAGGATTACACTAGGGCTTATTTTTTACAAAAAAAATACATCTTTTTTTCTCATTTTCTTTTAAAGAACATATTGTGGTTGAGTTCATTATGATTGACAAATTATTAATCTTTGCTCTTGTCTATTAGGTTGTGTAACGATCTGTTCGGTCGTTATTGAACTTTTGACCCATTTACCATCGTTGACCCTTCCTTGAGTCTCTATAGTGTGATCTTGGCCCGCATGGATGGGGACATGATTCCCGAGGAAGTCGAGAGTGTTTTACGATGACTTATGTGAAGTAGAACCTTAAAGTGAAAAACGGTTAAGCGGTCGTTGACTTTTGAGTAAATGATCATTTTCAGAATTCCATCGATTCCCTAAGGTCCGGAAGGTCGTGTATGACTTGGTGAGATAATAGATTCGGTTCTCAAGGCTCTTGGGATCATTTTATTTTGTTGTTTGGAATCAAATTTTGGGTTTATGGGTTGACTTTGTCAACAATACCTCAATTTAGAAATTTGAGGCGACGAGTGAGTTCGTAGCACGTCTTTGTGTATGTTTGCGTATTTCATTTGTATCTGGGAGGCCTCGGGTTGGTGTCGGGATTTTGGGTGGAACTTATGAAAACTAGATTTTCTGGTTTTTTATGTTCCCGGGGCAAGACATTTTTTGCCCCTGCGAGTCTGGCCCAGCGAGGATTGGGGACTTAAGTGAAGTCTGCCCCAACGGTCAATTTCTCTGTAGGGGCGTGTGCACGGGTATGGACTGGGTTCTGCAACGGCGAGTATTGCTGATTCAGTAGCATTAAATACTCTATTTACAACCATTCTTTCCATCATTCCGAACTTCGAGCTAAGGGTAAACTAGGAGAGAATTCCAAGAGAGTTCAAGTTTTCACATATTTGGAGTAAGATTATTTCTATCATTTATTGTTTATCCACTTTCTAGGCTTGGAATTCATGGGGAGAAATGGAATAGTATAATGGGGAGATGAATTCTTATCTCTAAAATGGGTTATTGATTTCTAGACTCTCTAATCTTATTTTATGGGTAAAAGATGTCTATATTGAGATGGTATTGCATGAATCTCATGAATTTCAAATAAGGTCTCTAATCTAGCCAAGGTTGTGATTATTAATAAATTAGGATTTGACCTAAACTTAGGGATTTTTATTCTAATGATGGAATTGGTGGTCTAAATAGCCTAATTAACGTTTGGGGAATAGAATTTAACGTCTATAAATAAAATATCCTATTTCCACAATTGAAATTCCGATTTTGAACTTGTGGGACCAATTTCACCTCTTATTTGTTGATTTTCGAGTAGTGTGACATTATAGTGATATTGGTATGATTAGTTTCTGATTCTAACTTATATTTTGATAATGGCTAGACTTTGGATATTTAGAATCTCTTCGAGAAGGAATTCACTCGTGTTTGATGGTTCGTGGCACCTGTTCGACAAATAAATTTGAGCATGTTGCCAAAGCTATCTTAGTTTTACACATTGATGTATGTCAAATGAGGATTACACTAGGGCTTATTTTTTACAAAAAAAATACATCTTTTTTTCTCATTTTCTTTTAAAGAACATATTGTGGTTGAGTTCATTATGATTGACAAATTATTAAGCTTAGCTCTTGTCTATTAGGTTGTGTAACGATCCGTTCGGTCGTTATTGAACTTTTGACCCATTTACCCTCGTTGACCCTTCCTTGAGTCTCTATAGTGTGATCTTGACCCGCATGGATGGGTGACATGATTCCCGAGGAAGTCGAGAGTGTTTTACGATGACTTATGTGAATTAGAACCTTAAAGTGAAAAACGGTTAAGCGGTCGTTGACTTTTGAGTAAATGATCATTTTCGGAATTCCATCGATTCCCTAAGGTCCGGAAGGTCGAGTATGACTTGGTGAGATAATAGATTCGGTTCTCGAGGCTCTTGGGAGCATTTTATTTTGTTGTTTGGAATCAAATTTTGGGTTTTGGAGTTGACTTGGTCAGCAATACCTCAATTCAGAAATCTGAGGCGACGAGTCAGTTCGTAGCACGTGTTTGTGTATGTTTGCGTATTTCATTTGTGTCTGGGATGCCTCGGGTTGGTGTCGGGATTTTGGGTGAAACTTATGAAAACTAGATTTTCTGGTTTTTTATGTTTCCGGGGCAAGACATTTTTTGCCCCTGCGAGTCTGGCCCAGCGAGGATTGGGGACTTAAGTGAAGTCTGCCCCAACGGTCAATTTCTCTGTAGGGGCGTGTGCACGGGTATGGACTGGGTTCTGCAACGGTGAGTATTGCTGATTCAGTAGCATTAAATACTCTATTTACAACCATTCTTTCCATCATTCCGAACTTCGAGCTAAGGGTAAACTAGGAGAGAATTCCAAGAGAGTTCAAGTTTTCACATATTTGGAGTAAGATTATTTCTATCATTTATTGTTTATCCACTTTCTAGGATTGGAATTCATGGGGAGAAATGGATTAGTTTAATGGGGAAGATGAATTCTTATCTCTAAAATGGGTTCTTGATTTCTAGACTCTATAATCTTATTTTATGGGTAAAAGATGTCAATATTGAGATGGTATTGCATGAATCTCATGAATTTCTAATAAGATCTCTAATCTAACCTAGGTTGTGATTATGAATAAATTAGGATTTGACCTCAACTTAGGCGTTTTTATTCTAATGATGGAATTGGTGGTCTAAATAACCTAATTAACAATTGGGGAATAGAATTTAACGTCTATAAAGAAAATATCCTATTTCCACAATTAAAATTCCGATTTTGACCTTGTGGGACCAATTTCACCTCTTATTAGTTGATTGTCGAGTAGTGTGACATTATAGTGATATGGGTATGATTAGTTTCTGATTCTAACTTAGATTTTGATAATGGCTAAAATTTGGATATTTAGAATCTCTTCGAGTAGGAATACACTTGTGTTTGATGGTTCATGGCATCGTTCGAAAAATAAATTTGAGCATGTTGCCAAAGCTATCTTAGTTTTACACATTGATGTATGTCAAATGAGGATTACACTAGGGCTTATTTTTTACAAAAAAAATACATCTTTTTTTCTCATTTTCTTTTAAAGAACATATTGTGGTTGAGTTCATTATGATTGACAAATTATTAATCTTTGCTCTTGTCTATTAGGTTGTGTAACGATCTGTTCGGTCGTTATTGAACTTTTGACCCATTTACCATCGTTGACCCTTCCTTGAGTCTCTATAGTGTGATCTTGGCCCGCATGGATGGGGACATGATTCCCGAGGAAGTCGAGAGTGTTTTACGATGACTTATGTGAAGTAGAACCTTAAAGTGAAAAACGGTTAAGCGGTCGTTGACTTTTGAGTAAATGATCATTTTCAGAATTCCATCGATTCCCTAAGGTCCGGAAGGTCGTGTATGACTTGGTGAGATAATAGATTCGGTTCTCAAGGCTCTTGGGATCATTTTATTTTGTTGTTTGGAATCAAATTTTGGGTTTTGGAGTTGACTTTGTCAACAATACCTCAATTTAGAAATTTGAGGCGACGAGTGAGTTCGTAGCACGTCTTTGTGTATGTTTGCGTATTTCATTTGTATCTGGGAGGCCTCGGGTTGGTGTCGGGATTTTGGGTGGAACTTATGAAAACTAGATTTTCTGGTTTTTTATGTTCCCGGGGCAAGACATTTTTTGCCCCTTCGAGTCTGGCCCAGCGAGGATTTGGGACTTAAGTGAAGTCTGCCCCAGTGGTCAATTTCTCTGTAGGGGCGTGTGCGCGGGTGTGGACTGGGTTCTGCAACGGCGAGTATTGCTGATTCAGTAGCATTAAATACTCTATATTCAACCATTCTTTCCATCATTCCTAACTTCGAGCAAAAGGGAAACTAGGGGAGAATTCCAAGAGAGTTCAAGTGTTCACATATTTGGAGTAAGATTATTTCTATCATTTATTATTTATCCACTTTCTAGGATTGGAATTCATGGGGAGAAATGGATTAGTTTAATGGGGAAGATGAATTCTTATCTCTAAAATGGGTTCTTGATTTCTAGACTCTATAATCTTATTTTATGGGTAAAAGATGTCTATATTGAGATGGTATTGCATGAATCTCATGAATTTCTAATAAGATCTCTAATCTAACCTAGGTTGTGATTATGAATAAATTAGGATTTGACCTCAACTTAGGCGTTTTTATTCTAATGATGGAATTGGTGGTCTAAATAGCCTAATTAACATCTGGGGAATAGAATTTAACGTCCATAAAGAAAATATCATATTTCCACAATTGAAATTCCGATTTTGAACTTGTGGGACCAATTTCACCTCTTATTTGTTGATTTTCGAGTAGTGTGACATTATAGTGATATTGGTATGATTAGTTTCTGATTCTAACTTAGATTTTGATAATGGCTAGACTTTGGATATTTAGAATCTCTTCGAGAAGGAATTCACTCGTGTTTGATGGTTCGTGGCACCTGTTCGACAAATAAATTTGAGCATGTTGCCAAAGCTATCTTAGTTTTACACATTGATGTATGTCAAATGAGGATTACACTAGGGCTTATTTTTTACAAAAAAAATACATCTTTTTTTCTCATTTTCTTTTAAAGAACATATTGTGGTTGAGTTCATTATGATTGACAAATTATTAAGCTTAGCTCTTGTCTAATAGGTTGTGTAACGATCCGTTCGGTCGTTATTGAACTTTTGACCCATTTACCCTCGTTGACCCTTCCTTGAGTCTCTATAGTGTGATCTTGACCAGGATGGATGGGCGACATGATTCCCGAGGAAGTCGAGAGTGTTTTACGATGACTTATGTGAAGTAGAACCTTAAAGTGAAAAATGGTTAAGCGGTAGTTGACTTTTGAGTGAATGATCATTTTAGGAATTCCATCGATTCCCTAAGGTCCAGGAGGTCGAGTATGACTTGGTGAGATAATAGATTCGGTTCTCGAGGCTCTTGGGAGCATTTTATGTTGTTGTTTGGAATCAAATTTTGGGTTTAGGGGTTGACTTGGTCAGCAATACCTCAATTTAGAAATTTGAGGCGACGAGTGAGTTCGTAGCACGTCTTTGTGTATGTTTGCGTATTTCATTTGTATCTGGGAGGCCTCGGGTTGGTGTCGGGATTTTGGGTGAAACTTATGAAAACTAGATTTTCTGGTTTTGGGCAATAAATATTTTGCCCTTGTGAGTCTGGCCCAGCGAGGATTGGGGACTTAAGTGAAGTCCGCCCCAGCGGTCAATTTCTCTGTAGGGGCGTGTGGAGTGGGTTCCGCAACGGCGAGAATTGCTGATTCAGTAGCATTAAATACTCTATTTACAACCATTCTTTCCATCATTCCTAACTTCGAGCTAAGGGTAAACTAGCGGAGAATTCCAAGAGAGTTCTAGTGTTCACATATTTGGAGTAAGATTATTTCTATCATTTATTGTTTATCCAGTTTCTAGGCTTGGAATATATGGGGTGAATAGTTTAATGGGGAAGATGAATTCTTATCTCTAAAATGGGTTATTGATTTCTAGACTCTATAATCTTATTTTATGGGTAAAAGATGACTATATTGAGATGGTATTGCATGAATCTCATGAATTTCTAATAAGATCTCTAATCTAGCCTAGGTTGTGATTATGAATAAATTAGGATTTGACCTCAACTTAGGCGTTTTTATTCTAATGATGGAATTGGTGGTCTAAATAGCCTAATTAACATTTGGGGAATAGAATTTAACGTCTATAAAGAAAATGTCCTATTTCCACCATTGAAATTCCAATTTTGACCTTGTGGGACCAATTTCACCTCTTATTTGTTGATTTTCGAGTAGTGTGACATTATAGTGATATTGGTATGATTAGTTTCTGATTCTAACTTAGATTTTCATACTGCCTAGACTTTGGATATTTAGAATCTCTTCGAGAAGGAATTCACTCGTGTTTGATGGTTCGTGTCACCTGTTCGACAAATAAATTTGCGCATGTTGCCAAAGCTATCTTAGTTTTACACATTGATGTATGTCAAATTAGGATTACACTAGGGCTTATTATTTACAAAAAAATACATCTTTTTTTCTCATTTTCTTTTAAAGAACATATTGTGGTTGAGTTCATTATGATTCACAAATTATTAAGCTTAGCTCTTGTCCATTAGGTTGTGTAACTATCCATTCGGTCGTTATTGAACTTTTGATCCATTTACCATCGTTGACCCTTCCTCGAGTCTCGTTAGAGTGATCTTGACCCGCATGGATGGGCGACATGATTCCCGTGGAAGTCAAGAGTGTTTTACGATGACTTATGTGTAGTAGAACCTTATAGTGAAAAACGGTTAAGCGGTAGTTGACTTGTGAGCAAATGACCATTTTCGGAATTCCATCATATTCCCTAAGGTCCGGAAGGTCGATTATGACTTTGTGAGATAATAGATTCCGGTTCTCGTGGCTGTTAGGAGCATTTTGTTATGTTGTTTGGAATCAAATTTTGGGTTTAGGGGTTGACTTGGTCAGCAATACCTCAATTCAGAAATCTGAAGCGACGAGTGAGTTCGTAGCACGTCTTTGTGTATGTTTGCATATTTCATTTGTATCTGGGAGGCCTCGGGTTGGCGTCGGGATTTTGGGTGAAACTTATGAAAACTAAATTTTCTGGTTTTTTATGTTCCCGGGGCAAGACATTTTTTGCCCCTGCGAGTCTTGCCCAGCGAGGATTGGGGACTTAAGTGAAGTCCGCCCCAACGGTCAATTTCTCTGTCGGGGCGTGCGCGCGAGTGTGGACTGGGTTCTGCAACGGCGAGAATTGTTGATTCAGTAGCATTAAATACTCTATTTACAACCATTCATTCCATCATTCCTAACTTCGACCTAAGGGTAAACTAGGGGAGAATTCCAAGAGAGTTCAAGTCTTCACATATTTGGAGTAAGATTATTTCTATCATTTATTGTTTATCCACTTTCTAGGCTTGGAATTCATGGGGAGAAATGGATTAGTTTAATGGGGAAGAAGAATTCTTTTCTCTAAAATGGGTTATTGATTTCTAGACTCTCTAATCTTATTTTATGGGTAAAATATGTCTATATTGAGATGGTATTGCATGAATCTCATGAATTTCTAATAAGATCTCTAATCTAGCCTAGGTTGTGATTATGAATAAATTAGGATTTGACCTCAACTTAGGCATTTTAATTCTAATGATGGAATTGGTGGTCTAAATAGCCTAATTAACATCTGGGGAATAGAATTTAACATCTATAAAGATAATATCCTATTTCCACAATTGAAATTCCGATTTTGAACTTGTGGGACCAATTTCACCTCTTATTTGTTGATTTTCGAGTAGTGTGACATTATAGTGATATTGGTATGATTAGTTTCTGATTCTAACTTAGATTTTGATAATGGCTTGACTTTGGATATTTAGA
Organism: Anisodus tanguticus; assembly: GCA_034509755.1. Taxonomy (NCBI): domain Eukaryota; kingdom Viridiplantae; phylum Streptophyta; class Magnoliopsida; order Solanales; family Solanaceae; genus Anisodus; species Anisodus tanguticus. The sequence continues at coordinate 24,722,598 of CM067552.1, read as the reverse complement.
ATCTCTTCCAGAAGGAATTCACTCGTGTTTGATGGTTCGTGGCACCTGTTCGACAAATATATTTGAGCATGTTGCCAAAGCTATCTTAGTTTTACACATTGATGTATGTGAAATGAGGATTACACTAGGGCTTATTTTTTACAAAAAATATACATCTTTTTTTCTCATTTTCTTTTAAAGAACATATTGTGGTTTAGTTCATTATGATTAACAAATTATTAATCTTAGCTCTTGTCTATTAGGTTGTGTAACGATCCGTTCGGTCGTTATTGAACTTTTGACCCATTCACCCTCGTTGACCCTTCCTTGAGTCTCTATAGTGTGATCTTGACCCGAATGGATGGGCGACATGATTCCCGAGGAAGTCGAGAGTGTTTTACGATGACTTATGTGAAGTAGAACCTTATAGTGAAAAACGGTTAATCGCTAGTTGACTTTTGAGCAAATGACCATTTTCGGAATTCCATCATATTCCCTAAGGTCCGGAAGGTCGATTATGACTTTGTGAGATAATAGATTCCGGTTCTCGTGGCTGTTAGGAGCATTTTGTTATGTTGTTTGGAATCAAATTTTCGGTTTAGGGGTTGACTTGTCAGCAATACCTCAATTCAGAAATCTGAGGCGACGAGTGAGTTCATAGCACGTCTTTGTGTATGTTTGCGTATTTCATTTGTATCTGGGAGGCCTCGAGTTGGCGTCGGGATTTTGGGTGAAACTGATGAAAACTAGATTTTCTGGCTTTTTATGTTCCCGGGGCAAGACATTTTTTGCCCCTGCGAGTCTGACCCAGCGAGGATTGGGGACTTAAGTGAAGTCTGCCCCAGCGGACAATTTCTCTGTAGGGGCGTGTGCGCGGGTGTAGACTGGGTTCTGCAAGGGCGAGAATTGGTTATTCAGTAGCATTAAATACTCTATTTACAACCATTCATTCCATCATTCCTAACTTCGAGCTAAGGGTAAACTAGGGGAGAATTGCAAGAGAGTTCAAGTCTTCACATTTTTGGAGTAAGATTATTTATATCATTTATTGTTTATCCACTTTCTAGGCTTGGAATTCATGGGGAGAAATGGATTAGTTTAATGGGGAAGAAGAATTCTTTTCTCTAAAATGGGTAATTGATTTCTAGACTCTCTAATCTTATTTTATGGGTAAAATATGTCTATATTGAGATGGTATTGCATGAATATCATGAATTTCTAATAAGATCTCTAATCTAGCCAAGGTTGTGATTATGAATAAATTAAGATTTGACCTCATCTTAGGGGGTTTTATTCTAATGATGGAATTGGTGGTCTAAATAGCCTAATTAACATTTAGGGAATAGAATTTAACGTCTATAAAGAAAAATCCTATTTCCACATCTGAAATTCCGATTTTGACCTTGTGGGACCAATTTCAACTCTTATTAGTTGATTTTCGAGTAGTGTGACATTATAGTGATATGGGTATGAGTAGTTTATGATTCTAACTTAGATTTTGATAATGGCTATAGTTTGGACATTTAGAAGCTCTTCGAGAAGGAATTCACTCGTGTTTGATGTATGTCAAATGAGGATTACACTAGGGCTTATTTTTTACAAAAAAATAAATCTTTCTTTCTCATTTTCTTTTAAAGAACATATTGTGGCTGAGTTCATCATGATTGACAAATTATTAAGCTTAGCTCTTGTCTATTAGGTTGTGTAACGATCCATTCGGTCGTTATTGAACTTTTGACCCATTTAACCAAATTGACCGGTCCTCGAGTCTTGTAATTATGATTTTGACCCGCAGGGATGGGAGGCATGATTCCCGAGGAAGTTGAGAGTGTTTTATGATGACTTATGTGAAGTAGAATCTTAAAGTGAAAAACGGTTAAGCGGTAGTTGACTTTTGAGTAAATGATTATCTTTGGAATTTCGTCGATTCCCTAAGGTCCGAAATGTTGAGTATGACTTGGTGAGATAGTAGATTCGGTTCTCGAGGCTCTTGGGAGCATTTCGTTTTGTTGTTTGGAATCAAATTTTGGGTTTAGGGGTTGACTTGGTCAGTAATACCTCAATTCAGAAATCTGAGGTGACGAGTGAGTTCCCAGCACGTCTCTGTGTATGTTTGCGTATTTCATTTTATCAGGGAGGCCTCGGGTTGTTGTCGGGATATTGGGTGAAACTTATGAAAACTAGATTTTTTGGTTTTTATGTTCCCGGGGCAAGACATTTTTTGCCCCTGCGAGTCTGGCCCAGCGAGGATTGGGGACTTAAGTGAAGTCTGCCCCAGCGGACAATTTCTCTGTAGGGGCGTGTGCGCGGGTGTGGACTGGGTTCTGCAAGGGCGAGAATTGCTGATTCAGTAGCATTAAATACTCAATTTACAACCATTCTTTCCATCATTCCTAACTTAGAGCTAAGGGTAAACTAGGGGAGAATTCCAAGAGAGTTCAAGTCTTCACATCTTTGGAGTAAGATTATTTCTATCATTTATTGTTTATCCACTTTCTAGGCTTGGAATTCATGGGGAGAAATGGATTAGTTTAATGGGGAAGATGAATTCTTATCTCTAAAATGGGTAATTGATTTCTAGACTCTCTAATCTTATTTTATGGGTAAAATATGTCTATATTGAGATGGTATTGCATGAATATCATGAATTTCTAATAAGATCTCTAATCTAGCCAAGGTTGTGATTATGAATAAATTAAGATTTGACCTCATCTTAGGGGGTTTTATTCTAATGATGGAATTGGTGGTCTAAATAGCCTAATTAACATTTGGGGAATAGAATTTAACGTCTATAAAGAAAATATACTATTTCCACAATTGAAATTCCGATTTTGACCTTGTGGGACCAATTTCAACTCTTATTAGTTGATTTTCGAGTAGTGTGACATTTATGGGTATGAGTAGTTTCTGATTCTAACTTAGATTTTGATAATGGCTATAGTTTGGACATTTAGAAGCTCTTCGAGAAGGAATTCACTCGTGTGTGATGGTTCGTGGCATCTGTTCGACAAATAAATTTTAGCATGTTGCCAAAGCTTTCTTAGTTTTACACATTGATGTATGTCAAATGAGGATTACACTAGGGTTTATTTTTTACAAAAAAATAAATCTTTCTTTCTCATTTTCTTTTAAAGAACATATTGTGGCTGAGTTCATCATGATTGACAAATTATTAATCTTAGCTCTTGTCTATTAGGTTGTGTAACGATCCATTCGGTCGTTATTGAACTTTTGACCCATTTACCCAAATTGACCGTTCCTCGAGTCTTGTTAGTATAATTTTGACCCACAGGGATGGGAGACATGATTCCCGAGGAAGTTGAGAGTGTTTTACGATGACTTATGTGAAGTAGAATCTTAAAGTGAAAAACGGTTAAGCGGTAGTTGACTTTTTAGTAAATGATTATCTTTGGAATTCCGTCGATTCCCTAATGTCCGAAATGTCGAGTATGACTTGGTGAGATAGTAGATTCGGTTCTCGAGGCTCTTGGGAGCATTTCGTTTTGTTGTTTGGAATCAAATTTTGGGTTTAGGGGTTGACATGGTCAGAAATACCTCAATTCAGAAATTTGAGGCGACGAGTGAGTTCCCAGCACGTCTCTATGTATGTTTGCGTATTTCATTTGTATCAGGGAGGCCTCGGGTTGTTGTCGGGATTTTGGGTGAAACTTATGAAAACTAGATTTTCTGGCATTTTATGTTCCCGGGGCAAGACATTTTTTTCCCCTGACAGTCTGGCCCAGCGAGGATTGGGGACTTAAGTGAAGTCTGCCCCAGCGGACAATTTCTCTGTAGGGGCGTGTGCGCGGGTGTGGACTGGGTTCTGCAAGGGCGAGAATTGCTGATTCAGTAGCATTAAATACTCAATTTACAACCATTCTTTCCATCATTCCTAACTTAGAGCTAAGGGTAAACTAGGGGAGAATTCCAAGAGAGTTCAAGTCTTCACATCTTTGGAGTAAGATTATTTCTATCATTTATTGTTTATCCACTTTCTAGGCTTGGAATTCATGGGGAGAAACGGATTAGTTTAATGGGGAAGATGAATTCTTATCTCTAAAATGGGTAATTGATTTCTAGACTCTCTAATCTTATTTTATGGGTAAAATATGTCTATATTGAGATGGTATTGCATGAATATCATGAATTTCTAATAAGATCTCTAATCTAGCCTAGGTTGTGATTATGAATAAATTAAGATTTGACCTCATCTTAGGGGGTTTTATTCTAATGATGTAATTGGTGGTCTAAATAGCCTAATTAACATTTGGGGAATAGAATTTAACGTCTATAAATAAAATATCCTATTTCCACAATTGAAATTCCGATTTTGACCTTGTGGGACCAATTTCAACCCTTATTAGTTGATTTTCGAGTAGTGTGACATTATAGTGATATGGGTATGAGTAGTTTCTGATTCTAACTTAGATTTTGATAATGGCTATAGTTTGGACATTTAGAAGCTCTTCGAGAAGGAATTCACTCGCGTTTGATGGTTCGTGGCATCTGTTCGACAAATAAATTTTAGCATGTTGCCAAAGCTTTCTTAGTTTTACACATTGATGTATGTCAAATGAGGATTACACAAGGGCTTATTTTTTACAAAAAAATAAATCTTTCTTTCTCATTTTCTTTTAAAGAACATATTGTGGCTGAGTTCATCATGATTGACAAATTATTAAGCTTAGCTCTTGTCTATTAGGTTGTGTAACGATCCATTCGGTCGTTATTGAACTTTTGACCCATTTACCCAAATTGACCGTTCCTCGAGTCTTGTTAGTATGATTTTGACCCACAGGGATGGGAGACATGATTCCCGAGGAAGTTGAGAGTGTTTTACGATGACTTATGTGAAGTAGAATCTTATAGTGAAAAACGGTTAAGCGGTAGTTGACTTTTGAGTAAATGATTATCTTTGGAATTCCGTCGATTCCCTAAGGTCCGAAATGTCGAGTAACACTTGGTGAGATAGTAGATTCGGTTCCCGAGGCTCCTGGGAGCATTTCGTTTTGTTGTTTGGAATCAAATTTAGGGTTTAGGGGTTGACTTGGTCAGTAATACCTCAATTCAGAAATCTGAGGCGACGAGTGAGTTCCCAGCACGTCTCTGTGTATGTTTGCGTATTTCATTTGTATCAGGGAGGCATCGGGTTATTGTCGGGATTTTGGGTGAAACTTATGAAAACTAGATTTTCTGGCTTTTTATGTTCCCGGGGCAAGACATTTTTTGCCCCTGCGAGTCTGGCCCAACGAGGATTGGGGATTTAAGTGAAGTCTGCCCCAGCGGATAATTTCTCTGTAGGGGCGTGTGCGCGGGTGTGGACTGGGTTTTGCAAGGGCGAGAATTGCTGATTCAGTAGCATTAAATACTCAATTTACAACCATTCTTTCCATCATTCCTAACTTAGAGCTAAGGGTAAACTAGGGGAGAAGTCCAAGAGAGTTGAAGTCTTCACATCTTTGGAGTATGATTATTTCTATCATTTATTGTCTATCCACTTTTTAGGCTTGGAATTCATGGGGAGAAACGAATTAGTTTAATGGGGAAGATGAATTCTTATCTCTAAAATGGGTAATTGATTTCTAGACTCTCTAATCTTATTTTATGGGTAAAATATGTCTATATTGAGATGGTATTGCATGAATATCATGAATTTCTATTAAGATCTCTAATATAGCCTAGGTTGTGATTATGAATAAATTAAGATTTGACCTCATCTTAGGGGTTTTTATTCTAATGATGGAATTGGTGGTCTAAATAGCCTAATTAACATTTGGGGAATAGAATTTAACGTCTATAAAGAAAATATCGTATTTCCAAAATTGAAATTCCGATTTTGACCTTGTGGGACCAATTTCAACTCTTATTAGTTGATTTTCGAGTAGTGTGACATTATAGTGATATGGGTATGAGTATTTTATGATTCTAACTTAGATTTTGATAATGGCTATAGTTTGGACATTTAGAAGCTCTTCGAGAAGGAATTCACTCGTGTTTGATGGTTCGTGGCATCTGTTCGACAAATAAATTTTAGCATGTTGCCAAAGCTTTCTTAGTTTTACACATTGATGTATGTCAAATGAGGATTATCACTAGGGCTTATTTTTTTTAAAAAAAATACATCTTTTTTTCTCATTTTCTTTTAAAGAACATATTGTGGCTGAGTTCATCATGATTGACAAATTATTAAGCTTAGCTCTTGTCTATTAGGTTGTGTAACGATCCATTCGGTCGTTATTGAACTTTTGACCCATTTACCCAAATTGACCGTTCCTCGAGTCTCGTTAGTGTGATTTTGACCCGCAGGGATGGGAGATATGATTCCCGAGGAAGTTGAGAGTGTTTTACGATGACTTATGTGAAGTAGAATCTTAAAGTGAAAAACGGTTAAGCGATAGTTGACTTTTGAGTAAATGATTATCTTTGGAATTCCGTCGATTCCCTAAGGTCCGAAATGTCGAGTATGACTTGGTGAGATAGTAGATTCGGTTCTCGAGGCTCTTTGGAGCATTTCGTTTTGTTGTTTGGAATCAAATTTTGGGTTTAGGGGTTGACTTGGGCAGTAATACCTCAATTCAGAAATCTGAGGCGACGAGTGAGTTCCCAGCATGTCTCTGTGTATGTTTGCGTATTTCATTTGTATCAGGGAGGCCTCGGGTTGCTGTCGGGATTTTGGGTGAAACTTATGAAAACTAGATTTTCTGGCTTTTTATGTTCACGGGGCAAGACATTTTTTGCCACTACGAGTCTGTCCCAGCGAGGATTGGGGACTTAAGTGAAGTCTGCCCCAGCGGACAATTTCTCTGTAGGGGCGTGTGCGCGGGTGTGGACTGGGTTCTGCAAGGGCGAGAATTGCTGATTCAGTTGCATTAAATACTCAATTTACAACCATTCTTTCCATCATTCCTAGCTTCGAGCTAAGGGTAAACTATGGGAGAATTCCAAGAGAGTTCAAGTCTTCACATCTTTGGAGTAAGATTCTTTCTATCATTTATTGTTTATCCATTTTCTAGGCTTGTAATTCATGGGGAGAAACAGATTAGTTTAATGGGGAAGATGAATTCTTATCTCTAAAATGGGTAATTGATTTCTAGACTCTCTAATCTTATTTTATGGGTAAAATATGTCTATATTGAGATGGTATTGCATGAATATCATGAATTTCTAATAAGATCTCTAATCTAGCCAAGGTTGTGATTATGAATAAATTAAGATATGACCTCATCTTAGGGGGTTTTATTCTAATGATGGAATTGGTGGTCTAAATAGCCTAATTAACATTTGGGGAATAGAATTTAACGTCTATAAAGAAAATATCCTATTTCCACAATTGAAATTCCGATTTTGACCTTGTGGGACCAATTTCAACTCTTATTAGTTGATTTTCGAGTAGTGTGACATTATAGTGATATGGGTATGAGTAGTTTCTGATTCTAACTTAGATTTTGATAATGGCTATAGTTTGGACATTTAGAAGCTCATCGGGAAGGAATTCACTCGTGTTTGATGGTTCGTGGCATCTGTTCGACAAATAAATTTTAGCATGTTGCCAAAGCTTTCTTAGTTTTACACATTGATGTATGTCAAATGAGGATTACACTAGGGCTTATTTTTTACAAAAAAAATACATCTTTTTTTCTCATTTTATTTTAAAGAACATATTGTGGCTGAGTTCATCATGATTGACAAATTATTAAGCTTAGCTCTTGTCTATTAGGTTGTGTAACGATCCATTCGGTCGTTATTGAACTTTTGACCCATTTACCCAAATTGACCGTTCCTCGAGTCTCGTTAGTGTGATTTTGACCCGCAGGGATAGGAGACATGATTCCCGAGGAAGTCGAGAGTGTTTTACGATGACTTATGTGAAATAGAATCTTAAAGTGAATAACGGTTAAGCGGTAGTTGACTTTTTAGTAAATGATTATCTTTGGAATTCTGTCGATTCCCTAAGGTCCGAAATGTCGAGTATGACTTGGTGAGATAGTAGATTCGTTTCTTGAGGCTCTTGGGAGCATTTCGTTTTGTTGTTTGGAATCGAATTTAGGGTTTAGGGGTTGACTTGGTCAGTAATACCTCAATTCAGAAATCTGAGGCGACGAGTGAGTTCCCAGCACGTCTCTGTGTATGTTTGCGTATTTCATTTGTATCAGGGAGGCCTCGGGTTGTTGTCGGGATTTTGGGTGAAACTTATGAAAACTAGATTTTCTGGCTTTTTATGTTCCCGGGGCAAGACATTTTTTGCCCCTGCGAGTCTGGCCCAGCGAGGATTGGGGACTTAAGTGAAGTCTGCCCCAGCGGACAATTTCTCTGTAGGGGTGTGTGCGCGGGTGTGGACTGGGTTCTGCAAGGGCGAGAATTGCTGATTCAGTAGCATTAAATACTCAATTTACAACCATTCTTTCCATCATTCCTAACTTAGAGCTAAGGGTAAACTAGGGGAGAATTCCAAGAGAGTTCAAGTCTTCACATCTTTGGAGTAAGATTATTTCTATCATTTATTGTTTATCCACTTTCTAGGCTTGGAATTCATGGGGAGAAGTGGATTAGTTTAATGGGGAAGATGAATTCTTATCTCTAAAATGGGTAATTGATTTTTAGACTCTCTAATATTATTTTATGGGTAAAAGATGTCTATATTGAGATGGTATTGCATGAATATCATGAATTTCTAATAAGATCTCCAATCTAGCCTAGGTTGTGATTGTGAATAAATTAAGATTTGACCTCATCTTAGGGGGTTTTATTCTAATGATGGAATTGGTGGTCTAAATAGCCTAATTAACATTTGGGGAATAGAATTTAACGTCTATAAAGAAAATATCCTATTTCCACAATTGAAATTCCGATTTTGACCTTGTGGGACCAATTTCAACTCTTATTAGTTGATTTTCGAGTAGTGTGACATTATAGTGATATGGGTATGAGTAGTTTCTGATTCTAACTTAGATTTTGATAATGGCTATAGTTTGGACATTTAGAAGCTCTTCGAGAAGGAATTCACTCGTGTTTGATGGTTCGTGGCATATGTTCGACAAATAAATTTTAGCATGTTGCCAAAGCTTTCTTAGTTTTACACTTTGATGTATGTCAAATGAGGATTACACTAGGGCTTATTTTTCACAAAAAAAAATACATCTTTTTTTCTCATTTTCTTTTAAAGAACATATTGTGGCTGAGTTCATCATGATTGACAAATTATTAAGCTTAGCTCTTGTCTATTAGGTTGTGTAACGATCCATTCGGTCGTTATTGAACTTTTGACCCATTTACCCAAATTGACCGTTCCTCGAGTCTCGTTAGTGTGATTTTGACCCGCAGGGATGGGAGACATGATTCCCGAGGAAGTCGAGAGTGTTTTACGATGACTTATGTGAAGTAGAATCTTAAAGTGAAAAACGGTTAAGCGGTAGTTGACTTTTGAGTAAATGATTATCTTTGGAATTCTGTCGATTCCCTAAGGTCCGAAATGTGGAGTATGACTTGGTGAGATAGTAGATTCGTTTCTCGAGGCTCTTGGAGCATTTCGTTTTGTTGTTTGGAATCAAATTTAGGGTTTAGGGGTTGACTTGGTCAGTAATACCTCAATTCAGAAATCTGAGGCGACGAGTGAGTTCCCAGCACGTCTCTGTGTATGTTTGCGTATTTCATTTGTATCAGGGAGGCCTCGGGTTGTTGTCGGGATTTTGGGTGAAACTTATGAAAACTAGATTTTCTGGCTTTTTATGTTCCCGGGGCAAGACATTTTTTGCCCCTGCGAGTCTGGCCCAGGGAGGATTGGGGACTTAAGTGAAGTCTGCCCCAGCGGACAATTTCTCTGTAGGGGTGTGTGCGCGGGTGTGGACTGGGTTCTTCAAGGGCGAGAATTGTTGATTCAGTAGCTTTAAATACTCAATTTACAACCATTCTTTCCATCATTCCTAACTTAGAGCTAAGGGTAAACTAGGGGAGAATTCCAAGAGAGTTCAAGTCTTCACATCTTTGGAGTAAGATTATTTCTATCATTTATTGTTTATCCACTTTCTAGGCTTGGAATTCATGGGGAGAAGTGGATTAGTTTAATGGGGAAGATGAATTCTTATCTCTAAAATGGGTAATTGATTTTTAGACTCTCTAATATTATTTTATGGGTAAAAGATGTCTATATTGAGATGGTATTGCATGAATATCATGAATTTCTAATAAGATCTCTAATCTAGCCTAGGTTGTGATTGTGAATAAATTAAGATTTGACCTCATCTTAGGGGGTTTTATTCTAATGATGGAATTGGTGGTCTAAATAGCCGAATTAACATTTGGGGAATAGAATTTAACGTCTAAAAAGAAAATATCCTATTTCCACAATTGAAATTCCGATTTTGACCTTGTGGGACCAATTTCAACTCTTATTAGTTGATTTTCGAGTAGTGTGACATTATAGTGATATGGGTATGAGTAGTTTCTGATTCTAACTTAGATTTTGATAATGGCTATAGTTTGGACATTTAGAAGCTCTTCGAGAAGGAATTCACTCGTGTTTGATGGTTCGCGGCATCTGTTCGACAAATAAATTTTAGCATGTTGTCAAAGCATTTTTAGTTTTACACATTGATGTATGTCAAATGAGGATTACACTAGGGCTTATTTTTTACAAAAAAAAAATACATCTTTTTTTCTCATTTTCTTTTAAAGAACATATTGTGGCTGAGTTCATCATGATTGACAAATTATTAAGCTTAGCTCTTGTCTATTAGGTTGTGTAACGATCCATTCGGTCGTTATTGAACTTTTGACCCATTTACCCAAATTGACCGTTCCTCGAGTCTCGTTAGTGTGAATTTGACCCGCAGGGATGGGAGACATGATTCCCGAGGAAGTCGAGTGTGTTTTACGATGACTTATGTGAAGTAGAATCTTAAAGTGAAAAACGGTTAAGCGGTAGTTGACTTTTTAGTAAATGATTATCTTTGGAATTCTGTTGATTCCCTAAGGTCCGAAATGTCGAGTATGACTTGGTGAGATAGTAGATTCGGTTCTCGAGGCTCTTGGGGGCATTTCGTTTTGTTGTTTGGAATCAAATTTAGGGTTTAGGGGTTGACTTGGTCAGTAATACCTCAATTCAGAAATCTAAGGCGACGAGTGAGTTCCCAGCACGTCTCTGTGTATGTTTGCGTATTTCATTTGTATCAGGGAGGCCTCGGGTTGTTGTCGGGATTTTGAGTGAAACTTATGAAAACTAGATTTTCTGGCTTTTTATGTTCCCGGGGCAAGACATTTTTTGCCCCTGCGAGTCTGGCCCAGCGAGGATTGGGGACTTAAGTGAAGTCTGCCCCAGCGGACAATTTCTCTGTAGGGGTGTGTGCGCGGGTGTGGACTGGGTTCTGCAAGGGCGAGAATTGCTGATTCAGTAGCATTAAATACTCAATTTACAACCATTCTTTCCATCATTCCTAACTTAGAGCTAAGGGTAAACTAGGGGAGAATTCCAAGAGAGTTCAAGTCTTCACATCTTTGGAGTAAGATTATTTCTATCATTTATTGTTTATCCACTTTCTAGGCTTGGAATTCATGGGGAGAAATGGATTAGTTTAATGGGGAAGATGAATTCTTATCTCTAAAATGGGTAATTTATTTTTAGACTCTCTAATATTATTTTATGCATAAAAGATGTCTATATTGAGATGGTATTGCATGAATATCATGAATTTCTAATAAGATCTCTAATCTAGCCTAGGTTGTGATTGTGAATAAATTAAGATTTGACCTCATCTTAGGGGGTTTTATTCTAATGATGGAATTGGTGGTCTAAATAGCCTAATTAACATTTGGGGAATAGAATTTAACGTCTATAAAGAAAATATCATATTTCCACAATTGAAATTCCGATTTTGACCTTGTGGGACCAATTTCAACTCTTATTAGTTGATTTTCGAGTAGTGTGACATTATAGTGATATGTGTATGAGTAGTTTCTGATTCTAACTTAGATTTTGATAATGGCTATAGTTTGGACATTTAGAAGCTCTTCGAGAAGGAATTCACTCGTGTTTGAAGGTTCGTGGCATATGTTCGACAAATAAATTTTAGCATGTTGCCAAAGCTTTCATAGTTTTACACATTGATGTATGTCAAATGAGGATTACACTAGGGCTTATTTTTTACAAAAAAAATACATCTTTTTTTCTTATTTTCTTTTAAAGAACATATTGTGGCTGAGTTCATCATGATTGACAAATTATTAAGCTTAGCTCTTGTCTATTAGGTTGTGTAACGATCCATTCGGTCGTTATTGAACTTTTGACCCATTTACCCAAATTGACCGTTCCTCGAGTCTCGTTAGTGTGATTTTGACCCGCAGGGATGGGAGACATGATTCCCGAGGAAGTCGAGAGTGTTTTACGATGACTTATGCGAAGTAGAACCTTAAAGTGAAAAACAGTTAAGCGGTAGTTGACTTTTGAGTAAATGACCATCTTTGGTATTCCGTCGATTCCCTTATGTCCGAAAGGTCGAGTATGACTTGGTGACATAGTAGATTCGGTTCTCGAGGCTCTTGGGGGCATTTCGTTTTGTTGTTTGGAATCAAATTTTGGGTTTCGGGGTTGACTTGGTCTGTAATACCTCAATTCAGAAATCTGAGGTGACTAGTGAGTTCGTAGCACGTCTTTGTGTATGTTTGTGTATTTCATTTGTATCTGGGAGTCCTCGGGTTGGTGACGTGATTTTGGGTGAAACTTATGTTCCCAGGGCAAGACATTTTTTGCCCCTGCGAGTCTGACCCAGCGAGGATTGGGGACTTAAGTGAAATCCGCCCCAGCGGACAATTTCTCTGTAGGGTCGTGTGCGCGGGTGTGGACTGGGTTCTTCAAGGGCGAGAATTGTTGATTCAGTAGCATTAAATATTCTATTTACAACCATTCTTTCCATCATTCCTAACTTCGAGCTAAGGGTAAACTAGGGGAGAATTCCAAGAGAGTTCAAGTCTTCACATCTTTGGAGTAAGATTATTTCTATCATTTATTGTTTATCCACTTTCTAGGCTTGGAATTCATGGGGAGAAACGGATTAGTTTAATGGGGAAGATGAATTCTTATCTGTAAAATGGGTAATTGATTTCTAGACTCTCTAATCTTATTTTATGGGTAAAGGATGTCTATATTGAGATGGTATTGCATTGATCTCATGAATTTCTAATAAGGTCTCTAATCTAACCAAGGTTGTGATTATTAATAAATTAGGATTTGACCTAAACTTAGGGATTTTTATTCTAATGATGGAATTGGTTGTCTAAATAGCCTAATTAACATTTGGGGAATAGAATTTAACGTCTATAATGAAAATATCCTATTTCCACAATTGAAATTCCGATTTTGACCTTGTGGGACCAATTTCACCTCTTATTAGTTGATTTTCGAGTAGTGTGACATTATAGTGATATGGGTATGAGTAGTTTCTGATTCTAACTTAGATTTTGATAATGGCTATAGTTTGGACATTTAGAAGCTCTTCGAGAAGGAATTCACTCGTGTTTGATGGTTCGTGGCATCTGTTCGACAAATAAATTTTAGCATGTTGCCAAAGCATTCTTAGTTTTACACATTGATTTATGTCAAATGAGGATTACACTAGGGCTTATTTTTTACAAGAAAATACATCTTTTTTTCTCATTTTCTTTTAAAGAACATATTGTCGTTGAGTTCATCATGATTGACAAATTATTAAGCTTAGCTCTTGTCTATTAGGTTGTGTAACGATCCATTCGGTCGTTATTGAACTTTTGACCCATTTACCCACATTGACCGTTCCTCGAGTCTCGTTAGTGTGATTTTGACCCGCATGGATGGGCGACATGATTCCCGAGGAAGTCGAGAGTGTTTTACGATGACTTATGTGAAGTAGATACTTAAAGTGAAAAACGGTTAAGCGGTAGTTGACTTTTTTTAAATGATCATTTTCGGAATTCCATCGATTCCCTAAGGTACGGAATGTCGAGTATGACTTGGTGAGATAATAGATTCGGTGCTCGAGGCTCTTGGGAGCATTTTATTTTGTTGTTTGAATCAAATTTTGGGTATAGGGGTTGACTTGGTCAGCAATACCTCAATTCAGAGATCCGAGGCGACGAGTGAGTTTGCAAAGCACGTCTCTGTGTATGTTTGCATATTTCATTTGTATTTGGGAGGCCTCGGGTTGGTGTCGGGATTTTGGGTGAAACTTATGAAAAGTAGATTTTCGGTTTTTTATGTTCCCGGGGAAAGACATTTTTTGCCCCTGCGAGTCCGGCCCCGGCGAGGATTGGGGACTTAAGTGAAGTCCGCCCCAGCGGACAATTTCTCTGTAGGGGCGTTTGTGCGGGTGTGGACTGTGTTCTTCAAGGGCGAGAATTGCTGATTCAGTAGCATTAAATACTCTATTTACAACCATTCTTTCCATCATTCCTAACTTCGAGCTAAGGGTAAACTAGGGGAGAATTCCAAGAGAGTTCAAGTCTTCACATCTTTGGAGTAAGATTATTTCTATCATTTATTGTTTATCCACTTTCTAGGCTTGGACTTCATGGGGAGAAACGGAATAGTTTAATGGGGAAGATGAATTCTTATCTCTAAAATGGGTAATTGATTTCTAGACTCTCTAATTTTATTTTATGGGTAAAAGATGTCTATATTGAGATGGTACTACATAAATCTCATGAATTTCTAATAAGATCTCTAATCTAGCCTAGGTTGTGATTATGAATAAATTAAGATTTGACCTACACTTAGGGATTTTTATTTTAATGTTGGAATTGGTGGTCTAGATATCCTAATTAACATTTAGGGAATAGAATTTAACGTCTATAAAGAAAATATCCTATTTACACAATTTAATTTCCCTTTTGACCTTGTGGGACCAATTTCACCTCTTATTAGTTGATTTTCGAGTAGTGTGACATTATAGTGATATTGGTATTATTAGTTTCTGATTCTAACTTAGATTTTGATAATGGCCATACATTGGACATGTAGAAGCTCTTCGAAAAGGAATTCACTCGTGTTTGATGGTTCGTGGCATACGTTCGACAAATAAATTTTAGCATGTTGCCAAAGCTTTCTTAGTTTTACACATTGATGTATGTCAAATGAGGATTACACTAGGGCTTATTTTTTACAAAAAAATACATCTTTTATTCTCATTTTCTTTTAAAGAACATATTGTCGTTGAGTTCATCATGATTGACAAATTATTAAGCTTAGCTCTTGTCTATTAGGTTGTGTAACGATCCATTCGGTCGTTATTGAACTTTTGACCCATTTACCCACATTGACCGTTCCTCGAGTCTCGTTAGTGTGATTTTGCCCCGCAGGGATGGGCGACATGATTCCCGAGGAAGTCGAGAGTGTTTTACGATGACTTATGTGAAGTAGATACTTAAAGTGAAAAACGGTTAAGCGGTAGTTGACTTTTTTTAAATGATCATTTTCGGAATTCCATCGATTCCCTAAGGTACGGAATGTCGAGTATGACTTGGTGAGATAATAGATTCGGTGCTCGAGGCTCTTGGGAGCATTTTATTTTGTTGTTTGAATCAAATTTTGGGTATAGGGGTTGACTTGGTCAGCAATACCTCAATTCCAGAGATCCGAGGCGACGAGTGAGTTTGCAAAGCACGTCTCCGTGTATGTTTGCATATTTCATTTGTATTTGGGAGGCCTCGGGTTGGTGTCGGGATTTTGGGTGAAACTTATGAAAACTAGATTTTCTACGGTTTTTTATGTTCCCGGGGAAAGACATTTTTTGCCCCCGCGAGTCCGGCCCGGCGAGGATTGGGGACTTAAGTGAAGTCCGCCCCGGCGGACAATTTCTCTGTAGGGGCGTTTGTGCGGGTGTGGACTGGGTTCTTCTAGGGCGAGAATTGCTGATTCGGTAGCATTAAATACTCAATTTACAACCATTCTTTCCATCACTCCTAGCTTCGAGCTAAGGGTAAACTATGGGAGAATTCCAAGAGAGTTCAAGTCTTCACATCTTTGAAGTAAGATTATTTCTATCATTTATTGTTTATCCATTTTCTAGGCTTGTAATTCATGGGGAGAAACGGATTAGTTTAATGGGGAAGATGAATTCTTATCTCTAAAATGGGTAATTGATTTCTAGACTCTCTAATCTTATTTTATGGGTAAAATATGTCTATATTGAGATGGTATTGCATGAATATCATGAATTTCCAATAAGATCTCTAATCTAGCCTACGTTGTGATTATGAATAAATTATGATTTGACCTCATCTTAGGGGGTTTTATTCTAATGATGGAATTGGTGGTCTAAATAGCCTAATTAACAATTGGGGAATAGAATTTAACGTCTATAAAGAAAATATCCTATTTCCACAATTGAAATTCCGATTTTGACCTTGTGGGACCAATTTCAACTCTTATTAGTTGATTTTCGAGTAGTGTGACATTATAGTGATATGGGTATGAGTAGTTTCTGATTCTAACTTAGATTTTGATAATGGCTATAGTTTGGACATTTAGAAGCTCTTCGAGAAGGAATTCACTCGTGTTTGATGGTTCGTGGCATCGTTCGACAAATAAATTTTAGCATGTTGCCAAAGCATTCTTAGTTTTACACATTGATTTATGTCAAATGAGGATTACACTAGGGCTTATTTTTTACAAGAAAATACATCTTTTTTTCTCATTTTCTTTTAAAGAACATATTGTCGTTGAGTTCATCATGATTGACAAATTATTAAGCTTAGCTCTTGTCTATTAGGTTGTGTAACGATCCATTCGGTCGTTATTGAACTTTTGACCCATTTACCCACATTGACCGTTCCTCGAGTCTCGTTAGTGTGATTTTGACCCGCATGGATGGGCGACATGATTCCCGAGGAAGTCGAGAGTGTTTTACGATGACTTATGTGAAGTAGATACTTAAAGTGAAAAACGGTTAAGCGGTAGTTGACTTTTTTTAAATGATCATTTTCGGAATTCCATCGATTCCCTAAGGTACGGAATGTCGAGTATGACTTGGTGAGATAATAGATTCGGTGCTCGAGGCTCTTGGGAGCATTTTATTTTGTTGTTTGAATCAAATTTTGGGTATAGGGGTTGACTTGGTCAGCAATACCTCAATTCAGAGATCTGAGGCGACGAGTGAGTTTGCGGCACGTCTCTGTGTATGTTTGCATATTTCATTTGTATTTGGGAGGCCTCGGGTTGGTGTCGGGATTTTGGGTGAAACTTATGAAAAGTAGATTTCCTGGTTTTTTATGTTCCGGGGAAAGACATTTTTTGCCCCTGCGAGTACGGCCCGGCGAGGATTGGGGACTTAAGTGAAGTCCGCCCCGGCGGACAATTTCTCTGTAGGGGCGTTTGTGCGGGTGTGGACTGTGTTCTTCAAGGGCGAGAATTGCTGATTCAAAAGTAGCATTAAATACTCTATTTACAACCATTCTTTCCATCATTCCTAACTTCGAGCTAAGGGTAAACTAGGGGAGAATTCCAAGAGAGTTCAAGTCTTCACATCTTTGGAGTAAGATTATTTCTATCATTTATTGTTTATCCACTTTCTAGGCTTGGACTTCATGGGGAGAAACGGAATAGTTTAATGGGGAAGATGAATTCTTATCTCTAAAATGGGTAATTGATTTCTAGACTCTCTAATTTTATTTTATGGGTAAAAGATGTCTATATTGAGATGGTACTACATAAATCTCATGAATTTCTAATAAGATCTCTAATCTAGCCTAGGTTGTGATTATGAATAAATTAAGATTTGACCTACACTTAGGGATTTTTATTTTAATGTTGGAATTGGTGGTCTAGATATCCTAATTAACATTTAGGGAATAGAATTTAACGTCTATAAAGAAAATATCCTATTTACACAATTTAATTTCCCTTTTGACCTTGTGGGACCAATTTCACCTCTTATTAGTTGATTTTCGAGTAGTGTGACATTATAGTGATATTGGTATTATTAGTTTCTGATTCTAACTTAGATTTTGATAATGGCCATACATTGGACATGTAGAAGCTCTTCGAAAAGGAATTCACTCGTGTTTGATGGTTCGTGGCATCCGTTCGACAAATAAATTTTAGCATGTTGCCAAAGCTTTCTTAGTTTTACACATTGATGTATGTCAAATGAGGATTACACTAGGGCTTATTTTTTACAAAAAAATACATCTTTTATTCTCATTTTCTTTTAAAGAACATATTGTCGTTGAGTTCATCATGATTGACAAATTATTAAGCTTAGCTCTTGTCTATTAGGTTGTGTAACGATCCATTCGGTCGTTATTGAACTTTTGACCCATTTACCCACATTGACCGTTCCTCGAGTCTCGTTAGTGTGATTTTGCCCCGCAGGGATGGGCGACATGATTCCCGAGGAAGTCGAGAGTGTTTTACGATGACTTATGTGAAGTAGATACTTAAAGTGAAAAACGGTTAAGCGGTAGTTGACTTTTTTTAAATGATCATTTTCGGAATTCCATCGATTCCCTAAGGTACGGAATGTCGAGTATGACTTGGTGAGATAATAGATTCGGTGCTCGAGGCTCTTGGGAGCATTTTATTTTGTTGTTTGAATCAAATTTTGGGTATAGGGGTTGACTTGGTCAGCAATACCTCAATTCAGAGATCTGAGGCGACGAGTGAGTTTGCAGCACGTCTCTGTGTATGTTTGCATATTTCATTTGTATTTGGGAGGCCTCGGGTTGGTGTCGGGATTTTGGGTGAAACTTATGAAAACTAGATTTTCTGGTTTTTTATGTTCCCGGGGAAAGACATTTTTTGCCCCCGCGAGTCCGGCCCCGGCGAGGATTGGGGACTTAAGTGAAGTCCGCCCCGGCGGACAATTTCTCTGTAGGGGCGTTTGTGCGGGTGTGGACCGGGTTCTTCTAGGGCGAGAATTGCTGATTCAAAGTAGCATTAAATACTCAATTTACAACCATTCTTTCCATCACTCCTAGCTTCGAGCTAAGGGTAAACTATGGGAGAATTCCAAGAGAGTTCAAGTCTTCACATCTTTGAAGTAAGATTATTTCTATCATTTATTGTTTATCCATTTTCTAGGCTTGTAATTCATGGGGAGAAACGGATTAGTTTAATGGGGAAGATGAATTCTTATCTCTAAAATGGGTAATTGATTTCTAGACTCTCTAATCTTATTTTATGGGTAAAATATGTCTATATTGAGATGGTATTGCATGAATATCATGAATTTCCAATAAGATCTCTAATCTAGCCTACGTTGTGATTATGAATAAATTATGATTTGACCTCATCTTAGGGGGTTTTATTCTAATGATGGAATTGGTGGTCTAAATAGCCTAATTAACAATTGGGGAATAGAATTTAACGTCTATAAAGAAAATATCCTATTTCCACAATTGAAATTCCGATTTTGACCTTGTGGGACCAATTTCAACTCTTATTAGTTGATTTTCGAGTAGTGTGACATTATAGTGATATGGGTATGAGTAGTTTCTGATTCTAACTTAGATTTTGATAATGGCTATAGTTTGGACATTTAGAAGCTCTTCGAGAAGGAATTCACTCGTGTTTGATGGTTCGTGGCATCCGTTCGACAAATAAATTTTAGCATGTTGCCAAAGCATTCTTAGTTTTACACATTGATTTATGTCAAATGAGGATTACACTAGGGCTTATTTTTTACAAGAAAATACATCTTTTTTTCTCATTTTCTTTTAAAGAACATATTGTCGTTGAGTTCATCATGATTGACAAATTATTAAGCTTAGCTCTTGTCTATTAGGTTGTGTAACGATCCATTCGGTCGTTATTGAACTTTTGACCCATTTACCCACATTGACCGTTCCTCGAGTCTCGTTAGTGTGATTTTGACCCGCATGGATGGGCGACATGATTCCCGAGGAAGTCGAGAGTGTTTTACGATGACTTATGTGAAGTAGATACTTAAAGTGAAAAACGGTTAAGCGGTAGTTGACTTTTTTTAAATGATCATTTTCGGAATTCCATCGATTCCCTAAGGTACGGAATGTCGAGTATGACTTGGTGAGATAATAGATTCGGTGCTCGAGGCTCTTGGGAGCATTTTATTTTGTTGTTTGAATCAAATTTTGGGTATAGGGGTTGACTTGGTCGCAATACCTCAATTCGAGAGATCCGAGGCGACGAGTGAGTTTGCAAAAAGACGTCTCTGTGTATGTTTGCATATTTCATTTGTATTTGGGAGGCCTCGGGTTGGTGTCGGGATTTTGGGTGAAACTTATGAAAACTAGATTTTCTGGTTTTTTATGTTCCCGGGGAAAGACATTTTTTGCCCCTGCGAGTCTGGCCCAGCGAGGATTGGGGACTTAAGTGAAGTCCGCCCCAGCGGACAATTTCTCTGTAGGGGCGTTTGTGCGGGTGTGGACTGGGTTCTTCTAGGGCGAGAATTGCTGATTCAGTAGCATTAAATACTCAATTTACAACCATTCTTTCCATCACTCCTAGCTTCGAGCTAAGGGTAAACTATGGGAGAATTCCAAGAGAGTTCAAGTCTTCACATCTTTGAAGTAAGATTATTTCTATCATTTATTGTTTATCCATTTTCTAGGCTTGTAATTCATGGGGAGAAACGGATTAGTTTAATGGGGAAGATGAATTCTTATCTCTAAAATGGGTAATTGATTTCTAGACTCTCTAATCTTATTTTATGGGTAAAATATGTCTATATTGAGATGGTATTGCATGAATATCATGAATTTCCAATAAGATCTCTAATCTAGCCTACGTTGTGATTATGAATAAATTATGATTTGACCTCATCTTAGGGGGTTTTATTCTAATGATGGAATTGGTGGTCTAAATAGCCTAATTAACAATTGGGGAATAGAATTTAACGTCTATAAAGAAAATATCCTATTTCCACAATTGAAATTCCGATTTTGACCTTGTGGGACCAATTTCAACTCTTATTAGTTGATTTTCGAGTAGTGTGACATTATAGTGATATGGGTATGAGTAGTTTCTGATTCTAACTTAGATTTTGATAATGGCTATAGTTTGGACATTTAGAAGCTCTTCGAGAAGGAATTCACTCGTGTTTGATGGTTCGTGGCATACTGTTCGACAAATAAATTTTAGCATGTTGCCAAAGCATTCTTAGTTTTACACATTGATTTATGTCAAATGAGGATTACACTAGGGCTTATTTTTTACAAGAAAATACATCTTTTTTCTCATTTTCTTTTAAAGAACATATTGTCGTTGAGTTCATCATGATTGACAAATTATTAAGCTTAGCTCTTGTCTATTAGGTTGTGTAACGATCCATTCGGTCGTTATTGAACTTTTGACCCATTTACCCACATTGACCGTTCCTCGAGTCTCGTTAGTGTGATTTTGACCCGCATGGATGGGCGACATGATTCCCGAGGAAGTCGAGAGTGTTTTACGATGACTTATGTGAAGTAGATACTTAAAGTGAAAAACGGTTAAGCGGTAGTTGACTTTTTTTAAATGATCATTTTCGGAATTCCATCGATTCCCTAAGGTACGGAATGTCGAGTATGACTTGGTGAGATAATAGATTCGGTGCTCGAGGCTCTTGGGAGCATTTTATTTTGTTGTTTGAATCAAATTTTGGGTATAGGGGTTGACTTGGTCAGCAATACCTCAATTCAGAGATCTGAGGCGACGAGTGAGTTTGCAGCACGTCTCTGTGTATGTTTGCATATTTCATTTGTATTTGGGAGGCCTCGGGTTGGTGTCGGGATTTTGGGTGAAACTTATGAAAAGTAGATTTTCTGGTTTTTTATGTTCCCGGGGAAAGACATTTTTTGCCCCTGCGAGTCTGGCCCAGCGAGGATTGGGGACTTAAGTGAAGTCCGCCCCAGCGGACAATTTCTCTGTAGGGGCGTTTGTGCGGGTGTGGACTGTGTTCTTCAAGGGCGAGAATTGCTGATTCAGTAGCATTAAATACTCTATTTACAACCATTCTTTCCATCATTCCTAACTTCGAGCTAAGGGTAAACTAGGGGAGAATTCCAAGAGAGTTCAAGTCTTCACATCTTTGGAGTAAGATTATTTCTATCATTTATTGTTTATCCACTTTCTAGGCTTGGACTTCATGGGGAGAAACGGAATAGTTTAATGGGGAAGATGAATTCTTATCTCTAAAATGGGTAATTGATTTCTAGACTCTCTAATTTTATTTTATGGGTAAAAGATGTCTATATTGAGATGGTACTACATAAATCTCATGAATTTCTAATAAGATCTCTAATCTAGCCTAGGTTGTGATTATGAATAAATTAAGATTTGACCTACACTTAGGGATTTTTATTTTAATGTTGGAATTGGTGGTCTAGATATCCTAATTAACATTTAGGGAATAGAATTTAACGTCTATAAAGAAAATATCCTATTTACACAATTTAATTTCCCTTTTGACCTTGTGGGACCAATTTCACCTCTTATTAGTTGATTTTCGAGTAGTGTGACATTATAGTGATATTGGTATTATTAGTTTCTGATTCTAACTTAGATTTTGATAATGGCCATACATTGGACATGTAGAAGCTCTTCGAAAAGGAATTCACTCGTGTTTGATGGTTCGTGGCATCTGTTCGACAAATAAATTTTAGCATGTTGCCAAAGCTTTCTTAGTTTTACACATTGATGTATGTCAAATGAGGATTACACTAGGGCTTATTTTTTACAAAAAAATACATCTTTTATTCTCATTTTCTTTTAAAGAACATATTGTCGTTGAGTTCATCATGATTGACAAATTATTAAGCTTAGCTCTTGTCTATTAGGTTGTGTAACGATCCATTCGGTCGTTATTGAACTTTTGACCCATTTACCCACATTGACCGTTCCTCGAGTCTCGTTAGTGTGATTTTGCCCCGCAGGGATGGGCGACATGATTCCCGAGGAAGTCGAGAGTGTTTTACGATGACTTATGTGAAGTAGATACTTAAAGTGAAAAACGGTTAAGCGGTAGTTGACTTTTTTTAAATGATCATTTTCGGAATTCCATCGATTCCCTAAGGTACGGAATGTCGAGTATGACTTGGTGAGATAATAGATTCGGTGCTCGAGGCTCTTGGGAGCATTTTATTTTGTTGTTTGAATCAAATTTTGGGTATAGGGGTTGACTTGGTCGGCAACAATACCTCAATTCGAGAGATCCGAGGCGACGAGTGAGTTTGCAAAGCACGTCTCTGTGTATGTTTGCATATTTCATTTGTATTTGGGAGGCCTCGGGTTGGTGTCGGGATTTTGGGTGAAACTTATGAAAACTAGATTTTCTGGTTTTTTATGTTCCCGGGAAAGACATTTTTTGCCCCTGCGAGTCCGGCCCGGCGAGGATTGGGGACTTAAGTGAAGTCCGCCCCGGCGGACAATTTCTCTGTAGGGGCGTTTGTGCGGGTGTGGACTGGGTTCTTCTAGGGCGAGAATTGCTGATTCAAGTAGCATTAAATACTCAATTTACAACCATTCTTTCCATCACTCCTAGCTTCGAGCTAAGGGTAAACTATGGGAGAATTCCAAGAGAGTTCAAGTCTTCACATCTTTGAAGTAAGATTATTTCTATCATTTATTGTTTATCCATTTTCTAGGCTTGTAATTCATGGGGAGAAACGGATTAGTTTAATGGGGAAGATGAATTCTTATCTCTAAAATGGGTAATTGATTTCTAGACTCTCTAATCTTATTTTATGGGTAAAATATGTCTATATTGAGATGGTATTGCATGAATATCATGAATTTCCAATAAGATCTCTAATCTAGCCTACGTTGTGATTATGAATAAATTATGATTTGACCTCATCTTAGGGGGTTTTATTCTAATGATGGAATTGGTGGTCTAAATAGCCTAATTAACAATTGGGGAATAGAATTTAACGTCTATAAAGAAAATATCCTATTTCCACAATTGAAATTCCGATTTTGACCTTGTGGGACCAATTTCAACTCTTATTAGTTGATTTTCGAGTAGTGTGACATTATAGTGATATGGGTATGAGTAGTTTCTGATTCTAACTTAGATTTTGATAATGGCTATAGTTTGGACATTTAGAAGCTCTTCGAGAAGGAATTCACTCGTGTTTGATGGTTCGTGGCATCCGTTCGACAAATAAATTTTAGCATGTTGCCAAAGCATTCTTAGTTTTACACATTGATTTATGTCAAATGAGGATTACACTAGGGCTTATTTTTTACAAGAAAATACATCTTTTTTTCTCATTTTCTTTTAAAGAACATATTGTCGTTGAGTTCATCATGATTGACAAATTATTAAGCTTAGCTCTTGTCTATTAGGTTGTGTAACGATCCATTCGGTCGTTATTGAACTTTTGACCCATTTACCCACATTGACCGTTCCTCGAGTCTCGTTAGTGTGATTTTGACCCGCATGGATGGGCGACATGATTCCCGAGGAAGTCGAGAGTGTTTTACGATGACTTATGTGAAGTAGATACTTAAAGTGAAAAACGGTTAAGCGGTAGTTGACTTTTTTTAAATGATCATTTTCGAATTCCATCGATTCCCTAAGGTACGGAATGTCGAGTATGACTTGGTGAGATAATAGATTCGGTGCTCGAGGCTCTTGGGAGCATTTTATTTTGTTGTTTGAATCAAATTTTGGGTATAGGGGTTGACTTGGTCAAGCAATACCTCAATTCGAGAGATCCGAGGCGACGAGTGAGTTTGCGGCACGTCTCTGTGTATGTTTGCATATTTCATTTGTATTTGGGAGGCCTCGGGTTGGTGTCGGGATTTTGGGTGAAACTTATGAAAAGTAGATTTTCGGTTTTTTATGTTCCCGGGGAAAGACATTTTTTGCCCCTGCGAGTCTGGCCCAGCGAGGATTGGGGACTTAAGTGAAGTCCGCCCCAGCGGACAATTTCTCTGTAGGGGCGTTTGTGCGGGTGTGGACTGTGTTCTTCAAGGGCGAGAATTGCTGATTCAGTAGCATTAAATACTCTATTTACAACCATTCTTTCCATCATTCCTAACTTCGAGCTAAGGGTAAACTAGGGGAGAATTCCAAGAGAGTTCAAGTCTTCACATCTTTGGAGTAAGATTATTTCTATCATTTATTGTTTATCCACTTTCTGAGGCTTGGACTTCATGGGGAGAAACGGAATAGTTTAATGGGGAAGATGAATTCTTATCTCTAAAATGGGTAATTGATTTCTAGACTCTCTAATTTTATTTTATGGGTAAAAGATGTCTATATTGAGATGGTACTACATAAATCTCATGAATTTCTAATAAGATCTCTAATCTAGCCTAGGTTGTGATTATGAATAAATTAAGATTTGACCTACACTTAGGGATTTTTATTTTAATGTTGGAATTGGTGGTCTAGATATCCTAATTAACATTTAGGGAATAGAATTTAACGTCTATAAAGAAAATATCCTATTTACACAATTTAATTTCCCTTTTGACCTTGTGGGACCAATTTCACCTCTTATTAGTTGATTTTCGAGTAGTGTGACATTATAGTGATATTGGTATTATTAGTTTCTGATTCTAACTTAGATTTTGATAATGGCCATACATTGGACATGTAGAAGCTCTTCGAAAAGGAATTCACTCGTGTTTGATGGTTCGTGGCATACGTTCGACAAATAAATTTTAGCATGTTGCCAAAGCTTTCTTAGTTTTACACATTGATGTATGTCAAATGAGGATTACACTAGGGCTTATTTTTTACAAAAAAATACATCTTTTATTCTCATTTTCTTTTAAAGAACATATTGTCGTTGAGTTCATCATGATTGACAAATTATTAAGCTTAGCTCTTGTCTATTAGGTTGTGTAACGATCCATTCGGTCGTTATTGAACTTTTGACCCATTTACCCACATTGACCGTTCCTCGAGTCTCGTTAGTGTGATTTTGCCCCGCAGGATGGGCGACATGATTCCCGAGGAAGTCGAGAGTGTTTTACGATGACTTATGTGAAGTAGATACTTAAAGTGAAAAACGGTTAAGCGGTAGTTGACTTTTTTTAAATGATCATTTTCGGAATTCCATCGATTCCCTAAGGTACGGAATGTCGAGTATGACTTGGTGAGATAATAGATTCGGTGCTCGAGGCTCTTGGGAGCATTTTATTTTGTTGTTTGAATCAAATTTTGGGTATAGGGGTTGACTTGGTCGCAATACCTCAATTCGAGAGATCCGAGGCGACGAGTGAGTTTGCAAAGCACGTCTCTGTGTATGTTTGCATATTTCATTTGTATTTGGGAGGCCTCGGGTTGGTGTCGGGATTTTGGGTGAAACTTATGAAAACTAGATTTTCTGGTTTTTTATGTTCCCGGGGAAAGACATTTTTTGCCCTGCGAGTCCGGCCCGGCGAGGATTGGGGACTTAAGTGAAGTCCGCCCCGGCGGACAATTTCTCTGTAGGGGCGTTTGTGCGGGTGTGGACCTGGGTTCTTCTAGGGCGAGAATTGCTGATTCAAAGTAGCATTAAATACTCAATTTACAACCATTCTTTCCATCACTCCTAGCTTCGAGCTAAGGGTAAACTATGGGAGAATTCCAAGAGAGTTCAAGTCTTCACATCTTTGAAGTAAGATTATTTCTATCATTTATTGTTTATCCATTTTCTAGGCTTGTAATTCATGGGGAGAAACGGATTAGTTTAATGGGGAAGATGAATTCTTATCTCTAAAATGGGTAATTGATTTCTAGACTCTCTAATCTTATTTTATGGGTAAAATATGTCTATATTGAGATGGTATTGCATGAATATCATGAATTTCCAATAAGATCTCTAATCTAGCCTACGTTGTGATTATGAATAAATTATGATTTGACCTCATCTTAGGGGGTTTTATTCTAATGATGGAATTGGTGGTCTAAATAGCCTAATTAACAATTGGGGAATAGAATTTAACGTCTATAAAGAAAATATCCTATTTCCACAATTGAAATTCCGATTTTGACCTTGTGGGACCAATTTCAACTCTTATTAGTTGATTTTCGAGTAGTGTGACATTATAGTGATATGGGTATGAGTAGTTTCTGATTCTAACTTAGATTTTGATAATGGCTATAGTTTGGACATTTAGAAGCTCTTCGAGAAGGAATTCACTCGTGTTTGATGGTTCGTGGCATCTGTTCGACAAATAAATTTTAGCATGTTGCCAAAGCATTCTTAGTTTTACACATTGATTTATGTCAAATGAGGATTACACTAGGGCTTATTTTTTACAAGAAAATACATCTTTTTTTCTCATTTTCTTTTAAAGAACATATTGTCGTTGAGTTCATCATGATTGACAAATTATTAAGCTTAGCTCTTGTCTATTAGGTTGTGTAACGATCCATTCGGTCGTTATTGAACTTTTGACCCATTTACCCACATTGACCGTTCCTCGAGTCTCGTTAGTGTGATTTTGACCCGCATGGATGGGCGACATGATTCCCGAGGAAGTCGAGAGTGTTTTACGATGACTTATGTGAAGTAGATACTTAAAGTGAAAAACGGTTAAGCGGTAGTTGACTTTTTTTAAATGATCATTTTCGGAATTCCATCGATTCCCTAAGGTACGGAATGTCGAGTATGACTTGGTGAGATAATAGATTCGGTGCTCGAGGCTCTTGGGAGCATTTTATTTTGTTGTTTGAATCAAATTTTGGGTATAGGGGTTGACTTGGTCAGCAATACCTCAATTCAGAGATCTGAGGCGACGAGTGAGTTTGCAGCACGTCTCTGTGTATGTTTGCATATTTCATTTGTATTTGGGAGGCCTCGGGTTGGTGTCGGGATTTTGGGTGAAACTTATGAAAAGTAGATTTTCTGGTTTTTTATGTTCCGGGGAAAGACATTTTTTGCCCCCGCGAGTCCGGCCCAGCGAGGATTGGGGACTTAAGTGAAGTCCGCCCCAGCGGACAATTTCTCTGTAGGGGCGTTTGTGCGGGTGTGGACTGTGTTCTTCAAGGGCGAGAATTGCTGATTCAGTAGCATTAAATACTCTATTTACAACCATTCTTTCCATCATTCCTAACTTCGAGCTAAGGGTAAACTAGGGGAGAATTCCAAGAGAGTTCAAGTCTTCACATCTTTGGAGTAAGATTATTTCTATCATTTATTGTTTATCCACTTTCTAGGCTTGGACTTCATGGGGAGAAACGGAATAGTTTAATGGGGAAGATGAATTCTTATCTCTAAAATGGGTAATTGATTTCTAGACTCTCTAATTTTATTTTATGGGTAAAAGATGTCTATATTGAGATGGTACTACATAAATCTCATGAATTTCTAATAAGATCTCTAATCTAGCCTAGGTTGTGATTATGAATAAATTAAGATTTGACCTACACTTAGGGATTTTTATTTTAATGTTGGAATTGGTGGTCTAGATATCCTAATTAACATTTAGGGAATAGAATTTAACGTCTATAAAGAAAATATCCTATTTACACAATTTAATTTCCTTTTGACCTTGTGGGACCAATTTCACCTCTTATTAGTTGATTTTCGAGTAGTGTGACATTATAGTGATATTGGTATTATTAGTTTCTGATTCTAACTTAGATTTTGATAATGGCCATACATTGGACATGTAGAAGCTCTTCGAAAAGGAATTCACTCGTGTTTGATGGTTCGTGGCATCCGTTCGACAAATAAATTTTAGCATGTTGCCAAAGCTTTCTTAGTTTTACACATTGATGTATGTCAAATGAGGATTACACTAGGGCTTATTTTTTACAAAAAAATACATCTTTTATTCTCATTTTCTTTTAAAGAACATATTGTCGTTGAGTTCATCATGATTGACAAATTATTAAGCTTAGCTCTTGTCTATTAGGTTGTGTAACGATCCATTCGGTCGTTATTGAACTTTTGACCCATTTACCCACATTGACCGTTCCTCGAGTCTCGTTAGTGTGATTTTGCCCCGCAGGGATGGGCGACATGATTCCCGAGGAAGTCGAGAGTGTTTTACGATGACTTATGTGAAGTAGATACTTAAAGTGAAAAACGGTTAAGCGGTAGTTGACTTTTTTTAAATGATCATTTTCGGAATTCCATCGATTCCCTAAGGTACGGAATGTCGAGTATGACTTGGTGAGATAATAGATTCGGTGCTCGAGGCTCTTGGGAGCATTTTATTTTGTTGTTTGAATCAAATTTTGGGTATAGGGGTTGACTTGGTCAGCAATACCTCAATTCAGAGATCTGAGGCGACGAGTGAGTTTGCAGCACGTCTTTGTGTATGTTTGCATATTTCATTTGTATTTGGGAGGCCTCGGGTTGGTGTCGGGATTTTGGGTGAAACTTATGTTCCCAGGGCAAGACATTTTTTGCCCCTGCGAGTCTGGCCCAGCGAGGATTGGGGACTTAAGTGAAATCCGCCCCAGCGGACAATTTCTCTGTAGGGTCGTGTTCGCGGGTGTGGACTGGGTTCTTCAAGGGCGAGAATTGTTGATTCAGTAGCATTAAATATTCTATTTACAACCATTCTTTCCATCATTCCTAACTTCGAGCTAAGGGTAAACTAGGGGAGAATTCCAAGAGAGTTCAAGTCTTCACATCTTTGGAGTAAGATTATTTCTATCATTTATTGTTTATCCACTTTCTAGGCTTGGAATTCATGGGGAGAAATGGATTAGTTTAATGGGGAAGATGAATTCTTATCTGTAAAATGGGTAATTGATTTCTAGACTCTCTAATCTTATTTTATGGGTAAAGGATGTCTATATTGAGATGGTATTGCATTGATCTCATGAATTTCTAATAAGGTCTCTAATCTAACCAAGGTTGTGATTATTAATAAATTAGGATTTGACCTAAACTTAGGGATTTTTATTCTAATGATGGAATTGGTTGTCTAAATAGCCTAATTAACATTTGGGGAATAGAATTTAACGTCTATAATGAAAATATCCTATTTCCACAATTGAAATTCCGATTTTGACCTTGTAGGACCAATTTCACCTCTTATTAGTTGATTTTTGAGTAGTGTGACATTATAGTGATATTGGTATGATTAGTTTCTGATTCTAACTTAGATTTTGATAATGGCCATACTTTGGACATGTAGAAGCTCTTCGAGAAGGAATTCACTCGTGTTTGATGGTTCGTGGCATTTGTTCGACAAATAAATTTTAGCATGTTGCCAAAGCTTTCTTAGTTTTACACTTTGATGTATGTCAAATGAGGATTACACTAGGGCTTATTTTTTACAAAAAAATACATCTTTTTTTCTCCTTTTCGTTTAAAGAACATATTGTTGTTGAGTTCATCATGATTGACAAATTATTAAGCTTAGCTCTTGTCTATTAGGTTGTGTAACGATCCATTCGGTGTTATTGAACTTTTGACCCATTTACCCACATTGACCGTTCCTCGAGTCTCGTTAGTGTGATTTTGACCCGCATGGATGGGCGACATGATTCCCGAGGAAGTCGAGAGTGTTTTATGATGACTTATGTGAAGTAGAACCTTAAAGTGAAAAACGGTTAAGCGGTAGTTGACTTTTGAGTAAATGACCATCTTTGGAATTCCGTCGATTCCCAAATGTCCGGAATATCGAGTATGACTTGGTGAGATAATAGATTCGGTGCTCGAGGCTCTTGGGAGCATTTTATTTTGTTGTTTGGAATCAAATTTTGGGTATAGGGGTTGACTTGGTCAGCAATACCTCAATTCAGAAATATGAGGCGACGAGTGAGTTCGCAGCACGTCTCTGTGTATGTTTGCGTATTTCATTTGTATTTGGGAGGCCTCGGGTTGGTGTCGGGATTTTGGGTGAAACTTTGAAAACTAGATTTTTTGGTTTTTTATGTTCCCGGGGCAAGACATTTTTTGCCCCTGCGATTCCGGCCCAGCGAGGATTGGGGACTTAAGTGAAGTCCGCCCCAACGTAAAATTTCTCTGTAGGGTCGTGTGTGCGGGTGTGGACTGGGTTCTGCAAGGGCGAGAATTGTTGAATCAGAAGCATTAAATACTCTATTTACAACCATTCTTTCCATCATTCCTAACTTCGAGCTAAGGGTAAACTAGGGGAGAATTCCAAGAGAGTTCAAGTCTTCACATCTTTGGAGTAAGATTATTTCTATCATTTATTGTTTATCCACTTTCTTGGCTTGGACTTCATGGGGAGAAACGGAATAGTTTAATGGGGAAGATGAATTCTTATCTCTAAAATGGGTAATTGATTTCTAGACTCTCTAATTTTATTTTATGGGTAAAAGATGTCTATATTGAGATGGTACTACATAAATCTCATGAATTTCTAATAAGATCTCTAATCTAGCCTAGGTTGTGATTATGAATAAATTAAGATTTGACCTACACTTAGGGATTTTTATTTTAATGTTGGAATTGGTGGTCTAGATATCCTAATTAACATTTGGGGAATAGAATTTAACGTCTATAAAGAAAATATCCTATTTCCACAATTTAATTTCCCTTTTGACCTTGTGGGACCAATTTCACCTCTTATTAGTTGATTTTCGAGTAGTGTGACATTATAGTGATATTGGTATTATTAGTTTCTGATTCTAACTTAGATTTTGATAATGGCCATACATTGGACATGTAGAAGCTCTTCGAGAAGGAATTCACTCGTGTTTGATGGTTCGTGGCATCTGTTCGACAAATAAATTTTAGCATGTTGCCAAAGCTTTCTTAGTTTTACACATTGATGTATGTCAAATGAGGATTACACTAGGGCTTATTTTTTACAAAAAAATACATCTTTTATTCTCATTTTCTTTTAAAGAACATATTGTCGTTGAGTTCATCATGATTGACAAATTATTAAGCTTAGCTCTTGTCTATTAGGTTGTGTAACGATCCATTCGGTCGTTATTGAACTTTTGACCCATTTACCCACATTGACCGTTCCTCGAGTCTCGTTAGTGTGATTTTGACCCGCAGGGATGGGCGACATGATTCCCGAGGAAGTCGAGAGTGTTTTACGATGACTTATGTGAAGTAGATCCTTAAAGTGAAAAACGGTTAAGCGGTAGTTGACTTTTTTTAAATGATCATTTTTGGAATTCCATCGATTCCCTAAGGTCCGGAATGTCGAGTATGACTTGGTGAGATAATAGATTCGGTGCTCGAGGCTCTTGGGAGCATTTTATTTTGTTGTTTGAATCAAATTTTGGGTATAGGGGTTGACTTGATCAGCAATACCTCAATTCAGAGATCTGAGGCGACGAGTGAGTTTGCAGCACGTCTCTGTGTATGTTTGCATATTTCATTTGTATTTGGGAGGCCTCGGGTTGGTGTCGGGATTTTGGGTGAAACTTATGAAAACTAGATTTTCTGGTTTTTTATGTTCCCGGGGCAAGACATTTTTTGCCCCTGCGAGTCTGGCCCAGCGAGGATTGGGGACTTAAGTGAAGTCCGCCCCAGCGGACAATTTCTCTATAGGGGCGTTTGCGCGGGTGTGGACTGGGTTCTTCAAGGGCGAGAATTGCTGATTCAGTAGCATTAAATACTCAACTTACAACCATTCTTTCCATCACTCCTAGCTTCGAGCTAAGGGTAAACTATGGGAGAATTCCAAGAGAGTTCAAGTCTTCACATCTTTGGAGTAAGATTATTTCTATCATTTATTGTTTATCCATTTTCTAGGCTTGTAATTCATGGGGAGAAACGGATTAGTTTAATGGGGAAGATGAATTCTTATCTCTAAAATGGGTAATTGATTTCTAGACTCTCTAATCTTATTTTATGGGTAAAATATGTCTATATTGAGATGGTATTGCATGAATATCATGAATTTCTAATAAGATCTCTAATCTAGCCTAGGTTGTGATTATGAATAAATTATGATTTGACCTCATCTTAGGGGGTTTTATTCTAATGATGGAATTGGTGGTCTAAATAGCCTAATTAATAATTGGGGAATAGAATTTAACGTCTATAAAGAAAATATCCTATTTCCACAATTGAAATTCCGATTTTGACCTTGTGGGACCAATTTCAACTCTTATTAGTTGATTTTCGAGTAGTGTGACATTATAGTGATATGGGTATGAGTAGTTTCTGATTCTAACTTAGATTTTGATAATGGCTATAGTTTGGACATTTAGAAGCTCTTCGAGAAGGAATTCACTCGTGTTTGATGGTTCGTGGCATCTGTTCGACAAATAAATTTTAGCATGTTGCCAAAGCATTCTTAGTTTTACACATTGATTTATGTCAAATGAGGATTACACTAGGGCTTATTTTTTACAAGAAAATACATCTTTTTTTCTCATTTTCTTTTAAAGAACATATTGTCGTTGAGTTCATCATGATTGACAAATTATTAAGCTTAGCTCTTGTCTATTAGGTTGTGTAACGATCCATTCGGTCGTTATTGAACTTTTGACCCATTTACCCACATTGACCGTTCCTCGAGTCTCGTTAGTGTGATTTTGACCCGCATGGATGGGCGACATGATTCCCGAGGAAGTCGAGAGTGTTTTACGATGACTTATGTGAAGTAGATACTTAAAGTGAAAAACGGTTAAGCGGTAGTTGACTTTTTCTAAATGATCATTTTCGGAATTCCATCGATTCCCTAAGGTCCGGAATGTCGAGTATGACTTGGTGAGATAATAGATTCGGTGCTCGAGGCTCTTGGGAGCATTTTATTTTGTTGTTTGAATCAAATTTTGGGTATAGGGGTTGACTTGGTCAGCAATACCTCAATTCGAGAGATCCGAGGCGACGAGTGAGTTTGCAAGCACGTCTCTGTGTATGTTTGCATATTTCATTTGTATTTGGGAGGCCTCGGGTTGGTGTCGGGATTTTGGGTGAAACTTATGAAAAGTAGATTTTCGGTTTTTTATGTTCCCGGGGAAAGACATTTTTTGCCCCGCGAGTACGGCCCGGCGAGGATTGGGGACTTAAGTGAAGTCCGCCCCAGCGGACAATTTCTCTGTAGGGGCGTTTGTGCGGGTGTGGACTGTGTTCTTCGAGGGCGAGAATTGCTGATTCAGTAGCATTAAATACTCTATTTACAACCATTCTTTCCATCATTCCTAACTTCGAGCTAAGGGTAAACTAGGGGAGAATTCCAAGAGAGTTCAAGTCTTCACATCTTTGGAGTAAGATTATTTCTATCATTTATTGTTTATCCACTTTCTAGGCTTGGACTTCATGGGGAGAAACGGAATAGTTTAATGGGGAAGATGAATTCTTATCTCTAAAATGGGTAATTGATTTCTAGACTCTCTAATTTTATTTTATGGGTAAAAGATGTCTATATTGAGATGGTACTACATAAATCTCATGAATTTCTAATAAGATCTCTAATCTAGCCTAGGTTGTGATTATGAATAAATTAAGATTTGACCTACACTTAGGGATTTTTATTTTAATGTTGGAATTGGTGGTCTAGATATCCTAATTAACATTTGGGGAATAGAATTTAACGTCTATAAAGAAAATATCCTATTTCCACAATTTAATTTCCCTTTTGACCTTGTGGGACCAATTTCACCTCTTATTAGTTGATTTTCGAGTAGTGTGACATTATAGTGATATTGGTATTATTAGTTTCTGATTCTAACTTAGATTTTGATAATGGCCATACATTGGACATGTAGAAGCTCTTCGAAAAGGAATTCACTCGTGTTTGATGGTTCGTGGCATCGTTCGACAAATAAATTTTAGCATGTTGCCAAAGCTTTCTTAGTTTTACACATTGATGTATGTCAAATGAGGATTACACTAGGGCTTATTTTTTACAAAAAAATACATCTTTTATTCTCATTTTCTTTTAAAGAACATATTGTCGTTGAGTTCATCATGATTGACAAATTATTAAGCTTAGCTCTTGTCTATTAGGTTGTGTAACGATCCATTCGGTCGTTATTGAACTTTTGACCCATTTACCCACATTGACCGTTCCTCGAGTCTCGTTAGTGTGATTTTGCCCCGCAGGATGGGCGACATGATTCCCGAGGAAGTCGAGAGTGTTTTACGATGACTTATGTGAAGTAGATACTTAAAGTGAAAAACGGTTAAGCGGTAGTTGACTTTTTTTAAATGATCATTTTCGGAATTCCATCGATTCCCTAAGGTACGGAATGTCGAGTATGACTTGGTGAGATAATAGATTCGGTGCTCGAGGCTCTTGGGAGCATTTTATTTTGTTGTTTGAATCAAATTTTGGGTATAGGGGTTGACTTGGTCAGCAATACCTCAATTCAGAGATCTGAGGCGACGAGTGAGTTTGTAGCACGTCTCTGTGTATGTTTGCATATTTCATTTGTATTTGGAGGCCTCGGGTTGGTGTCGGGATTTTGGGTGAAACTTATGAAAACTAGATTTTCTGGTTTTTTATGTTCCCGGGGAAAGACATTTTTTGCCCCTGCGAGTCTGGCCCAGCGAGGATTGGGGACTTAAGTGAAGTCCGCCCCAGCGGACAATTTCTCTGTAGGGGCGTTTGTGCGGGTGTGGACTGGGTTCTTCTAGGGCGAGAATTGCTGATTCAGTAGCATTAAATACTCAATTTACAACCATTCTTTCCATCACTCCTAGCTTCGAGCTAAGGGTAAACTATGGGAGAATTCCAAGAGAGTTCAAGTCTTCACATCTTTGAAGTAAGATTATTTCTATCATTTATTGTTTATCCATTTTCTAGGCTTGTAATTCATGGGGAGAAACAGATTAGTTTAATGGGGAAGATGAATTCTTATCTCTAAAATGGGTAATTGATTTCTAGACTCTCTAATCTTATTTTATGGGTAAAAGATGTCTATATTGAGATGGTACTACATAAATCTCATGAATTTCTAATAAGATCTCTAATCTAGCCTAGGTTGTGATTATGAATAAATTAAGATTTGACCTACACTTAGGGATTTTTATTTTAATGTTGGAATTGGTGGTCTAGATATCCTAATTAACATTTAGGGAATAGAATTTAACGTCTATAAAGAAAATATCCTATTTACACAATTTAATTTCCCTTTTGACCTTGTGGGACCAATTTCACCTCTTATTAGTTGATTTTCGAGTAGTGTGACATTATAGTGATATTGGTATTATTAGTTTCTGATTCTAACTTAGATTTTGATAATGGCCATACATTGGACATGTAGAAGCTCTTCGAAAAGGAATTCACTCGTGTTTGATGGTTCGTGGCATCGTTCGACAAATAAATTTTAGCATGTTGCCAAAGCTTTCTTAGTTTTACACATTGATGTATGTCAAATGAGGATTACACTAGGGCTTATTTTTTACAAAAAAATACATCTTTTATTCTCATTTTCTTTTAAAGAACATATTGTCGTTGAGTTCATCATGATTGACAAATTATTAAGCTTAGCTCTTGTCTATTAGGTTGTGTAACGATCCATTCGGTCGTTATTGAACTTTTGACCCATTTACCCACATTGACCGTTCCTCGAGTCTCGTTAGTGTGATTTTGCCCCGCAGGGATGGGCGACATGATTCCCGAGGAAGTCGAGAGTGTTTTACGATGACTTATGTGAAGTAGATACTTAAAGTGAAAAACGGTTAAGCGGTAGTTGACTTTTTTTAAATGATCATTTTCGGAATTCCATCGATTCCCTAAGGTACGGAATGTCGAGTATGACTTGGTGAGATAATAGATTCGGTGCTCGAGGCTCTTGGGAGCATTTTATTTTGTTGTTTGAATCAAATTTTGGGTATAGGGGTTGACTTGGTCAGCAATACCTCAATTCAGAGATCTGAGGCGACGAGTGAGTTTGCAGCACGTCTCTGTGTATGTTTGCATATTTCATTTGTATTTGGGAGGCCTCGGGTTGGTGTCGGGATTTTGGGTGAAACTTATGAAAACTAGATTTTCTGGTTTTTTATGTTCCCGGGGAAAGACATTTTTTGCCCCTGCGAGTCTGGCCCAGCGAGGATTGGGGACTTAAGTGAAGTCCGCCCCAGCGGACAATTTCTCTGTAGGGGCGTTTGTGCGGGTGTGGACTGGGTTCTTCTAGGGCGAGAATTGCTGATTCAGTAGCATTAAATACTCAATTTACAACCATTCTTTCCATCACTCCTAGCTTCGAGCTAAGGGTAAACTATGGGAGAATTCCAAGAGAGTTCAAGTCTTCACATCTTTGAAGTAAGATTATTTCTATCATTTATTGTTTATCCATTTTCTAGGCTTGTAATTCATGGGGAGAAACGGATTAGTTTAATGGGGAAGATGAATTCTTATCTCTAAAATGGGTAATTGATTTCTAGACTCTCTAATCTTATTTTATGGGTAAAATATGTCTATATTGAGATGGTATTGCATGAATATCATGAATTTCCAATAAGATCTCTAATCTAGCCTACGTTGTGATTATGAATAAATTATGATTTGACCTCATCTTAGGGGGTTTTATTCTAATGATGGAATTGGTGGTCTAAATAGCCTAATTAACAATTGGGGAATAGAATTTAACGTCTATAAAGAAAATATCCTATTTCCACAATTGAAATTCCGATTTTGACCTTGTGGGACCAATTTCAACTCTTATTAGTTGATTTTCGAGTAGTGTGACATTATAGTGATATGGGTATGAGTAGTTTCTGATTCTAACTTAGATTTTGATAATGGCTATAGTTTGGACATTTAGAAGCTCTTCGAGAAGGAATTCACTCGTGTTTGATGGTTCGTGGCATCCGTTCGACAAATAAATTTTAGCATGTTGCCAAAGCATTCTTAGTTTTACACATTGATTTATGTCAAATGAGGATTACACTAGGGCTTATTTTTTACAAGAAAATACATCTTTTTTTCTCATTTTCTTTTAAAGAACATATTGTCGTTGAGTTCATCATGATTGACAAATTATTAAGCTTAGCTCTTGTCTATTAGGTTGTGTAACGATCCATTCGGTCGTTATTGAACTTTTGACCCATTTACCCACATTGACCGTTCCTCGAGTCTCGTTAGTGTGATTTTGACCCGCATGGATGGGCGACATGATTCCCGAGGAAGTCGAGAGTGTTTTACGATGACTTATGTGAAGTAGATACTTAAAGTGAAAAACGGTTAAGCGGTAGTTGACTTTTTTTTAAATGATCATTTTCGGAATTCCATCGATTCCCTAAGGTACGGAATGTCGAGTATGACTTGGTGAGATAATAGATTCGGTGCTCGAGGCTCTTGGGAGCATTTTATTTTGTTGTTTGAATCAAATTTTGGGTATAGGGGTTGACTTGGTCGGCAATACCTCAATTCGAGAGATCCGAGGCGACGAGTGAGTTTGCAAAGCACGTCTCTGTGTATGTTTGCATATTTCATTTGTATTTGGGAGGCCTCGGGTTGGTGTCGGGATTTTGGGTGAAACTTATGAAAAGTAGATTTTCTGGTTTTTTATGTTCCCGGGGAAAGACATTTTTTGCCCCCGCGAGTCCGGCCCGGCGAGGATTGGGGACTTAAGTGAAGTCCGCCCCGGCGGACAATTTCTCTGTAGGGGCGTTTGTGCGGGTGTGGACCGTGTTCTTCAAGGGCGAGAATTGCTGATTCGGTAGCATTAAATACTCTATTTACAACCATTCTTTCCATCATTCCTAACTTCGAGCTAAGGGTAAACTAGGGGAGAATTCCAAGAGAGTTCAAGTCTTCACATCTTTGGAGTAAGATTATTTCTATCATTTATTGTTTATCCACTTTCTAGGCTTGGACTTCATGGGGAGAAACGGAATAGTTTAATGGGGAAGATGAATTCTTATCTCTAAAATGGGTAATTGATTTCTAGACTCTCTAATTTTATTTTATGGGTAAAAGATGTCTATATTGAGATGGTACTACATAAATCTCATGAATTTCTAATAAGATCTCTAATCTAGCCTAGGTTGTGATTATGAATAAATTAAGATTTGACCTACACTTAGGGATTTTTATTTTAATGTTGGAATTGGTGGTCTAGATATCCTAATTAACATTTGGGGAATAGAATTTAACGTCTATAAAGAAAATATCCTATTTCCACAATTTAATTTCCCTTTTGACCTTGTGGGACCAATTTCACCTCTTATTAGTTGATTTTCGAGTAGTGTGACATTATAGTGATATTGGTATTATTAGTTTCTGATTCTAACTTAGATTTTGATAATGGCCATACATTGGACATGTAGAAGCTCTTCGAGAAGGAATTCACTCGTGTTTGATGGTTCGTGGCATCTGTTCGACAAATAAATTTTAGCATGTTGCCAAAGCTTTCTTAGTTTTACACATTGATGTATGTCAAATGAGGATTACACTAGGGCTTATTTTTTACAAAAAAATACATCTTTTATTCTCATTTTCTTTTAAAGAACATATTGTCGTTGAGTTCATCATGATTGACAAATTATTAAGCTTAGCTCTTGTCTATTAGGTTGTGTAACGATCCATTCGGTCGTTATTGAACTTTTGACCCATTTACCCACATTGACCGTTCCTCGAGTCTCGTTAGTGTGATTTTGACCCGCAGGGATGGGCGACATGATTCCCGAGGAAGTCGAGAGTGTTTTACGATGACTTATGTGAAGTAGATCCTTAAAGTGAAAAACGGTTAAGCGGTAGTTGACTTTTTTTAAATGATCATTTTTGGAATTCCATCGATTCCCTAAGGTCCGGAATGTCGAGTATGACTTGGTGAGATAATAGATTCGGTGCTCGAGGCTCTTGGGAGCATTTTATTTTGTTGTTTGAATCAAATTTTGGGTATAGGGGTTGACTTGATCAGCAATACCTCAATTCAGAGATCTGAGGCGACGAGTGAGTTTGCAGCACGTCTCTGTGTATGTTTGCATATTTCATTTGTATTTGGGAGGCCTCGGGTTGGTGTCGGGATTTTGGGTGAAACTTATGAAAACTAGATTTTCTGGTTTTTTATGTTCCCGGGGAAAGACATTTTTTGCCCCTGCGAGTCTGGCCCAGCGTGGATTGGGGACTTAAGTGAAGTCCGCCCCAGCGGACAATTTCTCTGTAGGGGCGTTTGTGCGGGTGTGGACTGTGTTCTTCAAGGGCGAGAATTGCTGATTCAGTAGCATTAAATACTCTATTTACAACCATTCTTTCCATCATTCCTAACTTCGAGCTAAGGGTAAACTAGGGGAGAATTCCAAGAGAGTTCAAGTCTTCACATCTTTGGAGTAAGATTATTTCTATCATTTATTGTTTATCCACTTTCTAGGCTTGGACTTCATGGGGAGAAACGGAATAGTTTAATGGGGAAGATGAATTCTTATCTCTAAAATGGGTAATTGATTTCTAGACTCTCTAATTTTATTTTATGGGTAAAAGATGTCTATATTGAGATGGTACTACATAAATCTCATGAATTTCTAATAAGATCTCTAATCTAGCCTAGGTTGTGATTATGAATAAATTAAGATTTGACCTACACTTAGGGATTTTTATTTTAATGTTGGAATTGGTGGTCTAGATATCCTAATTAACATTTGGGGAATAGAATTTAACGTCTATAAAGAAAATATCCTATTTCCACAATTTAATTTCCCTTTTGACCTTGTGGGACCAATTTCACCTCTTATTAGTTGATTTTCGAGTAGTGTGACATTATAGTGATATTGGTATTATTAGTTTCTGATTCTAACTTAGATTTTGATAATGGCCAGACATTGGACATGTAGAAGCTCTTCGAGAAGGAATTCACTCGTGTTTGATGGTTCGTGGCATCTGTTCGACAAATAAATTTTAGCATGTTGCCAAAGCTTTCTTAGTTTTACACATTGATGTATGTCAAATGAGGATTACACTAGGGCTTATTTTTAACAAAAAAATACATCTTTTTTTCTCATTTTCTTTTAAAGAACATATTGTCGTTGAGTTCATCATGATTGACAAATTATTAAGCTTAGCTCTTGTCTATTAGGTTGTGTAACGATCCATTCGGTCGTTATTGAACTTTTGACCCATTTACCCACATTGACCGTTCCTCGAGTCTCGTTAGTGTTATTTTGATCCGCAGGAATGGGAGACATGATTCCCGAGAAAGTCGAGAGTGTTTTATGATGACTTATGTGAAGTAGAACCTTAAAGTGAAAAACGGTTAAGCGGTAGTTGACTTTTGAGTAAATGACCATCTTTGGAATTCCGTCGATTCCCTAATGTCCGGAATATCGAGTATGACTTGGTGGGATAATAAATTCGGTGCTCGAGGCTCTTGGGAGCATTTTATTTTGTGGTTGGAATCAAATTTTGGGTATAGGGGTTGACTTGGTCAGCAATACCTCAATTCAGAAATATGAGGGGACGAGTGAGTTCGCAGCACGTCTCTGTGTATGTTTGCGTATTTCATTTGTATTTGGGAGGCCTCGGGTTGGTGTCGGGATTTTGGGTGAAACTTTTGAAAACTAGATTTTTTGGTTTTTTATGTTCCCGGGGCAAGACATTTTTTGCCCCTGCGAGGATTGGGGACTTAAGTGAAGTCCGCCCCAACGGAAAATTTCTCTGTAGGGTCGTGTGTGCGGGTGTGGACTGGGTTCTTCAAGGGCGAGAATTGTTGAATCAGTAGCATTAAATACTCTATTTACAACCATTCTTTCCATCATTCCTAACTTCGAGCTAAGGGTAAACTAGGGGAGAATTCCAAGAGAGTTCAAGTCTTCACATCTTTGGAGTAAGATTATTTCTATCATTTATTGTTTATCCACTTTCTAGGCTTGGACTTCATGGGGAGAAACGGAATAGTTTAATGGGGAAGATGAATTCTTATCTCTAAAATGGGTAATTGATTTCTAGACTCTCTAATTTTATTTTATGGGTAAAAGATGTCTATATTGAGATGGTACTACATAAATCTCATGAATTTCTAATAAGATCTCTAATCTAGCCTAGGTTGTGATTATGAATAAATTAAGATTTGACCTACACTTAGGGATTTTTATTTTAATGTTGGAATTGGTGGTCTAGATATCCTAATTAACATTTGGGGAATAGAATTTAACGTCTATAAAGAAAATATCCTATTTCCACAATTTAATTTCCCTTTTGACCTTGTGGGACCAATTTCACCTCTTATTAGTTGATTTTCGAGTAGTGTGACATTATAGTGATATTGGTATTATTAGTTTCTGATTCTAACTTAGATTTTGATAATGGCCATACATTGGACATGTAGAAGCTCTTCGAGAAGGAATTCACTCGTGTTTGATGGTTCGTGGCATCTGTTCGACAAATAAATTTTAGCATGTTGCCAAAGCTTTCTTAGTTTTACACATTGATGTATGTCAAATGAGGATTACACTAGGGCTTATTTTTTACAAAAAAATACATCTTTTTTTCTCATTCTTTTAAAGAACATATTGTCGTTGAGTTCATCATGATTGACAAATTATT
Source organism: Anisodus tanguticus (assembly GCA_034509755.1). Taxonomy (NCBI): domain Eukaryota; kingdom Viridiplantae; phylum Streptophyta; class Magnoliopsida; order Solanales; family Solanaceae; genus Anisodus; species Anisodus tanguticus. The sequence goes on along the minus strand of CM067552.1, from coordinate 24,680,375 downwards.
AAGCTTAGCTCTTGTCTATTAGGTTGTGTAACGATCCATTCGGTCGTTATTGAACTTTTGACCCATTTACCCACATTGACCGTTCCTCGAGTCTCGTTAGTGTGATTTTGACCCGCATGGATGGGCGACATGATTCCCGATGAAGTCGAGAGTGTTTTACGATGACTTATGTGAAGTAGATACTTAAAGTGAAAAATGGTTAAGCGGTAGTTGACTTTTGAGTAAATGACCATCTTTGGAATTCCGTCGATTCCCTAATGTCCGGAATATCGAGTATGACTTGGTGGGATAATAAATTCGGTGCTCGAGGCTCTTGGGAGCATTTTATTTTGTTGTTTGGAATCAAATTTTGGGTATAGGGGTTGACTTGGTCAGCAATACCTCAATTCAGAAATATGAGGGGACGAGTGAGTTCGCAGCACGTCTCTGTGTATGTTTGCGTATTTCATTTGTATTTGGGAGGCCTCGGGTTGGTGTCGGGATTTTGGGTGAAACGTTTGAAAACTAGATTTTTTGGTTTTTTATGTTCCCGGGGCAAGACATTTTTTGCCCCTGCGAGTCCGGCCCAGCGAGGATTGGGGACTTAAGTGAAGTCCGCCCCAACGGAAAATTTCTCTGTATGGTCGTGTGTGCGGGTGTGGACTGGGTTCTTCAAGGGCGAGAATTGTTGAATCAGTAGCATTAAATACTCTATTTACAACCATTCTTTCCATCATTCCTAACTTCGAGCTAAGGGTAAACTAGGGGAGAATTCCAAGAGAGTTCAAGTCTTCACATCTTTGGAGTAAGATTATTTCTATCATTATTGTTTATCCACTTTCTAGGCTTGGACTTCATGGGGAGAAACGGAATAGTTTAATGGGGAAGATGAATTCTTATCTCTAAAATGGGTAATTGATTTCTAGACTCTCTAATTTTATTTTATGGGTAAAAGATGTCTATATTGAGATGGTACTACATAAATCTCATGAATTTCTAATAAGATCTCTAATCTAGCCTAGGTTGTGATTATGAATAAATTAAGATTTGACCTACACTTAGGGATTTTTATTTTAATGTTGGAATTGGTGGTCTAGATATCCTAATTAACATTTGGGGAATAGAATTTAACGTCTATAAAGAAAATATCCTATTTCCACAATTTAATTTCCCTTTTGACCTTGTAGGACCAATTTCACCTCTTATTAGTTGATTTTCGAGTAGTGTGACATTATAGTGATATTGGTATTATTAGTTTCAGATTCTAACTTAGATTTTGATAATGGCCATACATTGGACATGTAGAAGCTCTTCGAGAAGGAATTCACTCGTGTTTGATGGTTCGTGGCATCTGTTCGACAAATAAATTTTAGCATGTTGCCAAAGCTTTCTTAGTTTTACACATTGATGTATGTCAAATGAGGATTACACTAGGGCTTATTTTTTACAAAAAAATACATCTTTTTTTCTCATTCTTTTAAAGAACATATTGTCGTTGAGTTCATCATGATTGACAAATTATTAAGCTTAGCTCTTGTCTATTAGGTTGTGTAACGATCCATTCGGTCGTTATTGAACATTTGACCCATTTACCCACATTGACCATTCTTCGAGTCTCGTTAGTGTGATTTTGATCCGCAGGGATGGGAGACATGATTCCCGAGGAAGTCGAGAGTGTTTTACGATGACTTATGTGAAGTAGATCCTTAAAGTGAAAAACGGTTAAGCGGTAGTTGACTTTTTTTAAATGATCATTTTTGGAATTCCATCGATTCCCTAAGGTCCGGAATGTCGAGTATGACTTGGTGAGATAATAGATTCGGTGCTCGAGGCTCTTGGGAGCATTTTATTTTGTTGTTTGAATCAAATTTTGGGTATAGGGGTTGACTTGATCAGCAATACCTCAATTCAGAGATCTGAGGCGACGAGTGAGTTTGCAGCACGTCTCTGTGTATGTTTGCATATTTCATTTGTATTTGGGAGGCCTCGGGTTGGTGTCGGGATTTTGGGTGAAACTTATGAAAACTAGATTTTCGGTTTTTTATGTTCCGGGGAAAGACATTTTTTGCCCCTGCGAGTCTGGCCCAGCGTGGATTGGGGACTTAAGTGAAGTCCGCCCCAGCGGACAATTTCTCTGTAGGGGCGTTTGTGCGGGTGTGGACTGTGTTCTTCAAGGGCGAGAATTGCTGATTCAAAGTAGCATTAAATACTCTATTTACAACCATTCTTTCCATCATTCCTAACTTCGAGCTAAGGGTAAACTAGGGGAGAATTCCAAGAGAGTTCAAGTCTTCACATCTTTGGAGTAAGATTATTTCTATCATTTATTGTTTATCCACTTTCTAGGCTTGGACTTCATGGGGAGAAACGGAATAGTTTAATGGGGAAGATGAATTCTTATCTCTAAAATGGGTAATTGATTTCTAGACTCTCTAATTTTATTTTATGGGTAAAAGATGTCTATATTGAGATGGTACTACATAAATCTCATGAATTTCTAATAAGATCTCTAATCTAGCCTAGGTTGTGATTATGAATAAATTAAGATTTGACCTACACTTAGGGATTTTTATTTTAATGTTGGAATTGGTGGTCTAGATATCCTAATTAACATTTGGGGAATAGAATTTAACGTCTATAAAGAAAATATCCTATTTCCACAATTTAATTTCCCTTTTGACCTTGTAGGACCAATTTCACCTCTTATTAGTTGATTTTCGAGTAGTGTGACATTATAGTGATATTGGTATTATTAGTTTCAGATTCTAACTTAGATTTTGATAATGGCCATACATTGGACATGTAGAAGCTCTTCGAGAAGGAATTCACTCGTGTTTGATGGTTCGTGGCATCTGTTCGACAAATAAATTTTAGCATGTTGCCAAAGCTTTCTTAGTTTTACACATTGATGTATGTCAAATGAGGATTACACTAGGGCTTATTTTTTACAAAAAAATACATCTTTTTTTCTCATTCTTTTAAAGAACATATTGTCGTTGAGTTCATCATGATTGACAAATTATTAAGCTTAGCTCTTGTCTATTAGGTTGTGTAACGATCCATTCGGTCGTTATTGAACATTTGACCCATTTACCCACATTGACCATTCTTCGAGTCTCGTTAGTGTGATTTTGATCCGCAGGGATGGGAGACATGATTCCCGAGAAAGTCGAGAGTGTTTTATGATGACTTATGTGAAGTAGAACCTTAAAGTGAAAAACGGTTAAGCGGTAGTTGACTTTTGAGTAAATGACCATCTTTGGAATTCCGTCGATTCCCTAATGTCCGGAATATCGAGTATGACTTGGTGGGATAATAAATTCGGTGCTCGAGGCTCTTGGGAGCATTTTATTTTGTTGTTTGGAATCAAATTTTGGGTATAGGGGTTGACTTGGTCAGCAATACCTCAATTCAGAAATATGAGGCGACGAGTGACTTCGCAGCACGTCTCTGTGTATGTTTGCGTATTTCATTTGTATTTGGGAGGCCTCGGGTTGGTGTCGGGATTTTGGGTGAAACTTTTGAAAACTAGATTTTTTGGTTTTTTATGTTCCCGGGGCAAGACATTTTTTGCCCCTGCGAGTCCGGCCCAGCGAGGATTGGGGACTTAAGTGAAGTCCGCCCCAACGGAAAATTTCTCTGTAGGGTCGTGTGTGCGGGTGTGGACTGGGTTCTTCACGGGCGAGAATTGTTGAATCAGTAGCATTAAATACTCTATTTACAACCATTCTTTCCATCATTCCTAACTTCGAGCTAAGGGTAAACTAGGGGAGAATTCCAAGAGAGTTCAAGTCTTCACATCTTTGGAGTAAGATTATTTCTATCATTTATTGTTTATCCACTTTCTAGGCTTGGACTTCATGGGGAGAAACGGAATAGTTTAATGGGGAAGATGAATTCTTATCTCTAAAATGGGTAATTGATTTCTAGACTCTCTAATTTTATTTTATGGGTAAAAGATGTCTATATTGAGATGGTACTACATAAATCTCATGAATTTCTAATAAGATCTCTAATCTAGCCTAGGTTGTGATTATGAATAAATTAAGATTTGACCTACACTTAGGGATTTTTATTTTAATGTTGGAATTGGTGGTCTAGATATCCTAATTAACATTTGGGGAATAGAATTTAACGTCTATAAAGAAAATATCCTATTTCCACAATTTAATTTCCCTTTTGACCTTGTGGGACCAATTTCACCTCTTATTAGTTGATTTTCGAGTAGTGTGACATTATAGTGATATTGGTATTATTAGTTTCTGATTCTAACTTAGATTTTGATAATGGCCATACATTGGACATGTAGAAGCTCTTCGAGAAGGAATTCACTCGTGTTTGATGGTTCGTGGCATCTGTTCGACAAATAAATTTTAGCATGTTGCCAAAGCTTTCTTAGTTTTACACATTGATGTATGTCAAATGAGGATTACACTAGGGCTTATTTTTTACAAAAAAATACATCTTTTTTTCTCATTCTTTTAAAGAACATATTGTCGTTGAGTTCATCATGATTGACAAATTATTAAGCTTAGCTCTTGTCTATTAGGTTGTGTAACGATCCATTCGGTCGTTATTGAACTTTTGACCCATTTACCCACATTGACCGTTCCTCGAGTCTCGTTAGTGTGATTTTGACCCGCATGGATGGGCGACATGATTCCCGAGGAAGTCGAGAGTGTTTTACGATGACTTATGTGAAGTAGAACCTTAAAGTGAAAAACGGTTAAGCGGTAGTTGACTTTTTTTAAATGATCATTTTCGGAATTCCATCGATTCCCTAAGGTCCGGAATGTCGAGTATGACTTGGTGAGATAATAGATTCGGTGCTCGAGGCTCTTGGGAGCATTTTATTTTGTTGTTTGGAATCAAATTTTGGGTATAGGGGTTGACTTGGTCAGCAATACCTCAATTCAGAAATATGAGGCGACGAGTGACTTCGCAGCACGTCTCTGTGTATGTTTGCGTATTTCATTTGTATTTGGGAGGCCTCGGGTTGGTGTCGGGATTTTGGGTGAAACTTTTGAAAACTAGATTTTTTGGTTTTTTATGTTCCCGGGGCAAGACATTTTTTGCCCCTGCGAGTCCGGCCCAGCGAGGATTGGGGACTTAAGTGAAGTCCGCCCCAACGGAAAATTTCTCTGTAGGGTCGTGTGTGCGGGTGTGGACTGGGTTCTTCACGGGCGAGAATTGTTGAATCAGTAGCATTAAATACTCTATTTACAACCATTCTTTCCATCATTCCTAACTTCGAGCTAAGGGTAAACTAGGGGAGAATTCCAAGAGAGTTCAAGTCTTCACATCTTTGGAGTAAGATTATTTCTATCATTTATTGTTTATCCACTTTCTAGGCTTGGACTTCATGGGGAGAAACGGAATAGTTTAATGGGGAAGATGAATTCTTATCTCTAAAATGGGTAATTGATTTCTAGACTCTCTAATTTTATTTTATGGGTAAAAGATGTCTATATTGAGATGGTACTACATAAATCTCATGAATTTCTAATAAGATCTCTAATCTAGCCTAGGTTGTGATTATGAATAAATTAAGATTTGACCTACACTTAGGGATTTTTATTTTAATGTTGGAATTGGTGGTCTAGATATCCTAATTAACATTTGGGGAATAGAATTTAACGTCTATAAAGAAAATATCCTATTTCCACAATTTAATTTCCCTTTTGACCTTGTGGGACCAATTTCACCTCTTATTAGTTGATTTTCGAGTAGTGTGACATTATAGTGATATTGGTATTATTTGTTTCTGATTCTAACTTAGATTTTGATAATGGCCATACATTGGACATGTAGAAGCTCTTCGAGAAGGAATTCACTCGTGTTTGATGGTTCGTGGCATCTGTTCGACAAATAAATTTTAGCATGTTGCCAAAGCTTTCTTAGTTTTACACATTGATGTATGTCAAATGAGGATTACACTAGGGCTTATTTTTTACAAAAAAATACATCTTTTTTTCTCATTCTTTTAAAGAACATATTGTCGTTGAGTTCATCATGATTGACAAATTATTAAGCTTAGCTCTTGTCTATTAGGTTGTGTAACGATCCATTCGGTCGTTATTGAACATTTGACCCATTTACCCACATTGACCATTCTTCGAGTCTCGTTAGTGTGATTTTGATCCGCAGGGATGGGAGACATGATTCCCGAGAAAGTCGAGAGTGTTTTATGATGACTTATGTGAAGTAGAACCTTAAAGTGAAAAACGGTTAAGCGGTAGTTGACTTTTGAGTAAATGACCATCTTTGGAATTCCGTCGATTCCCTAATGTCCGGAATATCGAGTATGACTTGGTGGGATAATAAATTCGGTGCTCGAGGCTCTTGGGAGCATTTTATTTTGTTGTTTGGAATCAAATTTTGGGTATAGGGGTTGACTTGGTCAGCAATACCTCAATTCAGAAATATGAGGCGACGAGTGACTTCGCAGCACGTCTCTGTGTATGTTTGCGTATTTCATTTGTATTTGGGAGGCCTCGGGTTGGTGTCGGGATTTTGGGTGAAACTTTTGAAAACTAGATTTTTTGGTTTTTTATGTTCCCGGGGCAAGACATTTTTTGCCCCTGCGATTCCGGCCCAGCGAGGATTGGGGACTTAAGTGAAGTCCGCCCCAACGTAAAATTTCTCTGTAGGGTCGTGTGTGCGGGTGTGGACTGGGTTCTGCAAGGGCGAGAATTGTTGAATCAGAAGCATTAAATACTCTATTTACAACCATTCTTTCCATCATTCCTAACTTCGAGCTAAGGGTAAACTAGGGGAGAATTCCAAGAGAGTTCAAGTCTTCACATCTTTGGAGTAAGATTATTTCTATCATTTATTGTTTATCCACTTTCTTGGCTTGGACTTCATGGGGAGAAACGGAATAGTTTAATGGGGAAGATGAATTCTTATCTCTAAAATGGGTAATTGATTTCTAGACTCTCTAATTTTATTTTATGGGTAAAAGATGTCTATATTGAGATGGTACTACATAAATCTCATGAATTTCTAATAAGATCTCTAATCTAGCCTAGGTTGTGATTATGAATAAATTAAGATTTGACCTACACTTAGGGATTTTTATTTTAATGTTGGAATTGGTGGTCTAGATATCCTAATTAACATTTGGGGAATAGAATTTAACGTCTATAAAGAAAATATCCTATTTCCACAATTTAATTTCCCTTTTGACCTTGTGGGACCAATTTCACCTCTTATTAGTTGATTTTCGAGTAGTGTGACATTATAGTGATATTGGTATTATTTGTTTCTGATTCTAACTTAGATTTTGATAATGGCCATACATTGGACATGTAGAAGCTCTTCGAGAAGGAATTCACTCGTGTTTGATGGTTCGTGGCATCGTTCGACAAATAAATTGTAGCATGTTGCCAAAGCTTTCTTAGTTTTACACATTGATGTATGTCAAATGAGGATTACACTAGGGCTTATTTTTTACAAAAAAATACATCTTTTTTTCTCATTCTTTTAAAGAACATATTGTCGTTGAGTTCATCATGATTGACAAATTATTAAGCTTAGCTCTTGTCTATTAGGTTGTGTAACGATCCATTCGGTCGTTATTGAACTTTTGACCCATTTACCCACATTGACCGTTCCTCGAGTCTCGTTAGTGTGATTTTGACCCGCATGGATGGGCGACATGATTCCCGATGAAGTCGAGAGTGTTTTACGATGACTTATGTGAAGTAGATACTTAAAGTGAAAAACGGTTAAGCGGTAGTTGACTTTTTTTAAATGATCATTTTCGGAATTCCATCGATTCCCTAAGGTCCGGAATGTCGAGTATGACTTGGTGAGATAATAGATTCGGTGCTCGAGGCTCTTGGGAGCATTTTATTTTGTTGTTTGAATCAAATTTTGGGTATAGGGGTTGACTTGGTCAGCAATACCTCAATTCAGAAATATGAGGCGACGAGTGACTTCGCAGCACGTCTCTGTGTATGTTTGCGTATTTCATTTGTATTTGGGAGGCCTCGGGTTGGTGTCGGGATTTTGGGTGAAACTTTTGAAAACTAGATTTTCTGGTTTTTTATGTTCCCGGGGCAAGACATTTTTTGCCCCTGCGAGTCCGGCTCAGCGAGGATTGGGGACTTAAGTGAAGTCCGCCCCAACGGAAAATTTCTCTGTAGGGTCGTGTGTGCGGGTGTGGACTGGGTTCTTCAAGGGCGAGAATTGTTGAATCAGTAGCATTAAATACTCAACTTACAACCATTCTTTCCATCACTCCTAGCTTCGAGCTAAGGGTAAACTATGGGAGAATTCCAAGAGAGTTCAAGTCTTCACATCTTTGGAGTAAGATTATTTCTATCATTTATTGTTTATCCATTTTCTAGGCTTGTAATTCATGGGGAGAAACGGATTAGTTTAATGGGGAAGATGAATTCTTATCTCTAAAATGGGTAATTGATTTCTAGACTCTCTAATCTTATTTTATGGGTAAAATATGTCTATATTGAGATGGTATTGCATGAATATCATGAATTTCTAATAAGATCTCTAATCTAGCCTAGGTTGTGATTATGAATAAATTATGATTTGACCTCATCTTAGGGGGTTTTATTCTAATGATGGAATTGGTGGTCTAAATAGCCTAATTAACAATTGGGGAATAGAATTTAACGTCTATAAAGAAAATATCCTATTTCCACAATTGAAATTCCGATTTTGACCTTGTGGTACCAATTTCAACTCTTATTAGTTGATTTTCGAGTAGTGTCACATTATAGTGATATGGGTATGAGTAGTTTCTGATTCTAACATAGATTTTGATAATGGCTATAGTTTGGACATTTAGAAGCACTTCGAGAAGGAATTCACTCGTGTTTGATGGTTCGTGGCATCTGTTCGACAAATAAATTTTAGCATGTTGCCAAAGCATTCTTAGTTTTACACATTGATTTATGTCAAATGAGGATTACTCTAGGGATTATTTTTTACAAAAAAAATACATCTTTTTTTCTCATTTTCTTTTAAAGAACATATTGTCGTTGAGTTCATCATGATTGACAAATTATTAAGCTTAGCTCTTGTCTATTAGGTTGTGTAACGATCCATTCGGTCGTTATTGAACTTTTGACCCATTTACCCACATTGACCGTTCCTCGAGTCTCGTTAGTGTGATTTTGACCCGCATGGATGGGCGACATGATTCCCGAGGAAGTCGAGAGTGTTTTACGATGACTTATGTGAAGTAGAACCTTAAAGTGAAAAACGGTTAAGCGGTAGTTGACTTTTTTTAAATGATCATTTTCGGAATTCCATCGATTCCCTAAGGTCCGGAATGTCGAGTATGACTTGGTGAGATAATAGATTCGGTGCTCGAGGCTCTTGGGAGCATTTTATTTTGTTGTTTGGAATCAAATTTTGGGTATAGGGGTTGACTTGGTCAGCAATACCTCAATTCAGAAATATGAGGCGACGAGTGACTTCGCAAAGCACGTCTCGTGTATGTTTGCGTATTTCATTTGTATTTGGGAGGCCTCGGGTTGGTGTCGGGATTTTGGGTGAAACTTTTGAAAACTAGATTTTTTGGTTTTTTATGTTCCCGGGGCAAGACATTTTTTGCCCCTGCGATTCCGGCCCAGCGAGGATTGGGGACTTAAGTGAAGTCCGCCCCAACGTAAAATTTCTCTCGTAGGGTCGTGTGTGCGGGTGTGGAATTTGGGTTCTCGCAAGGGCGAGAATTGTTGAATCGAAGCATTAAATACTCTATTTACAACCATTCTTTCCATCATTCCTAACTTCGAGCTAAGGGTAAACTAGGGGAGAATTCCAAGAGAGTTCAAGTCTTCACATCTTTGGAGTAAGATTATTTCTATCATTTATTGTTTATCCACTTTCTTGGCTTGGACTTCATGGGGAGAAACGGAATAGTTTAATGGGGAAGATGAATTCTTATCTCTAAAATGGGTAATTGATTTCTAGACTCTCTAATTTTATTTTATGGGTAAAAGATGTCTATATTGAGATGGTACTACATAAATCTCATGAATTTCTAATAAGATCTCTAATCTAGCCTAGGTTGTGATTATGAATAAATTAAGATTTGACCTACACTTAGGGATTTTTATTTTAATGTTGGAATTGGTGGTCTAGATATCCTAATTAACATTTGGGGAATAGAATTTAACGTCTATAAAGAAAATATCCTATTTCCACAATTTAATTTCCCTTTTGACCTTGTGGGACCAATTTCACCTCTTATTAGTTGATTTTCGAGTAGTGTGACATTATAGTGATATTGGTATTATTTGTTTCTGATTCTAACTTAGATTTTGATAATGGCCATACATTGGACATGTAGAAGCTCTTCGAGAAGGAATTCACTCGTGTTTGATGGTTCGTGGCATCTGTTCGACAAATAAATTGTAGCATGTTGCCAAAGCTTTCTTAGTTTTACACATTGATGTATGTCAAATGAGGATTACACTAGGGCTTATTTTTTACAAAAAAATACATCTTTTTTTCTCATTCTTTTAAAGAACATATTGTCGTTGAGTTCATCATGATTGACAAATTATTAAGCTTAGCTCTTGTCTATTAGGTTGTGTAACGATCCATTCGGTCGTTATTGAACTTTTGACCCATTTACCCACATTGACCGTTCCTCGAGTCTCGTTAGTGTGATTTTGACCCGCATGGATGGGCGACATGATTCCCGATGAAGTCGAGAGTGTTTTACGATGACTTATGTGAAGTAGATACTTAAAGTGAAAAACGGTTAAGCGGTAGTTGACTTTTTTTAAATGATCATTTTCGGAATTCCATCGATTCCCTAAGGTCCGGAATGTCGAGTATGACTTGGTGAGATAATAGATTCGGTGCTCGAGGCTCTTGGGAGCATTTTATTTTGTTGTTTGAATCAAATTTTGGGTATAGGGGTTGACTTGGTCAAGCAATACCTCAATTCAGAGATCTGAGGCGACGAGTGAGTTTGCAGCACGTCTCTGTGTATGTTTGCATATTTCATTTGTATTTGGGAGGCCTCGGGTTGGTGTCGGGATTTTGGGTGAAACTTATGAAAACTAGATTTTCTGGTTTTTTATGTTCCCGGGGCAAGACATTTTTTGCCCCTGCGAGTCTGGCCCAGCGAGGATTGGGGACTTAAGTGAAGTCCGCCCCAGCGGACAATTTCTCTATAGGGGCGTTTGCGCGGGTGTGGACTGGGTTCTTCAAGGGCGAGAATTGCTGATTCAGTAGCATTAAATACTCAACTTACAACCATTCTTTCCATCACTCCTAGCTTCGAGCTAAGGGTAAACTATGGGAGAATTCCAAGAGAGTTCAAGTCTTCACATCTTTGGAGTAAGATTATTTCTATCATTTATTGTTTATCCATTTTCTAGGCTTGTAATTCATGGGGAGAAACGGATTAGTTTAATGGGGAAGATGAATTCTTATCTCTAAAATGGGTAATTGATTTCTAGACTCTCTAATCTTATTTTATGGGTAAAATATGTCTATATTGAGATGGTATTGCATGAATATCATGAATTTCTAATAAGATCTCTAATCTAGCCTAGGTTGTGATTATGAATAAATTATGATTTGACCTCATCTTAGGGGGTTTTATTCTAATGATGGAATTGGTGGTCTAAATAGCCTAATTAACAATTGGGGAATAGAATTTAACGTCTATAAAGAAAATATCCTATTTCCACAATTGAAATTCCGATTTTGACCTTGTGGTACCAATTTCAACTCTTATTAGTTGATTTTCGAGTAGTGTCACATTATAGTGATATGGGTATGAGTAGTTTCTGATTCTAACATAGATTTTGATAATGGCTATAGTTTGGACATTTAGAAGCACTTCGAGAAGGAATTCACTCGTGTTTGATGGTTCGTGGCATCTGTTCGACAAATAAATTTTAGCATGTTGCCAAAGCATTCTTAGTTTTACACATTGATTTATGTCAAATGAGGATTACTCTAGGGATTATTTTTTACAAAAAAAATACATCTTTTTTTCTCATTTTCTTTTAAAGAACATATTGTCGTTGAGTTCATCATGATTGACAAATTATTAAGCTTAGCTCTTGTCTATTAGGTTGTGTAACGATCCATTCGGTCGTTATTGAACTTTTGACCCATTTACCCACATTGACCGTTCCTCGAGTCTCGTTAGTGTGATTTTGACCCGCATGGATGGGCGACATGATTCCCGAGGAAGTCGAGAGTGTTTTACGATGACTTATGTGAAGTAGATACTTAAAGTGAAAAACGGTTAAGCGGTAGTTGACTTTTTTTAAATGATCATTTTCGGAATTCCATCGATTCCCTAAGGTCCGGAATGTCGAGTATGACTTGGTGAGATAATAGATTCGGTGCTCGAGGCTCTTGGGAGCATTTTATTTTGTTGTTTGGAATCAAATTTTGGGTATAGGGGTTGACTTGGTCAAGCAATACCTCAATTCGAAATATGAGGCGACGAGTGAGTTCGCAGCACGTCTCGTGTATATTTGCGTATTTCATTTATATTTGGGAGGCCTCGGGTTGGTGTCGGGATTTTGGGTGAAACTTTTGAAAACTAGATTTTACGGTTTTTTATGTTCCGGGGCAAGACATTTTTTGCCCCGCGAGTCCGGCCCGGCGAGGATTGGGGACTTAAGTGAAGTCCGCCCCGACGGACAATTTCTCTGTAGGGGCGTTTGTGCGGGTGTGGACCTGGGTTCTTGAAGGGCGAGGATTGCTGATTCGGTAGCATTAAATACTCAATTTACAACCATTCTTTCCATCACTCCTAGCTTCGAGCTAAGGGTAAACTATGGGAGAATTCCAAGAGAGTTCAAGTCTTCACATCTTTGGAGTAAGATTATTTCTATCATTTATTGTTTATCCACTTTCTAGGCTTGGACTTCATGGGGAGAAACGGAATAGTTTAATGGGGAAGATGAATTCATATCTCTAAAATGGGTAATTGATTTCTACACTCTCTAATTTTATTTTATGGGTAAAAGATGTCTATATTGAGATGGTACTACATAAATCTCATGAATTTCTAATAAGATCTCTAATCTAGCCTAGGTTGTGATTATGAATAAATTAAGATTTGACCTACACTTAGGGATTTTTATTTTAATGTTGGAATTGGTGGTCTAGATATCCTAATTAACATTTGGGGAATAGAATTTAACGTCTATAAAGAAAATATCCTATTTCCACAATTTAATTTCCTTTTGACCTTGTGGGACCAATTTCACCTCTTATTAGTTGATTTTCGAGTAGTGTGACATTATAGTGATATTGGTATTATTTGTTTCTGATTCTAACTTAGATTTTGATAATGGCCATACATTGGACATGTAGAAGCTCTTCGAGAAGGAATTCACTCGTGTTTGATGGTTCGTGGCATACGTTCGACAAATAAATTTTAGCATGTTGCCAAAGCTTTCTTAGTTTTACACATTGATGTATGTCAAATGAGGATTACACTAGGGCTTATTTTTTACAAAAAAATACAACTTTTTTTCTCATTCTTTTAAAGAACATATTGTCGTTGAGTTCATCATGATTGACAAATTATTAAGCTTAGCTCTTGTCTATTAGGTTGTGTAACGATCCATTCGGTCGTTATTGAACTTTTGACCCATTTACCCACATTGACCGTTCCTCGAGTCTCGTTAGTGTGATTTTGACCCGCATGGATGGGCGACATGATTCCCGATGAAGTCGAGAGTGTTTTACGATGACTTATGTGAAGTAGATACTTAAAGTGAAAAACGGTTAAGCGGTAGTTGACTTTTTTTAAATGATCATTTTCGGAATTCCATCGATTCCCTAAGGTCCGGAATGTCGAGTATGACTTGGTGAGATAATAGATTCGGTGCTCGAGGCTCTTGGGAGCATTTTATTTTGTTGTTTGAATCAAATTTTGGGTATAGGGGTTGACTTGGTCAGCAATACCTCAATTCAGAGATCTGAGGCGACGAGTGAGTTTGCAAAGCACGTCTCTCGTGTATGTTTGCATATTTCATTTGTATTTGGGAGGCCTCGGGTTGGTGTCGGGATTTTGGGTGAAACTTATGAAAACTAGATTTTCTGGTTTTTTATGTTCCCGGGGCAAGACATTTTTTGCCCCTGCGAGTCTGGCCCAGCGAGGATTGGGGACTTAAGTGAAGTCCGCCCCAGCGGACAATTTCTCTATAGGGGCGTTTGCGCGGGTGTGGACTGGGTTCTTCAAGGGCGAGAATTGCTGATTCAAAGTAGCATTAAATACTCAACTTACAACCATTCTTTCCATCACTCCTAGCTTCGAGCTAAGGGTAAACTATGGGAGAATTCCAAGAGAGTTCAAGTCTTCACATCTTTGAGAGTAAGATTATTTCTATCATTTATTGTTTATCCATTTTCTAGGCTTGTAATTCATGGGGAGAAACGGATTAGTTTAATGGGGAAGATGAATTCTTATCTCTAAAATGGGTAATTGATTTCTAGACTCTCTAATCTTATTTTATGGGTAAAATATGTCTAGATTGAGATGGTATTGCATGAATATCATGAATTTCTAATAAGATCTCTAATCTAGCCTAGGTTGTGATTATGAATAAATTATGATTTGACCTCATCTTAGGGGGTTTTATTCTAATGATGGAATTGGTGGTCTAAATAGCCTAATTAACAATTGGGGAATAGAATTTAACGTCTATAAAGAAAATATCCTATTTCCACAATTGAAATTCCGATTTTGACCTTGTGGTACCAATTTCAACTCTTATTAGTTGATTTTCGAGTAGTGTCACATTATAGTGATATGGGTATGAGTAGTTTCGATTCTAACATAGATTTTGATAATGGCTATAGTTTGGACATTTAGAAGCACTTCGAGAAGGAATTCACTCGTGTTTGATGGTTCGTGGCATCTGTTCGACAAATAAATTTTAGCATGTTGCCAAAGCATTCTTAGTTTTACACATTGATTTATGTCAAATGAGGATTACTCTAGGGATTATTTTTTACAAAAAAAATACATCTTTTTTTCTCATTTTCTTTTAAAGAACATATTGTCTTGAGTTCATCATGATTGACAAATTATTAAGCTTAGCTCTTGTCTATTAGGTTGTGTAACGATCCATTCGGTCGTTATTGAACTTTTGACCCATTTACCCACATTGACCGTTCCTCGAGTCTCGTTAGTGTGATTTTGACCCGCATGGATGGGCGACATGATTCCCGAGGAAGTCGAGAGTGTTTTACGATGACTTATGTGAAGTAGATACTTAAAGTGAAAAACGGTTAAGCGGTAGTTGACTTTTTTTAAATGATCATTTTCGGAATTCCATCGATTCCCTAAGGTCCGGAATGTCGAGTATGACTTGGTGAGATAATAGATTCGGTGCTCGAGGCTCTTGGGAGCATTTTATTTTGTTGTTTGGAATCAAATTTTGGGTATAGGGGTTGACTTGGTCAGCAATACCTCAATTCAGAAATATGAGGCGACGAGTGAGTTCGCAGCACGTCTCTGTGTATATTTGCGTATTTCATTTATATTTGGGAGGCCTCGGGTTGGTGTCGGGATTTTGGGTGAAACTTTTGAAAACTAGATTTTCTGGTTTTTTATGTTCCCGGGGCAAGACATTTTTTGCCCCTGCGAGTCTGGCCCAGCGAGGATTGGGGACTTAAGTGAAGTCCGCCCCAGCGGACAATTTCTCTGTAGGGGCGTTTGTGCGGGTGTGGACTGGGTTCTTGAAGGGCGAGAATTGCTGATTCAGTAGCATTAAATACTCAATTTACAACCATTCTTTCCATCACTCCTAGCTTCGAGCTAAGGGTAAACTATGGGAGAATTCCAAGAGAGTTCAAGTCTTCACATCTTTGGAGTAAGATTATTTCTATCATTTATTGTTTATCCACTTTCTAGGCTTGGACTTCATGGGGAGAAACGGAATAGTTTAATGGGGAAGATGAATTCATATCTCTAAAATGGGTAATTGATTTCTACACTCTCTAATTTTATTTTATGGGTAAAAGATGTCTATATTGAGATGGTACTACATAAATCTCATGAATTTCTAATAAGATCTCTAATCTAGCCTAGGTTGTGATTATGAATAAATTAAGATTTGACCTACACTTAGGGATTTTTATTTTAATGTTGGAATTGGTGGTCTAGATATCCTAATTAACATTTGGGGAATAGAATTTAACGTCTATAAAGAAAATATCCTATTTCCACAATTTAATTTCCCTTTTGACCTTGTGGGACCAATTTCACCTCTTATTAGTTGATTTTCGAGTAGTGTGACATTATAGTGATATTGGTATTATTTGTTTCTGATTCTAACTTAGATTTTGATAATGGCCATACATTGGACATGTAGAAGCTCTTCGAGAAGGAATTCACTCGTGTTTGATGGTTCGTGGCATCTGTTCGACAAATAAATTTTAGCATGTTGCCAAAGCTTTCTTAGTTTTACACATTGATGTATGTCAAATGAGGATTACACTAGGGCTTATTTTTTACAAAAAAATACATCTTTTTTTCTCATTTTATTTTAAAGAACATATTGTCGGATAGTTCATCATGATTGACAAATTATTAAGCTTAGCTCTTGTCTATTAGGTTGTGTAACGATCCATTCGGTCGTTATTGAACTTTTGACCCATTTACCCACATTGACCGTTCCTCGAGTCTCGTTAGTGTTATTTTGACCCGCATGGATGGGCGACATGATTCCCGAGGAAGTCGAGAGTGTTTTACGATGACTTATGTGAAGTAGATCCTTAAAGTGAAAAACGGTTAAGCGGTAGTTGACTTTTGAGTAAATGATCATTTTCAGAATTCCATCGATTCCCTAAGGTCCGGAATGTCGAGTATGACTTGGTGAGATAATAGATTCGGTGCTCGAGGCTCTTGGGAGCATTTTATTTTGTTGTTTGAATCAAATTTTGGGTATAGGGGTTGACTTGGTCAGCAATACCTCAATTCAGAAATATGAGGCGACGAGTGAGTTCGCAGCACGTCTCTGTGTATATTTGCGTATTTCATTTGTATTTGGGAGGCCTCGGGTTGGTGTCGGGATTTTGGGTGAAACTTATGAAAAATAGATTTTCTGGTTTTTTATGTTCCCGGGGCAAGACATTTTTTGCCCCTGCGAGTCTGGCCCAGCGAGGATTGGGGACTTAAGTGAAGTCCGCCCTAGCGGACAATTTCTCTGTAGGGGCGTTTGCGCGGGTGTGGACTGGGTTCTGCAAGGGCGAGAATTGCTAATTCGGTAGCATTAAATACTCAATTTACAACCATTCTTTCCATCATTCCTAACTTCGAGCTAAGGGTAAACTATGGGAGAATTCCAAGAGAGTTCAAGTGTTCACATCTTTGGAGTAAGATTATTTCTATCATTTATTGTTTATCCACTTTCTAGGCTTGGAATTCATGGGGAGAAATGGATTAGTTTAATGGGGAAGATGGATTCTTATCTCTAAAGTGGGTAATTGATTTCTAGACTCTCTAATCTTATTTTATGGGTAAAAAATGTCTATATTGAGATGGTATTGCATGAATCTCATGAATTTCTAATAAGATCTCTAATCTAGCCTAGGTTGTGATTATGAATAAATTAAGATTTGACCTCATCTTAGCGGTTTTTATTCTAATGATGGAATTGATGGTCTAAATAGCCTAATTAACATTTGGGTAATAGAATTTAACGTCAATAAAGAAAATATCCTATTTCCACAATTGAAATTCCCGCTTTGACCTTGTGGGACCAATTTCACCTCTTATTAGTTAATTTTCGAGTAGTGTGACATTATAGTGATATGGGTATGATTAGTTTCTGATTCTAACTTAGATTTTGATAATGGCTAGACTTTGGATATTTAGAAGCTCTTCGAGATATAATTCACTCGTGTTTGATGGTTCGTGGCATCTGTTCGACAAATAAATTTTAGCATGTTGCCAAAGCTTGCTTAGTTTTACACATTGATGTATGTCAAATGAGGATTACACTAGGGCTTATTTTTTACAAAAAAATACATTTTTTTTCTCATTTTCTTTTAAAGAACATAGTGTGGTTGAATTCGTCATGATTGACAAATTATTAAGCATAGCTCTTGTCTATTAGGTTGTGTAACGATCCATTCGGTCGTTATTGAACTTTTGACCCATTTAGCCACATTGATCGTTCCTCGAGTCTTGTTAGTATGATTTTGACCCGCATGGATGGGAGACATGATTCCCGAGGAAGTCGAGATAGTATTACGATGACTTATGCGAAGTAGAACCTTAAAGTGAAATGGTGCAATTAAACTATATAGAGAACCTTTAAAAATAAACAGATACACTGAATTTGAAAGAAACAAATTAAAAAGTCGCATAATCTTTGCAAGCCATGACTTATACTGTAATTGTATTATTATAAGTAAAATTATGTGCGAAATAAAATATACATTATCTTTTTCAAAAATCTGTTTCTTTTTGAATTGTTGGATTAATTAGCACATTATTGTAAGGCGGGCCAGTGGGCCGGGTCGGCCCGGTCCTAGCCCGGTCCCGCCCCGAACCCGACCTTTGTAAAAAAAAAATCAGTATCAGGACTCGAACGGGGACGGGACATGGTCTCGTCCCGGCCCACCAGTCCCGACCCAATCCCGATTCCGCCCAGGTCCCGACCCGATCCCGTCCCAAATCCCCCCTTTTGCAAAAATAACTGTTGCACCAACGACCATTTTACATTTTGACCATTGTGCAACGGCCATTTTTGGCCTCTCCCCTCCCCCACCCCCTACCCCTTAATATTTATTTTTAACCCATAAGTTATTATATTTACACTTTAACCCAATTTTCCAACTATAAATAATTCATTTTCTCTTCATCTTTCTCACAAATCTTCCTACAATCTCTCTAATCTCTCAATCTATCTCTCTACAAGTCTACATTGTTTGCTAAATATTCAATTTTATTTACTCATTTGGGAATTGGGAGTGAAGTTGGCAACTAGCTTGAGGATCTTCCATCGAGCAAAGTTTCAATTTTCAACCTCTCGATTACACGTCGACGTTATGTCGGCGTTTGGTACATTCGTTCCTTCATTAAATTATTATTGTCTGTTTATTTTATTTAGCGCACTTAATTTCATTTACTTTAATTATTTGTTAGTATAATTATAAATTTATAATTGAAGGATTTAAACGTATGCTTACAGGTAGGGGTCATGCTTCTTCTAGTAGGGGCAATCGCAAGGGTCCTATTTCTAGAAAGAATCCTATTCCTACACATAATGATTTTGTTGATACTAAATATTTTCCTACAATACCATTAGATTTAGACGAGGAGTTATTTTCTGGAAATCAAGAAGACTTTAATTTAGACGATGATCTAGATGATACACCCACTAATGTTGATGACAACACACCCACTAGTGCACCTTCAACTGAAATGCCTCCTATTCCCCCTAGTATGAGACGAGGTCCAGCAAAACGACAATTAAAATCAGATGCATGGATATTTTTTGATAGGGACGTAGAGAATCAAGTAGCTAGATGTAAAATTTGTAAAGATGCTTTAAAATTTAAAACTGGAAAAGGTCACGGTGGGACGGGGGGTTTAATGAGACACGTAGTAAGGGCTCATCCTGCTAGGTATGCCCAATACGAAGCTTCAAAACCGGGTGCGCAAACACCCGCTCCATCGGGACAAGGTTCACATACTAATACTGTCCCGGACCAAGTACAAGGTCAAATTAACCCTATGACGGGGGGAATTGTAGCCCTAAATATAATAAACATAGAGATAAGGAAGCAATAGCAAAATTAGTTGCTGTGGAGGGTTTGCCTTTTTCATTTCCTTCATCTCCCGGTTTTATTCATTACATTAGAGATTTGTATAATCCTGCTTTTAACGGTTTTCCTAGATCAACTGTTAAGAGAGATGTATTTAAATTTTCACATGAATATCAACAGTATTTACGTTATTCATTATATCATTTTAATGGCAAAGTGACTATCACTTCTGATATAGGCCGTAGTACTAACGACCATGATTATTTAATGGTAACTTGTCATTGGATAGATTATAAATGGTCTATGCAAAAACGTATCTTTGCATATAGATATATAGATGATAGGCACACTGGTACTTTTATTGCAGAAAAAAATTATCAAGTGTGCGATTATTACGGAATAACTGATAAAATTATGACTATTACATTAGATAATGCTTCTTCAAACAATTACGCTATTACAATTTTAAAAAATAATTTAACTCCATCTTTTTCAGATCATTTTCATATAAAATGCGCGTGCCATATATATGACTTAACTGTAAAGGATGATCTATCACTTTTTGAAGACATTCTTAGTAAAATACAAATTTGCTATAAACTTTATTTTAAAAAATAATAGAATACAACGAAGAAAAGAACATAAAAAAACTTGTCACGATTGCCAACTACCTTATAAAAAAATTCAGAAGAAGTACCCACTAGGTGGAATTCTTTATACGAGCAACTACTTGTTGCTTATGACTATAGAAAACCTATAACTTTATTTTTTAACTCTCATAATCAAAATTCAGCTGATATGATGCTTTTACGTTAGCGGGCAATAGTCTCCCAATATAAAACAATACTTTAATCTCAACGCTACAAAGCCAATAGGTTGAGCCTGACGAAGAAAATAAATATGAATCGACTTGCTAAAGATATGGAAAAGGAAGCAAGAGTTTCTGTTTTCTCTTCTGTTTTGTCTCTGTGTATATAGTGTGTCTCTGTTGTGTATATCTTGTGTATATGCTCACTGTTTTTCATCACTGTTTGGCAGTGTTTTTCGTGACTGTTTTGCAGTTTTGTTCACTGTTTTGTGCTGCGTTTTGTGCTATTTTCTGTCTGTTTGCTCACTGTTTTGTGCTGAATTTTAGTCACGTTATTGAGCCAAAGGAGGCATCAATATATAGCATGGAGGAGGCTACCCAACAACCACAAACAAGATTGTTAATAGCCATTAGTGAGGGTTGTTAATGGCCATTAGGAGGCGGCACGTTTAAGGGTTGTTCATGGCCATTGAAGAAGGGCTGATTATGGAGGAGTTAATCAGCCAAGTAATGGCTGATTAATGCCCCAAAAAACAGTTCCAACGATAGGCAGAAAGTTTCTGCCTTCCGTCGTTCCAAATTCAACTTTCCAGAAACTTTAGGGACCAAACTGTAAATATTAAGTAATTTGGGGTGTAAAAAGATAATATCAGAAAGTCCCCACAGCCCATGGTCCACGGCCCACGACCCGTGACCCGTGACCCGTGACCCGTGACCCGTGATCCGTGATCCGAGACCTCCCAAACCCTTTACCACTTTAGATACTTATAAAGAGAGCAATTCTTCCTTTTCCCACCGATGTGGTAGATTTGTCCCATACCATATTTTCATGCCTCAAACACCTTACTTTGTGGACCAATATCTCTTTCATTTCTCAACGAAATTTGACGATTCTTGGCCCTACGGCCATCTACTCACTTAGTAGATTATGCATGTGCGAAGAGACAAAGCCTCCAACATGCGGAGCACTAGTGTTTAATTCATTAAATATGGGTGGACGCACCTCCCCGCCAAAGGCAAATTTCCAACACAAATTTCAAAATGAATCTTCTCTATACAGTACTACTATTTTTACTTAAAAATTAAAGATCAGTGATACAATCACAAGTATATTGTATCGATCTCGTTCGCATTACTTCTAATTACTAAAAAGATAATGTATTACCAATAGCGTGATCGAGTAATTTAAGTAACCTGTTACAAGAGTACAAAACAAATTTAAATTAAATGCAATATTAAATCTGGAAAAAGAAAACAACTTTCAAATAAAAGTTCATATATATTAAACAAACACCAAATTTTGAAAGTTTGTCCCAAACAAATACCAAACTTTGCGAACAGAAACTTAAATCAAACAATAACTCCATTACCGAGTAAGTACATAAAACCTAACATGATGTTATCTAAAAGAACTAAGTTTAGTTAAAAAACATCTCACGTCTAAACGATTCATCACCAATTTACACTAACTTTTTTTTTGATAACCGTGATATTTCGGCAGCTTACGCACACCTCACTAATTTCATGGGTGACTGCTATCATTCTATCCCCTTTTTTGATATAATTAATACCCCATATTGTATTTTTTCAACACATATGCACCCATGTCGTACAAAATCCTCGGATATAATTATTTTGTTTAAAATTTTGCCGGTAGCAGTTATCTTTTCAGTCTTCCATGGTGACTAATTAATCGACTGAGTCCGAACTAAATTCATCAAAACTTATACTTCTAAATAAACCATCTCTTTAAGAAATTAAGGATTGAAGAACAAATATATTGTTGGTTCTCTATTGTACTTTATAAAGCAGTACGGGAAGTAATAACTATTACAAATGTTCGAAAGGATAAATAAATGGTCAATCTTCAAAACTGCCGCATGTGTGTTGTGTCTTGAATCTTGATCACCTTGCAAAGCCAATGTTAAGAACTGATGTCCTGAAATCAAGAAATAACTAAATCTTGATGGTTACAACGTTGTGTGTTGAGTCGAGGATAGCCCTCTATCCTTAAGACAAGATTGCCCCGTATATATGCTTTTACGTTAGCGGGCAATAGTCTCCCAAGATAAAACAACACTTTAATCTCAACACTACAAAGCCAATAGGTTGAGCCTGGCCGAATAAAACAAATATGACTCGACTTGTGAAGATATGGAAAAGGAAGGAAGAGTTTCTCAATACTCTTCTCTTTTGTCTCTGTGTATATAGTGTGTCTCTGTAGTGTATATCTTGTGTATATGTATGGGTTTGCTCACTAATTTTCGTCACAGTTTGCTCACTGTTTTAAGCTATTTTGTGGCTGTTTTGCAGTGTAATTCGTCACTGTTTTCAGTGTGTTTTCTGCATGTTTGCTTCCGACGAATTGAGCCAAAAGAGGCTCAATATATAGAATAGAGGAGGGGCTGCCCAACAGCCACAAACAAGGCTGTAATGGCCCCTAAAGGAGGGCTGTAATGACAGGTTTTAATGCCATGAATGAGGTGAATAAGGTCATGAAGGAGGTTGCTCAATTGACCAACTAATGGGCTATTAATAGAGGAGTTAATCCATCAAGTAATGGCTGATTAATGCCTCAAAAAACAGTCCCAATGGTAGGCTTTCTGCCTTCCGCCACCTTCCCAGAAACTCTGGGGACCAAACTGTAAATATTGAAACTTCAGGGACCAAACTGTACATATGAAACTTCAGGGATCAAACTGTACATCTGGCAGAGTTCTCTGGTCCAAAAAGATAATATCAGAAAAGTCCCCACAACCCACGACCCGTGACCCATGACCCGAGAACCCGGAACCCGGAACCGGACCGGAAGGGCGGGCGGCGTCGGCGCGCGTGTGGGCTTAGCCTTGAACCCAAGCACATCTAGGTCTTCCCTCATTTAAACACATGGGATACCCCTTGGGGATCCAAAACCTTTACCAATTTGAGACATATATAGAGAGCAATTCTTCCTATTCCCACCGATGTGGTAGATTTTTCCCACACCACATTTCCATGACTCAAACACCTTACTTCGTGGACCAACATCTCTTTCATTTTTCAACGAAATTTAACGATTCTTGGCCCTACGGTCATCTACTCACTTCGTAGATCATGCATGTGCGAAGAGACAAGGTCTCCAACATGCGGAACACTAGTGTTTAATTCATCAAAGATGGGTGGACGCATCTCCCCGCTAAAGGCAAATTTCCAACAATCCCCTCTATGAAAGAGAGATTGTGGCGCACGCACAAGGTGCTTACATTTCAGTAATCTTTCAGCGAAAAGATATTGCATCAGGAGTGGTAGCTTCCGCTTTGAACCTTCCCTAGTTGAAACCATCGGACTTACTTACTGCGCGGTGAACGTGATGTCTTGAACCGTCAGTGTTTAGTTTAAGCCAAGACAATGATAACAACACAATAACTCTTCTTATTCGTTTTCATTCTTACGTTTTTGTCCGTTGTGGCCTTGGACACACTTGGATTCTTAAGTGCGTTCATTTGAGACGGCCATCCTCGCACTTAAATAGGTGATCTCCTACAAGGTATCCTGCTATACCCCACTTCACAAGTGTTAGGAATCATTAAAAGCTTCCCCAACCTTAACCTCAACAGTTTGAGGATCATTAAAGGTTTGGAAGCTTAACCTTTACCCACAATGCAGGTAGCACTTTAATGTCTGTCGCGGGAACAGCTTTGGATTCATGTTTCCGTACAGAAATCATCATCCGAAGTGCTTCTTGCTTCCACCGAAGCGCTCAACTAAACCTTTTGCCGCTTAGTTTTCCCATTGAACCAAATTCTTGGGATCTCCAATCAGTATGGTTGGGTTTCCACCGCAAAGGTTCGTATTGTTTGGGTTTTCAGCCCATTCCCCTAGACAGGCAGAACACTTGATCTCCGGGTAGTCCCTTAGTTAGTAAATAAGGAAGTGATACCCGTGATGATCAACTGCCATACGGTCTTATGTCTCCGACAGATCCTGACAGATATGTCCAGACGCCGTCATCCGTATCCTTCCTGAAGCCGACCGGCTAGCCATAGTGTAAAACTGCTGAAGGCACGGGTTTCTCCTAATAAGGGACGTCCTCTAAGGAGTCGTGAAGTTACTCAACTTCTTTCATGCTTTGTATAAAATGATAAACTCCGATTCCATCATGAATCGGCCGATGCAAGTTTTCTTAGAGGTTTTTCCAGGACCCACCATACACATTTACTTGTGGCTTTGGTGTTCTTCAGATCTGATGTCCAGTTTGCATCACTGTGTTCTCCCAGAACCGCTGGACATCTAGAATACTATAATCCGTAGATAAGCGAATAATTCAGATATCGTCATATCCGACTTAACGCCTTCTATTGATCATGTATTAAGATCATCAGTGAACCTTAGGTCAACTAATCTGTTTGTAGGACGATACCAGGTCGATTGTAGTGTGTACAATACATTGAACTACACATGACCTGTGCATATCGCTCCTTGTCTAAGAGTGCACCATGATTTCAATCAGTTCTATGATTCATATCCATTGGTGGCTTCAACGAGACCTCGTCAACTATCGACCGAGTCCGTTAGATGTCTTAGAAATCCAATTCCTAAGATGTCATCGTGATACCCATATCTTTCATATCGAGACTTTATTTCAATATGACTTTTACTTTCGATCGTTGATTCTTCAACTCGTTGGCTTTCTAACTTCGAGTCAATGTTTCGTGTCGATTCATTGTTTCTCGTTTTATCTCGAAACTTTCAGACCAAAATGTAAACATTTCGGGACCTAAATGAAAGTTCGGGGAAGAAGCCCAACAGATTCAAGCAAACCAATTATGATCCTCTTCTTCCAACTCTCCGATTGGGAAGGCTGTTTCAACATCCATGCCATGTAAGACTACAATGGCCCTGGATGTGATGCTACTCACAGGGGAGCACATTTTACAACCCAAAGGTTCTTTTCCCGGAGGAAGATCAACCATTACGCAAGTATGGTTCTATATGATAGAATCTATTTCTTTCTTTAGCTTCTTTCCAAAGCAGCGCTTTTGGAGATGACAATTATTTGTCAATTGTCCATGGTTCGTTCTCAACCATACAAGCTAGAAGGACTGGAACAAGTCTTTGTCCCCTCTTTGCTCCTTCTCGGTTCAACATCTAGAATCCCTGAGTTCTGCAGATCTGGAATATTAAGTTCCGGATAGCCAGCAACTTTTGATTCCTGTAGATACGAAACGTCTAGTTCCGGACAGTCAGGCCCTCGCGGGTTCTTGTTAACCTTGAGCAATTACTCATTTTTCCTTTTTCAAGGAAAGCTATCTTAAAAGAATTCAGCATTCTTTGATGCCAATAGGCGATCAGCACTACTGTTATTTGCAGATCCAGTGGATATGCAATCTACAGTCTTAGGTACAACTTGACCTGTTTCAGTATTCCAACTTTTACCAAGCCACCCCACATAATTTGGGTGTACGACTTTGCGCTTGGCTAACACCGTTGGACTAAGGTGAGAAATGAACAGTCGTTTAATGAACGATGCTTCACATTCTCCCCCCCTATCACTATGAATTTCGCAATCCATACGCTTAGTTGATTTCCAACTTCTGCATTGTAGCGCTTATCCGCTTAAACAACTTCATCTTTGCTTTTCAACAAACAAAGGATACAATACGTTATACCATCATCAATGAGGTCATAACGTACTTGTCTCCCCCCTCTATTTTGTATAAACTTCAAATCACCCAAGTAGGTGTGACTAAGTTCTAGAGGAGCGGTGCTTCTTTCGCTATTCCCTTTGACGGAATTTGGAAAGGTGATTTTGCCTCTTCTCCTACCTCTCAATAATTTTGAGGGTTTATATTGACAGAAGGCAACAATCTCAACATCGTTAGCTTTTGAATGACTTGCTATTTAACGTGTCTTAATCTATGATGCCATAGATGCACGGATTACAAATATATCATTCATTTAGCTACAGACGTACTGTACCATTCTTAGTTATTACAGACATGTTGGACTAGTCTCAAACCAGCTTGACCAACAGCGTCCCTTAAACCAAGTTTGGGATATGTATCACCTCATCTTAGAGTGATCTCATTCCCTGAAGCCCTTATTAAGGACAACCTCTCCAACCCCTTCTACTTTAGAGGTGGCGTTGCTTCACATGAACAACCTCTTGCCCGTGGTTAGGGCGTAACCGGATCATATGTGATCTGGATACTCTGGCCCACTGCAGTTGCTTTGGCAGACTGAGTGTCCAATTTCTTTTCCGCCTTTCTTTAGGCCTTCAGATCATTTAAGACCTGGAAACTCTGGCCCACCTTACTAGGTGTCCATTACTTTTCCTATGAAACGAAGTCTGGCCCCACTCCAGTCGCCCGGAGGCTTTATATGACTGAGTGTCCACTATCATCAGATCAAAGGAATTTTGGCCCACTCCAGTCGCCCGGAGGCTTTGTATGACTGAGTGTCCAACATCATCCTATGAAGGATCTTCTGCCAAATAGTGTGACAAGCTCAACGTCTTTAACTTTTAGACTTCTTTGGTTATGATTGGTGCCCAGATAGTTCTTGGCGCTTACTTAAGAGTGGTAAGAGTTTTCGCACAGTTAGTGGATCTTTCTCCATCATATGTGCGAACATACTTTACACACTTTTAATCACTACACTTAAAAGAACGGATCTTTTTAAGTCGTTTACAAAATCCAATCTTTAAACGGGAAAGAAGAAGAGATTAAACTTCTGATTTTTAAAGCGTAAGGAATATAAATTAATTTTATATTCCTCCTTACTTTAATCCATTTTTAATCAGACATCATTTAATCTTTATTCTTGACAAGTAAGAAAAATACTTATCCCAATTTTGGATTCTTTGTCTGGGACAGATATAGGCCTTCTGCTGCAAGATAGAACCACATCTTCAACCTTCTCCTCTTGTCCCAGTTGACATCCTCAGGCTCTCGGGAGCGCTTGTTCCCACCACTCTTGGGAGCGGTGACACCATGAACATGTTGAACTTCAACAATATCATCATCATTATCTTCAAGTAGAAAACCACAACCATATCCAGATTTGGTCACACAACTTTTGACCGACATCTTTCGAACACTAATAGTAATAAAATACACTCTTGTCTTAACTTGTTGATTCTCTATTGTACTTTATAAAGCAGTACGGGAAGTAATAACTATTACAAATGTTCGAAAGGATAAATAAATGGTCAATCTTCAAAACTGCAGCATGTGTGTTGTGTCTTGAATCTTGATCACCTTACAAACCAATGTTAAGAACTGCCGCAAGTTTGTTGTGTCTTGAATCTTGATATCTTGAAATCAAGAAACAACTAAATCTTGATGGTTACAACGTTGTGTGTTGAGTCGAGGATAGCCCTCTATCCTTAAGACAAGATTGCCCCGTATATATGCTTTTACGTTAGCGGGCAATAGTCTCCCAAGATAAAACAACACTTTAATCTCAACACTACAAAGCCAATAGGTTGAGCCTGCCGAATAAAACAAATATGACTCGACTTGCTGAAGATATGGAAAAGGAAGGAAGAGTTTCTCAATACTCTTCTCTGTGTATATAGTGTGTCTCTGTAGTGTATATCTTGTGTATATGTATGGGTTTGCTCACTGATTTTCGTCACAGTTTGCTCACTGTTTTAAGCTATTTTATGGCTGTTTTGCAGTGTATATTCGTCACTGTTTTCAGTGTGTTTTCTGCCTGTTTGCTTCCAACGAATTGAGCCAAAAGAGGCTCAATATATAGCATAGAGAAGGGGCTGCCCAACAGCCACAAACAAGGTTGTAATGGCCCTTAAAGGAGGGCTGTAATGGCAGGTTTTAATACCATGAATGAGGTGAATAAGGTCATGAAGGAGGTTGCTCAATTGACCAACTAATGGGCTGTTAATATAGGAGTTAATCAGCCAAGTAATGGCTGATTAATGCCTCAAAAAACAGTCCCAATGGTAGGCTTTCTGCCTTCCGTCACCTTCCCAGAAACTGTACATCTGGCAGAGTTCTCTGGTCCAAAAAAATAATATCAGAAAAGTCCCCACAGCCCACAGCCCACAGCCCACAGCCCACAGCCCACAGCCCACAACCCACGCATAAACCCACCAAGCCCATAGCCCGTGAACCCGGAACCGGACGGGCGGGCGGCGGCGGCGCGCGTGTGGGCTTAGCCTTGAACCCAAGCACATCTAGGTCTTCCCTCATTTAAACACATGGGATACCCCTTGGGGATCCAAACCCTTTACCAATTTGAGACATATATAGAGAGCAATTCTTCCTATTCCCACCGATGTGGTAGATTTTTCCCACACCACATTTCCATGACTCAAACACCTTACTTCGTGGACCAATATCTCTTTCATTTCTCAACGAAATTTAACGATTCTTGGCCCTACGGTCATCTACTCACTTCGTAGATCATGCATGTGCGAAGAGACAAGGTCTCCAACATGCGGAACACTAGTGTTTAATTCATCAAAGCTGGGTGGACGCATCTCCCCGCCAAAGGCAAATTTCCAACATATATGCCCAATTAAACTATCAAAGTATACGATTGGGTTGGGTGGAATTGAGTACATGAAAAGAAAACTTACAAGATAAAGTGATAAATAATTTTTGGCCAAAAGGATTGACGACAAACCACTTTAATATTGAAGCGGCAGAAACAGTTTACACCTAGCAACTTTTGGCCCAAAGGACTAGCGACCAATTAATCTCGGATCGGTAATATTTGAAGCAATATTGTTAAAAAAGTAATATTTGAAACAATCAATCGAGAGAGAAGACAAGTTTTTTTATTCTGGGAAGGAGCACAACTATTCGTAAGCGTTGGTTCGTAGTTTTTGCACGCTGTTTATTTAAAATAAAATAAATAGGGTAATTAAGGTTTTTAAGAAGAATATTTTTGTAATTTAACTCTTAAATTTAGAAGTCAATGCTTTTAATATAATATAGATATAGATATATATAGCAAGTGACCAGATTACAAATTCCCACCAGTATGCATTACTGGCCCATTGTTTGGAATAATCTACAAAACAGCTAGGAGTTGCATTAACAAAAGATGAGTTCCTAATATTTCAGTCCATACTGCTTCCATGACAAACATAGGAGTAACTTCCAAAAGAGTTAAGCTTCCAAAAAAATCCAGCTTCTTAGTTGCTTTCTTGGCCAAGCCATCCGCCACTTTTTTTAAAAAAATCCTCCACCCTATTATGCTCCCTGAAATTGTGCTTGAGTACTGGATTCCCCAATTTCCTTAACAGCAGCCTACATTTAGAGATAATAGGGTCAAATTTTTTATGGCCTTCGTTGATCATATGAATAATTCAGTGGAATCCGTACTGATTTGAATAGGCATTAGCTTCTTTTCCCATGCAATCTCAAACCCCTGCAGAAGAGTCATTAGCTCAGCAAAAATGTTAGTTGTGGAGGTTAGACTCTTTAAGAATCCTACTACCCAATTACCTCTGCTATTTCTGATAACACCTCTCATACCACCCTTACCCTGGCTTCCCATGACTGGCCCATCAATATTTAGCTTATAACAACCCCTATCAGGAGGCTCCTACTTGACAGGAATGGTCTACTTTGGTCTGGGTGACTTTTCAGTGTTAGCAAATAGGTGGAATTCAAGGGCACTGTTGATGGTATGATCTAGGGGTACAAGGTTTCTATTCTTGTTGAAATTATTGTTTCAAGATAACCAAATGTGCCAGAAACAGAAGGAAAAAAGGATTTCCCAAGGAAGATGGTTGTTGAACAGCTTGCCTTTTAGGGCCTCCCAAGTAGAGATGGCAGTGGATCCTGGACCCGATCCGAATCCGGTTGATTCAGATCCGTTTTATATGATATAAATCTTCAAAATTTGGGCCCAACGGATCCGGATCGGACCCAGATCCATTTCTGACGGATCGGATCGGAATCTGGATCTTGTATTTGAGATCCGGATTAGTTCCAGATCCATTTCCAGTTTGCTAGCTTATTTCTCATTCTGTCAATGATGAATCGGTTATCACTATTATGGTTCACTTCGCTTTATATATATATACAAGTGTGGTGATCTAGAAATTTTTTCATGTGTGGATCCAGATCCGATCCGTGGATCCGGTGTATCCGATGGATTTGGATCCGGATCTGGATCTTGGTATGAAAAATGGATCTGGATCTAGATCTAGTAGGATCCGGTCCAAATCCTATCTGTTGCCATCCCTACTCCCAAGTTTGCATCCAATTTTGTTCATGGAGATGAAGTCCATTTTGGGGCAGATAAGTATTACATTTCCCAGATAGAGAATTCCAAAATAGTTT
Source organism: Anisodus tanguticus (assembly GCA_034509755.1). Taxonomy (NCBI): domain Eukaryota; kingdom Viridiplantae; phylum Streptophyta; class Magnoliopsida; order Solanales; family Solanaceae; genus Anisodus; species Anisodus tanguticus. Next base: position 24,649,547 of record CM067552.1, on the reverse strand, counting down.
GGATTTTGTGCAATGGATGAAGATGTGAGGAATGATCTCAACAGAGGTGTTACAGTACAAACACATGAGGTTTAAGTTTAGGCCAATGTTCTGGAGATAACCATTAGTAGGGAGCCTACTATGTTGGAGTAACCAAGTAAAAAACTTGATTTTGTTGGGAGTCTTAAGCTTCCAGATTAGGGATGGCAACGGATCGGATCTGGACCGGATCCTACTAGATCCAGATCCAGATCCGTTTTTCATACCTGAATTCAGATCCGGATCCAGATCCGTCGGGTCCATAAAAATCAGATCCAAATCCGGATCCATCGGATCCACCGGGTCCACAGATCGGATCTGGATCCACATGTAAAAAAAATTGTCTTGCTAAGAATGTAACCTTGCTAATTTTTTAAAAAAAAACTGACAAACAATTTTTACTTATGTAACAGTCTACTGTGTTTCAATTTTGAAATGTTCATATGAGATATTTTATTCGTTGTCTCATTTTGATTGTGAGCTATTAATTGAAAATGTTGGACAATGATAATAGTTTTGAAAAATGCTGACTAGTATTTCCACAATGCATAATTTGCATGTGCTTGAAATCTTCACAAATGAAGTTAATATAATTTTAACTACTTGTCTATGGAGATGTTAGTAATTCACTAATATAACATTGATTTTATTATCAAAGTTTAATCTTTATTTTTTGGTTTTTGAGTTAACGCGGGGATAAATTAAACTTGTTTTGAGAATTAAACTTGCAAGGATGTGCTTAGCAATTTTAAGAAAATACTTATAAAATTACATTCTATGTTATGAATATATTTAACAAAAAATGGATCCACGGGTCGGATCTGGACCGGATACGGATCTCAAATACAAGATCCAGATCCGATTCGTCACAAATGGATCCGGGTTCGATCCGGATCCGTCGGGTCCAAATTTTGAAGATCCATATCCTATAAAACGGATCCGGATCCACCGAATCCGGACCGGGTCCAGGATCCATTGCCATCTCTATTCCAGATACAAAGGTTACTAGGAAGAGAGTGCTTGTTAGCCTGAGAGAGTATAAGCTGGTAAGCAAATTTAATAGTGAAGTTGCCATCTCTAGTAAGATCCCAAATTAGAGAATCATTTTTGGAATTGTCATTTGGGATGAAGAAATTGGTGATGTAGGATTTGAGCTCTTGTTGGGAGATGAGCTCCTAAGGGAGATCAAAGGAGATGGTTTGGAAGTACTAGTTGCCATTGGTAAGAAGGGAAGAGATTTTGTGCCCCCCATCCTCCTTGCTTAAAGGGCCACAAAGGTGCTGTCTAATTGGTTCCTTATATGGAAGCCAATTATCCAACATGAAATTTAGTTCTATTACCATTATGGACAAACCAGATTGAAGCCTGGGCACATGTTTTCCAACCATTGAGGATGCATTGCCAAGTTCTGGAAGTGTTGTACCTAATTCTAGCGGTGGTTCTGCAGTACTTATGGAAAAGTGTTTGGACCCATAAAGCTCTATTATTATTATTATACATTCTCCAGGCTAGCCCTGAGTGGATTGCCTTATTCTTTACCTCAGCTTTCTGAATACCAAACCTCCTTTCATAATAGGCATAGTGATGATATCTCAGCCAACCAAGTGTATTTTTTTGACATTGGTAGTACACCAAACAAAGTCCCTCTGAATTTTATTAATCTGCTTCGTAATGTGATTAGGCATCTTAATATACTGCATTACATAAGAAGGGATGATACTCAAAGAAGATTTGGTAAGGACAGATCCTCCTGCTATGTTAAAAAATGAGGTCTTCCATCCTGCTAGCTTAGCATGCATGTTATCCAGAAGGAACTGAAAGTCAAAATTTGTAGGTCTGCTATGGAATATTGGAAAGACAAGGTACTTTCCAAAGGATTGGATAGCTTTAATAGAGAGGATGCTTGTGCAAGAGGTGATTCAATCAAGCTTGCAATTGGAAGAGTAAATGAACTTAGATTTGTTAAAGCTGATTTTTTGCAGAAACTGAGTTGAAGTCATTTAAAGTGTTCATATATGAAGTGAAATTTTTAATGTTGGCCATAGAAAATAGGGTAAGTGTAACACCCCGTACCATGGCCTAGGCAAAATACGACACTCAATGTCTGACTGTATGTGACCGAGTGAACCACATGTCATGCTTGTTAACATGGGCATCAAAACATGCTAAACTAATGATTTAAAATATGTAAAACATAATACTATATTTGTAGTCTGAAATAATCATAGCGGAAATAATCTGAAAAACATAATAAGTCTGAAACCAATGTTGACATGACTTACTAGACTAGTCTATGAAACCTCTGAACATGAGTCTGACTGAAAAACTAATTACCAAGAAAAGGCCCTGGCATACCTATGTCATAAAATATAATCATAAAAGTAACTATACTGACACTCTGAATGAGATGGAGCTCACCAAGTAGTTGATACTGAAGAAATTCTATTGAGCAGATCCGTCTCCCTGAAACTCAGCACCTGCACCGTGAAGTGCAGGCTCCATGCAAAGGGACGTTAGTACAATGAAAACCCTAGGTTAAGAACAATGAATTTATTCTTAGAATTTATGTATACATGTTAGAATTCACTTGAAATACTTGGAATATTCTTACATTGATGTAGGAAAATGATAGAGAGAAGAGAACCTTCGTGTTATGGCTTGGGAGGAGTGAAAACTGATTTTTCAGAACTAAGTATCGTATTTATACTGCTTACCGTCAGAAGGATTTGACAATCGAAATTGACGGTCCGTCAAAATTTTTATGATCTGAGTCTGGACCGTGAATAATTGTATGGTCCGTATAATTAGATTAGATTATATTTTGTAAATTTCTAATGAGCTATAAAATCAGAGGTTTCGAGACGGTTGGAATCGACGGGCCGTAACGTTTTATATGGTCTATATAACTCACGATATTCCGTCAATTCCAAAAACAGAATTGACGGTTTACTTCGATGGACCGTCGATAATTCAACGGTCCGTATAATCTAGGCGTTAAATAAATTCTGCAGAATTGAAACTGGTTTTCAAATTTAAACTCCCCGTTTTGGTTTTCTAGATCCATGTATCATAAACATGGCTTACTTTAGAGGTACGAGGTGTTACAATATCTCCCCCTTGAGATCATTCGTCCTCGAATGATAGGTCATGGTTAAGAACAATACTGGACATTGCATGAGTACATGAACGTGAAGAAACATGACATGGAACATGAGACTGAATGACATGATTACATGAAAACATGAACATGGGACATGAGTGCTGAATACATGAATGTGAAACATGAGACATGGATACGCAAGAGACATGATATGAATACTGAAGGTATCTACCTTGATAGTTTCCTGCTTGCTCCACAAATAAGTGTCGATATCTGGACTTCATTTCTTCTTTGGCTTTCCATGTAGCCTCCTCAACATTCTGACTTCTCCACAATACTATTATTGAGGCAACTTCTTTAGTTCTCAACGTTCGATTCCAACGATCCAAAATAACCACATGGACCTCTTCATAGGTCAAACCATCCTTAACTATAATGGATCCGGTAGGGACAACCAATGACGGGTCTCCCACACACTTCCTCAACATGGATACATAAAACACTTGATGCATAACAACTAGATCTTGTGGCAATTAAAGTTCATAAGCCACTTGGCCAATTCTTCTCAAAATCCTCTAAGGTCCGATATATCTGGGACTGAGCCTCCCTTTATTTTCAAATCTCATAACACCTTTCATAGGTGAAACTTTCAGAAATACCCAATCATCAACTTGCAACTCCAACTCTCTACGCCTCACGTCCGAATAGGAATTTTGGCAACTCTAAGTTATTTTCAAATGCTCCTGAATTGACTTGACTTTCTCCATAGTCTGATGGACCAAGTCTGGTTCTAACAATTCTGCTTCACTAACTTTGAACCAATTGATTGGTGAGCTACACTGTCTCCCATACAAAACTTTGAACGGTGCCATCTAGATACTAGCATGATAACTGTTATTGTAAGAAAATTTAATGAGAGGCAAGTGATCATCCTAATTACTTTTTAAATCGAGAACGCACGCCCTCAATATATCCTCAAGAGTATGAATAGTATGCTCTGCCTAGCCATCTATCTGAGGATGAAAAGTTATGTTGATATTTACCTTGGTATCTAATCCTTTTTGGAAAGACTCCCAAAATTACGTTGTGAACTGAGCACCACGATCTGATATGATGGACATTGGGGTCCCATGAAGCCTGGAAATTTCTCGGATATACAACTTAGCATAATCCTTTACTAAATCTGTGGTCTTGAGTGGCAAGAAATGGGCTGATTTAGTGAGTCGATCAACAATCACCCAAATCGAATCATGCCTTCGAGCTGAGCGAGGTAGACCTGTTATGAAGTTCATGTTTATCATCTCCCATTTCCAAACAGGAATATCATATTCTGAGCCAACCCACTAGGCCTCTGGTGTTTGGCTTTCACCTGCTAATAATTCAGACACTTGACTATAAAATCTGTCAGATTCTTCTTCATACCGTTCCACCAATAAATCTCCTTAATATCACGATACATCTTCATAGAACCTGAGTGAATAGAATACTTGGAATTATGCGCTTTTTACATGATTATCTCTCTGAGTCCGTCCACATCTAGAATACATAATCTGCCGCCTCGATATCTCAAAGTACCATCATCTCCCCCTTGTTCAAAAGTTGTAGTCTTATACTTGTGGATCCCATCTTTCAACTGCAATAAGTATGGATCACTAAACTATTTCTCCTTCACTTCGGTTACTAAGGAGTATTCAGACTTGTTCTGCACAACAACATCGCCATCTTCGAAATCCATGAGTCAAATTCCTAGACTTGCTAATCGATGAATCTCCTTCATCGTGGTCCTTTTATATTCTTCAACATAAGCTAAACTTCCCATGGATCGTTCACTTTCCCTAGATGGTAGAGAACATCTACATCATAATTCTTTATCAATTCGAGCCATCTCCTCTGTCTAAGATTCAACTCCCGCTGCTTGAAAATATACTGAAGGCTCTTGTGATCTGTGAAAATGTCACTCCATACAAATAGTGACACCATATCTTCTCATGAAGTTTAAGTTGTTTGGATGCATAAGTTATAACTTTATCATACTTCATTAAAACACATCCGATCCCAATACCTGATGCATCACAATATACTATGAACCCATCGGTTCCCTCTAGCAATGTTAACACTGGAGCAGAAGTCAATCTCATTTTTAATTGTTTGAAATTACGCTCACATGCATCTGACCACTGAAATTTGACTTTCTTCTGAGTCAATCTAGTCAATGGAGCTGAGATGGAAGAAAAACTTCTACGAATCGTCTGTAATAGCCTGCCAGATCCAAGAAACTTCGTATATCTAAAGTAGAAGTGGGTCTGGGCCAATTCTTAACAGCGTCTATTTTCTAAAAATCAACCTGGATGTCTTCACCTGAAATCACATGGCTTAAGAATGCCACTTACTTAAGCTCAAATTCACACTTGGAAAATTTAGCATAAAGCTCGTGGTCTTAAAGTGTCTGCAACACTATTCTGAGATATTCTGCATGATCAGCCTCACTACGGGAATATACTAGAATATCATCAATGAACACAATGATGAAAAGATCAATATAAGGCTTAAATATCCTGTTCATAATATCCATAAAAATAGCTGGGACATTCGTCAATCTGAATGACATAAAACAAAATTTGAAATTACCATAGCGAGTTCTGAAAGCGGTTTTCAATATATCAACTTCCTTAACCTTAAGCTGATGGTACCCTAATTTGAGGTCAATCATGGAATAACACTGAGCACCCTGAAGTTGGTCAAATAAATCATTGATTTTGGGAAGAGGGTATTCATTTTTAATAGTGACCTTGTTCAACTGCCGGTAGTCAAAGTCTGGGTATCTACATCCCTAACCCAAACTAGATGGTAAATAAACCTCTTGGATATCATCTTTCTGGCTTTAAGATAGGAAATAAACCCCCCTATGGGTGCTATTGCATCTCCCATTCATTCTATGATTGGTTCACCGAGAAATTCGAAACTGACAATTTTGGTTCTACAACCTACTATGGTATAACATGAGGACAACCAATCCATGCCCATGATTACATCGAAGTCTCTCATTTCTAACTTTATCAAATCGGCTACGGTAATGCAGTGATAGACTTTAACTGGACAACCCATATAAACCCGCTTGGCTATAACTGAATCACCAACTGGAGTGGATATTTCAAAAGGTTCATGCAACTTTTCTGGTTCTATCCCAAATTTCTTATCAACGAATGATGTTACATATGATAGGGTGGATCCATGATCCAAAAAGGCATAAACGTCGAAAGTGAAAATGGTTAATATACATGTGACCACATCTACACGGGCCTCTATATCCTAAGATAGTGCATACAAGTGATTTAGACATCAAACTCTATCACCAAAATTAGCTGGACCACGCATTGACTAGTCTTGAGAATTACAAGGAACTACCGAATTTGTGGACTGAGCGATATTACCTCTTGTACCCTATCTTGCTGATGGGTAGTCTCGCTGAAAGTGACCTCGCTGGACACACCAAAAATAGAAATCCATTCCCAAGAGACACTTTCCTGGGTGTCTCTTACCGTACTTTCCACACACTGGATTGCTAAAAGTACCTTGACCTACACTGTTCTATGATTTGGAACCTAATGCTTTGAAGTTCCGTCTCTTATTATCATTCTTGAACATTGGGGTTGGGGTACTGGCTGAAGTTGGAGCAGGTACTGATGACCTTTTCTTGGAGTACTGTCTGCCTCCACCTCCCCCATGAGTGAAGTGACCTGAAGACTTGGCTCTCTTATTAAACTCTCTGTCCTTTGTAATAGTCATCTCTCTGTTCTGGGCTGTAATATTAGTTGCATCATACAAATGGAGATCAATACCATACACGAAATTCCTAACTCTGGCCCTTATGTATGGAACCATATGTGGAGCATATTTTGCCAAAGAAAAATAATGAAGATAGTATTCCTGAACACTTATGCCATTCTACTTGAGCTTATCAAATTCAATGACCTTTGCCCCGTAACGTCTATTGGTAAAAAATATTCAATGAAGGCATCTACAAACTCATCCCACGTTGCTGGAGATGAATCTTCCCTATGGGACTACTCCCATGACTCATACCAGATGTTGGAAACATCCTGCAACTGATAAGATCCGAACTCTGCTGCCTCTATATCATTAGCATGCATTACACAAAAGATTTTATGAAGACCATCGATGAAATTCTACGGATCCTCTGTATTGCTTGACCTCGTGAATACCGGAAGGTCTATATGCAAAAACACATGAGTCCTGAAACTGGATGACTCCTAATTAGTTCCCGTACTTGGAGTCGTTACTTATCGTTGGGCTTGAGCAGCCACAAGCTGGGTGAGCAGCTGAATAGCTCCCCAAACATCTAAGTCAGTGGAATTGGGCGGCAGAATTGAAATCTCTATAGGCCCTGTGGTATCAGGTGTGGGTGATGTACCCAAATTGGCTCCCTAGGCCTAAACATTTTCCTTACGAGCAGCATTGGTAGCAGCTCTTTTGCTGTAGTTGATTTCTATTTAGCAAGCATTTGCTAAAATATGCAATACACACGAGTTAGAAGGATGTCATGAATGTATAGCTCTAACTACACAATCTAGAGTATGAAAGAAGTGAGACAATCCTAGATGTCTTGGTGGTCAACTATTTACATGTGTGGGCCCCTCACACATATAAAAATACCCCACTGGACATGATTTCATAGACTCCTTAAGACACTTGAACCTAGTGCACTGATACCAAGCTTTGTAATACCCCGAACCATGGCATGGACGAAACACGACACTCAGTGCTTGACTACATGTGACCGAACTAACCACGTGGCTTGTTTGTCAACATGGGCATCAAAACACGCTAAAGTAATGATTTAAAACATGTAAAATATAGTATTATATTTGTAGTATGAAATAATCATATTGAAAATAATCTGAAAATATAGTAAGTCTGAAAACCAATGCTGACATGACATACTAAACTAGTCTACGAAACCTCTAAACATGAGTCTGACTGCAAAACTGTTTACCAAGATAAGGCACTGACATACCCATGTCATAAAATATAATCATAAAAGTAACTATATTGACACTCCGAATGAGATGGGGCTCACAAAATAGTTTATACTGAAGCAAACTTACTGAGCAGATCAGTCTTTCTAAAACTCAACACATGCACCGTGAAGTGCAGGCCCCATGCAAAGGGACATTAATACACTTGAATTTTATTGTATTTAAAGCAACTGAAAGAATAAGCAGACATATGAAATAATAAGAGCATGAACTGAAACTGAAACATGAGCATGAATATGATCTGGTATGAATATAATAACATGTGTAAAATCTGTAAAACAATATATTTGCATATCTGTGGGGAGAGCATTAGTAAAACCTATATAAACCACCATATGTGAACGTGTAGTCTGATCTTTGACAGATCAGCTAAGCCATCTCGTACCTTGCCGGAGTACCAAATATGAACATGAACATGATGGATCAAATAATTCCATAAGGGGTAATAAGAAGGTATCGTCCTTTGGTGCAGTAACTTTTATCCTACATTGGCATATGTAGTTTCAGGCTATCTGAGCCTTCTCAGTAATCTGTGCAACTCCCAAAACATGTACTTGAACATATTAGCTTGAAAGCCCATAAATTTCATGAAATAACTTATAAACATAACTTGTAAGTTTATAATTTAACATGTGAAGAACTACATAATATAACTTGTATAAATCATGAAAAACATATAAGACTTTATGGAACTGAGTGATAATGATCATAACTTCTAGTTAGGAACTCATGGGAAACAAGGTATTTGTTCATGGATTACAGACAATTTCATGACAATCACAATGAGATATCATGATATATATATATATATATATATATATATATATATATATATATATATATATATATATATATATATATATATATATATACAAACGAACATGTATAAGGTTATTATAAACATGAGCAAAACCCCTAGGTCTGAATAATTGTTGTTTCATGGATTACATGTGGCGTGGGGAAGAACAATGATGTTCCAACACGTAGATAGAAACTCTAAATACCTTGTTCGGTCCTAGTCTTGTCTTAAAAATCTGAACTTTAGAGTAGAAACCCAAGGCTTGAACCTTGAAACCTAGGATGGGTTTATCTAGAAAACCCTAGGTTAAGAACAATGAATTTATGCTTAGAATTCATGTATACGCGTTAGAATTCACTTGAAATACCTGGAATATGCTTACCTTGATGTATGAAGATGATGGGAAAAAAGAACCTTCGTGCTATGTCTTGGGAGGAGAGAAAACTAATTTTTCAGAACTAAGTCTCGTATTTATACTACTTACTGTCAGAAGGATTTGACAACCGAAATTGACGGTCTGTCAAAATTTTTACGGTCTGAGTCTTGACCGTGAATAATTGTATGGTCCGTATAATCAGATCAGATTATATTTTGTAAATTTCCAATGAGCTATAAAATCAGATGTTTCGAGATGGTTGGAATCGACGGGCCGTAACGTTTTATATGGTCTATATAACTCACTGTATTCCATAAATTCCAAAAACAGAATTGACTGTTTACTTTGATAGACCGTCGATAATTCAACGGTTCGTATAATCCATGCGTCAAATAAATTCTGCAGAACTAAAACTGTTTTCAACTTTAAACTCCCTATTTTGGTTTCCTAAATCCCTGTATCATAAACATGGATTAGTTTTGCGGTACAACGTGTTACAGTAAGGTCATCAACAAAGTAGAGGTGGGAGATTTTTGGACCCTGCTTACTGATTTTGATAGGGTTCCAAGAATTATTAAGCAATTGATGGTCAATTTTCCTAGAGAACACTTTTATACAAAGTATGAAAATGTAAGGGGATATTGGATCACCTTGTCTAATTTCTCTGGATGATCGAAAGATGTCATTATTCCCTCCATTAACAGAAACATAGATGGAGCTAGTGAAGATTTATGAAAGGATCAAGGTTGTGAGCATTGGAGGGAAAATTGAAGAAGTTAAGGGTGTGCTTCACAAAGGACCATTCTAGCATATAAAAGGCTTTTTCAAGGTCTATTTTGAGGATCATGTGGACCTATTTTTCCTTCATTTTCCTAAAATAGGAGATATATTCTTGGAAAATGATAGCATTGTCAACAACTCTTCTATTAGAGAGGAAATTGTCCTAACTAGGATCAATGATAGTTTGGAGGAATGAGCTAATAACTTGAAGGTTCTCACTATCCCTAAGAGGGGCATCAAGGATTAAGTGATCAGTAACTGAGAGGACATGGCTGAGTTGGGGAGCATAAGGATTCCAAATGTTAGAAAACTCAAGAGCTGAGGTAAAGATGGTTGTAAAATAATGGAAGATGGTGGACTTGATGTCCTCAGGCTGGAGAATGATGTTGCCAATATCATCAGTCAGAGAAGGATCCTATTCTTTCTTATTCTATTCAGGGTTGAAGTGTGGAAGAATCAAGTATTTGAGTCTCCATCATTCAACCAACTAATCCTAGTCTTAAGTTTCCAGAATTCCTCTTCTTGTTTAAGGATGATAGAAAAATCATGTTGGAGGGACATTTCTAGATCATAAAGGAAGGGACTAAAGGGATGATTGTCTGAATTTTGAATGCCATTGAGACTAGCCATAATGATCTTCTTTTTTAAGAAAGATGTTGCCAAAGGTTTTTTTGTTCCAGATAGTGTCATTAATCTGGAAGATGGAGATAGTCTTCCCAAGGTCACCTTGACCATTGAAGCATTGATTTATGAGGTTAGGGAATGTGGGGTAGCCACACCAAATTGATTCAAATCTGAACGGATTATCAGGAGGTCTGGGTGGTCTATCAAATAACTGCAGATTTAAAGGAGCATGATCAGAGTGAAGTCTATAAAGACGAGTGACAGAAGCCTGACGGAATAAACAGATCCAATTTTCATCAGCAAAACATTTGTCAATCCTTTCAAGGATGAGGTCTTGCCTATTAAAGGTTCTACTGTTGGTCCAAGTGAATTTATTACCTCTAAAATCAAGATCAATTAACCTACAAGAGTTAATGCGATTCCAAAATGGGTTAGATCTAGGCATGCTAATAGAATTTTCCCATGCTTGTATCTAGCTCTTAAGACTTCATTAAAATCCCCCCCACAAGCCAGCTACAATTCCTATTAGCATTGGTAGAAATAAGATCATTCTAGAGAGTTTTTCTATTTTCATAAGTAGTACTAGCATAGACAACAGTAAAAAGGAAAAGAGAAGTAGAGGGTAATACTTGCACTAGAATATTGATTCCTTAGGTGGTAGTGGACACACCCTCCATATTCAGGGTGCCATCATTCCATAGAATGATAATTCCACCAGATAAACCCACAGTAGGGGACTGAATTTGACAAGGGAATTTTAAGGCAATGCCAAGGAAAGAGTGATCAGTCATCCTAGTTTCTAGAAGGACAAGCATGGTAGACTTATGGAGCTTAACCATGGATTCACATTTCCGCCTGAACTCAGCACTATTCGCACCCCTAGTGCTCCCGATGAGAAAAAGTTTATAAGAAGGTTTGTTATTTCTAGGGATTTTCTCTTCAGTCCCTTCCCTCTCCCCAAGGGTGGAAAGATATGCACAAGCTCCTCCATCGAGGGACTTAGAATTTCTACTGAGTTGTTTGAGTTTTTTTTTATTGAGTTTCTAGTTCTACCTTGCATTTCAGTACTCCTTTGGGGTGTAGAGAAATAAGTAGTTCTCCCCATGTATCTTTGAAGACGACCTTCGTCTTCTCTTGTATCACTATGATTCGGACTGCATTGTTCTTTCGCTTCCCAAGACCCCCTCTATTTCTATGTTTGAGTCCTTTATTTGAATGTGGAGGGACACCCTGATTGATTCTAGGTTGTCAAGTGGGGAGGTTGATTGCGTTGGTGGTGTTGAGATAGTCAAGGGACCTGTCACAAATATTTGGGGCTGCCAATTCCGTGTCCATGGCACACAACGTGGAGATTCTATTGTCTCTGATACCGGTGGGATTGAGAAGAAAGGAATTAGCTGACTGAGTTGATCCATTATGCCATTCAATTCCTCTACTATCAGTGTGGCACTGTTTGGCAAGGTCTGTACATGGAGGTTTGTTGCCATCCATGGTTGATGTCCGTAGTTCGTGAAGGCTTGATTCAGACCCTCCGTCACAATGTGGGTTAGGTAGATGGGGTTTTGAAGAAGAACCCTTACCCTCCTCCCATCCACCGTCATTGTGAGCATTAGACAAAACCCTTGTAAAGAGAGCTCCATCCACGATGTTGGGTGGTGATCGGCTTGTAGAGATTCGGTGGTTACAACAATCTCCGGTAGGTTGGACATTTGATTTTCCATTTTTTTAAACTGAAGAATGGGTTTGGTTACACTCTGTTTGGATGGTCGTTACTCATGATTTCATAATGTACAATATTGTATGGTATAGGATGGTATTATATTGTATTGAACTTTATTAATGAATACAATGTTTGGATAGACTCTATTGTTTGTTGTGGTTTAATAAAAAAAATTATTGTTTGGTTTGACCGTATGATATTGTATAATAACATGTAAGTTTTACTAAGATAATCTTAACCCTAATTACAAACTAGTTTATATATTAATAAAATTAAGGTGATGGATAAACGAAAACTTTAACGATAGAGGTCTAACCCATAAGTATCCTTCTTGTCAAACTTTTTCGCGTGAAATGAAACAAAGGGAGATGACAAATCATCCATCATCTAGAACCATTAATCACACAACTACCTCCAAAAGTGAACATGTGGATGGAACTTAGCAAATTGGAGTATAAATGATTAAGGTCAAAATTAAATTTAGATATAGAAGTAGCTCAATACGAATATCACATAATGCTTTCAAAATCACCAACCACACTGCAGCATGTAGAGCATTATAAGCTTCAATTCCAACACTACAACTTAACAGGTTCAAAAATCATTACATAGAAAAACTCAATGTGTTTAAAGATACTTAAATTTATGTGATTCCTCACCCATGTAATGCAACTAATAGGTAGTTCCTGCAAAAGTTATCACTTATCAGTAGCGCTTCAGCAAAATATTCTTCTAAAGCTCACTTCTTCAGTTAGTTCAACCGGTTCTTACGATACCCAATGCCACTAATCTCTTCACTTCCTGCACAGAACAGTAACCCAAGTATTATGTCCAAGTGCCATTCGGATAACAGCTGGATTGCCTGCAGAAAAAATGGGGAAAATCAGAAATAAGATAGGAAAACCTCAACATTGGTAAAGTATATTAATATAGGGAGTAGTTCAAAAAAATCAACAGCATTCCTAATGAAAATGTTGATATTATGTATTCGGGTGATTTATGTCATCTGATTCTGTTAGTAATAGTAGTTAGTAATTGTGTAGTTTCTAAGGGTAGTTTTCACGTATGGTCACTTAACTATCACTTTTTTCACAAAAGTCACTTAATTATCATTTCTAACACAAAACTGACTTTACTTTGAGCAATTAACACAAAAATCACTAAAACCACTTTCAGGTGTCAGTAAATCACTTTTCCGGTAATAACTTATTTTTTACTTTTTTAAAAAATTAAACTCTAATAAATAAAATTTTAATCTAAAAGACTCAACCCGACCCAACCCAAAACCCATATGAAAAAAATAAATAATCTTTCATATTCTTTCAATTTCCCTACGATTTTAACATATTTGAAATACCAGTAAATCCTGAAAGTCACAACACCGAACCTTTTTATCTGCTAAAAAGTAACATGTTTCTTCTCCTAACTAAAAGCCAACCTGTTTTATATTCCCTCCTTTTCAATTTACGTGGCACCTTTAATTTCGATTCATGACAGTCAATTAAATTAATTTTTGAAGCTGAATTGGATATTAAAAAATATACCAAAAGTATTATAAGTTGCTATTTTCTCATGCCATGATGAAAAATATATCATAAAATATCGGTCAAAGTATCACATAAATTGGAACATATGAAGTATTTATTACCAAAAAGTCTTGAAAGTCGCTCAGTAAAATGTTATACTGTCATCATAAATTTCAAATTTACTTGATATAGGAACATACCTGCCTTATTTTTAAGTTATTAATTTTAGGAGTTATGGCCGCTTATGATATGTTAAATAACTATAAGTATTATTGTTGTAGCGGGTCATTTTCCGTATGATTTAAATTGCTAATTTCACAAATTATTGATGATTATATATAGAGTAATCTATTTAAAAACTTAAAAAAAAATTAAAAAAACAAGCTAAAAGATACAGTAATTTTAAAATGGGAGGGAAAAGAGAAGAATATGAAATGTTATTTACTTTTTTCATATGAGTTTTGGATCGAGTCGAGTTGAACCTTTTAAATTAAAAATTTATTTATTAGATTTTAATTAAAAAAGAGTAAAAAGTAAGTTATTCACAGAAAAATGGTTTAGTGACACCGAAAAGTGGTTTTAGTGACTTTTGTGTTAATTGCTCAAAGTTAAGTGACTTTTATGTTAAAAATGACAGTTAAGTGATTTTGTGGAAAAAGTGATAGTTAAGTGATCATATGTGAAATTTACCCATTGTTTTAAGGGTATTGAGTCATTTTAATAAAAAAGGTGTTTACAACACTTTTTCACCAAACAAACTAAGTATTTGTTTATTATCAATTTTAACACTTTTATTTTATTGTCTTTAGTATAAGATTTTGTTTAACATCATTTGCCTTTCAACACTTCTATTAAAACACATAACTATTCTTTTGTAAAATCGGCTTTTCAGCCTCTTCTAATCAACCAACCTACACGGGCTCCTGATCGCACAAAAACAGATGTGGATGGAATATTTATACTACGGGTTCAACCAAACATTAATTTTTATACAAAACATAGTTATATAGTGAAAAATCAATAAAAATTCTATAACTATTAAATTTCAAATTCATAAATTCAAAAGTATAACTTCATTATTAAAAGCCTTAAATATTGAATCCATCAAACTGAAACTATGAATACGCCTCTACATGGAATATGTAGAAAAAGAAAACTGAATAAAAATACATAATGTTCTATTGTGAATTGCTAATGATAAAGCAACTTCAACCAACAATGAAAATGGTTGTGATACCCTTACCTTTTCACGAAGAAAGAAGTTAGAGGATACTATGAGTGGTGACAAATGATCGGATTGGATTGTATTTGGACCGGTTAAACAAAAACGGGATGGATTGTAACCAACCCATATTAATACGGGTAAAAGATGGATTGGGTAAAATATGAACTTAGTAAAAAATGATCCTAACAGAAAATTTCCAATTGAACAATAACCAAATGCAAATGTCGTATTTTAAGCGTCTGCAACATTGCAGCTCTACACATCGGTTGAATCAATCATAGTCCAAGACAGCAACCATGTAGGAGCACTAAGAGTTGTCTTTCAGACAATCAATTATACAATAATTTACCTACCTACTTCAGGCTAATGTTATATTGTCTGTTAGAGGAAAAAATTGAACAATGAAAACAGTTACGCAACTTATAAGATGGTTGACACATCATAGCATCATCATAACCAATCGACAATCCATCAGATTGCGTGTTGGCATTTCTTTCCTCCGAATGCTATCCTGATTCTGTTGCTTCCTAGTATTAGCTATCAAGAGTACCAAGTGCTTTCATGTCCTCCAAGAATGCTGTATACGAGTCATCAACACTTTGAGGTTTTGGTGCAGATGCACTAGTTGATTCATGCTTGACAAGAGCTGGAGCTACTGCTGGCTGTGTTAAATAAGGCAATATACACACAATATACAAGTGTATATTGCCTTATTCAAAGGCCACGAAATCAGCCCATATTTGCCCATATTGGGCATCTCGGTTTTGGCATATTTTGGTACATAAAATATTGTATATTTGGAAAATATATGTGTAGTATATTGTAATATATTTGTTACCTAAAGTAGGTTTATACACTACCATAATTGTAGAGTTAGAATTATGGTAGAATAAGATTTAGGAATAGAATAGGAATATTTTGTATCTTGTATATATACCTATTCAAGTAATGAAAATAATCAAGGGGATTATTTCTTTCATGGTATCAAGAGACTAGGTCTAAACAAAAGTTTTTTCTCTCAACTTTTGTCCTCCCTTTGGCCGAGACACCCCCCCCCCTCAGGTTTTCTCTTCCAAAATTCGTCTTCTGCTCTCACAAACACCTATCTTAAATTTCTCTTTCTTCTTTGTTCTTTCAATATGTCTAAGAACAATTATCACCCTGCCCTCACAGTTCCCAATATCAAGAGCAGTATCCCTATTGTCCTTGAGATGGAAAACGTCCAATATGCGACGTGGGCGGAGTTGTTTAAAATTCACGCTATCTCTTATCAAGTTCTTCATCACATCATTCCTCCCGCTCTTCATCACATCATTCCTCCCGCTAAACCCCTTCCTGCGGAGGATCCTGAGTTATGGATTACACTTGATGCTACCGTTCTCCGGTGGATCTATGCCACTATTTCGATGGACCTTCTTCAGACGATTATTGAGCCGGATACCACGGCTATGGCTGCATGGAATAGATTGCGTGATATATTCCAAGACAACCAACATTCACGTGTCGTCACACTCAAGCAGGAATTCTCTCTCGTTCGAATGGACGAATTTCCGAACGTTTCTGCATATTGCAAAAAACTAAAGGAGTTGGCGGATCAACTCCGTAATGTTGGCGCACTAATAACGAATAATCATCTAGTTCTACAGTTGATTGCCGGTATTTCGGAGGCCTATAATGGGGTTGGAACTCTCCTTCGCCAAAGCAACCCTCTTCCTGACTTCTATCAAGCCCGCTCCATGCTTACTTTGGAAGAAACCAGTTTGGCTAAAAAGGCGGCTACAGGGGCAAGCCCAGTCTTCATGGTGGCATCCTCTCCTAGTCCTTCGGGTTTTGTTAATAATTCGGGCCAAAACCATAATAATGGTGGCGGCAAGAATAATCGCAAGAATAATAACAAAAACCGCGGGGGCAAACGCGGCGGTTCTAGTGGCGGTTCCGGTGGTCAGCAAGGAGGCGGTGGGTCCCATCCAGGGAACAGTGGCCCACCACCCCCCTGGGGCCTATGGCAGTGGGGCTGGGGTAGTGGGCCATGGGCCAACAACCCTTACCATCCAGCAGTTTCCAGCGGGCAGTGGGCTGGCCAACAACCTGTGCCCAACAACGGCGAAGTGGCGGCCCACTGGCCAGTGGCCCAACAACAGGGGGAACAGCAGCTACGGCCTAGCTCCAGCACGATCTGGTGTTCTCGGGCCCCGACCTTCGCAAGCCCATCATGTAGCAGGCCCAACTCAAACCGATATCGAGGCCGCGATGCACACACTGGGGTTATCTCAACCGGACCCAAATTGGTATATGGACACCGGGGCCACTACTCACATGACTTTCGAATCAGGTACTCTCTCATCTTATTCCAATTTGAGCACCCCTCGGGGGATAATTATTGGTAATGGCAGTTCTATTCCAATTCTAGGGTATGGTCAGAAAACGTTGTCTCCCCCCAATCCACCACTCCTCTTGAAAAATACTTTACATGCTCCTAAATTGATTAGAAATTTAGTGTCTGTCCGAAAGTTCACAAATGACAATTCTGTTTCTGTTGAATTTGATCCTTTCGGTTTCTCTATGAAGGATTTCAAGACGGGGAGTCATCTCATGAGGTGTGATAGTAGGGGGGATCTGTATCCTATCATGCCCGGTTTCAGTCCATCGAGTCCAGCCTTGCCATCAGCTTTTGCAGCTATCTCTCCTTCCATGTGGCATGCTCGCCTGGGTCATCCGGGATCTTCTATTTTATCAGTATTAGATAAAAATAGCTTTATTTCTTGTAAGGGTACGAGTCGTACTCTAATTTGTCAGTCTTGTTCATTCGGGAAAATTGTTAAGTTGCAATTTGTAGACTCCAATTTTCATACTTCTATGCCATTTGACATTATTCATAGCGACTTATGGACATCTCCTATTCTTAGTTCAGTGGGTCATCGATATTATGTTCTCTTTTTAAATGATTATTCTAAATTTTTGTGGACGTTTCCAATTGCAAATAAATCACAAGTGTTTTCCGTCTTCATCAAATTTAGAGCGTTCATTCGTACTCAATTCGAAAGAGACATAAAAAATATTCAATGTGATAATGGGAAAGAGTATGATAATAGGGAGTTTCGGGATTTCTGTGCTATTAATGGGATCAATTTTCGGTTTTCGTGTCCTCATACATCTCCACAAAATGGAAAGGCCGAGCGCAAAATTCGTTCCATCAATAACATTGTCCGAACTCTCTTAATTCATGCCTCCATACCTCCATATTTTTGGCATTATGCTCTACAAATGGCCACATATCTTCTTAACATAATTCCGTCTAAAGGTCTGATATATTCTTCCCCCCTTAAAATCCTATATAATAAGAACCCTTCGTATTCTCACCTTAGGATTTTTGGATGCTTGTGTTATCCGTTATTCCCATCCACCACAATTAACAAACTTCAGGCTCGGTCTACCCCATGTGTATTTTGGGGTTATCCGTCGAATCATCGTGGTTATAAGTGTTTTGATTTATCCTCCAAGAAAATCATAATTAATCGCCATGTCATTTTTGATGAAATCCAATTCCCTTTTACGAAAGTTCATACTCCCGAGCCTAAGTCGTATGATTTTTTGGATGACCAAATATCCCCGTATATTATTCAGAATTTTTCGGACCTCTCCCGCACCCAAAATTCTCCAGCGGGCCCACTGCCCGCTAGACCCACAATACCGCCAGTAGTAGCAGCGAGCCACCACCGGAACAGTACCAAAGCAATTGGGCCGTTCAGCCCCACTCGGAACCGGTCTAGCTGACGAGTCCAGTTACCGATTTGGGCCAGCAGGCCCACTGCCTGCTGGCCAGTCCGTCCCGAGCCCAGAAAATTTCCAAAATTCCCTCAATTCTTCCTCTAGTCATAGATCGGTCACTCGCAGTCAGCAGGGTATTTTTACACCTAAAAGACATTTTAATTTGCATTCTGATTTCTCTAAATCCCCCTTGCCCCGCAATCCTGTGTCCGCATTAAATGACCCTAATTGGAAAATTGCTATGACTGATGAATATAATGCTCTTATTGATAATAAGACGTGGGAGTTGGTGCCCCGTCCATATGATATTAATGTTATCAGGTCTATGTGGATTTTTGCTCATAAGGAGAATTCAGATGGGTCCTTTGCTCGACATAAGGCGCGACTTGTTGGTGATGGTAAGACTCAGCAGGTTGGGATAGATTGTGGTGAGACGTTTAGTCCGGTGGTCAAACCGGCTACCATTCGCGCTGTGCTTAGCTTGGCTCTCTCAAAGACTTGGCCGATTCATCAGTTGGATGTCAAGAATGCTTTCCTACATGGTGATCTCAAGAAAACAGTCTATATGCATCAGCCGTTGGGTTTCAGGGATCCCAACCGCCCTTATCATGTCTGTTTATTGAAGAAGTCATTATATGGGCTTAAACAGTCTCCACGGGCCTAGTATACGCAATTTGCTGACTTTGTTTCGACTATTGGGTTCACTCACAGCAGGTCAGATAATTCCTTGTTCATCTACCGCTGTGGTTCATCATTGGCCTACATTTTGTTATATGTGGATGATATCATTTTGACCGCCTCTTCCAATGCCTTGCGCCAGTCTATCATGACCATGCTCAGGTCTGAGTTTGCTATGAAAGACTTAGGGCCTTTGAGTTATTTTTTGGGGATTGCCGTCAAGCGTCATTCAGGTGGCTTGTTTTTGTCTCAACGAAAGTATGCTGCTGAGATCATAGAGAGGGTTGGGATGTCATCCTATAAGTCCACTTCCACGCTAGTTGATGCAAACCCAAAGCTAAGTGCCGCAGCAGGTGCATAGGAGGACCCGACCCGCATCGCAGTCTTGCAGGGGCCCTCCAGTATCTTACCTTTACCAGACCGGATATTACGTATGCGGTTCAGCAGGTGTGTTTATTCATGCATGATCCCAGGGTTGAGCATATGAATGCAATCAAACACATCATTCGGTATATTCAGGGGACACTGGACTATGGGTTGCACTTATATCCTTCATCCACATCCACACTTGTCTCTTACACGGATGCTGATTGGGGTGGTTGTCCCGATACCAGACGGTCGACTTCTGGCTACTGTATGTTCCTTGGCAACAACTTGGTCTCCTGGTCGGCAAAGCGTCAGGCAACTCTATCACGCTCAAGTGCAGAGGCATAATATCGAGGGGTAGCGAATGTGGTCTCCGAATCATGTTGGTACGTAATTTGCTTTTGGAGCTTCATTGTCCCATTCAGAAGGCAACCTTGGTATATTGCGATAACATTAGTGCCATCTACCTTTCAGGTAACACAGTTCAACACCAACGTACTAAGCATATCGAAATGGACATTCACTTTGTCCGTGAAAAGGTTGCAAAGGGTCACGTTCGCGTATGCCATGTCCCGTCTCGTTATCAAATTGCCGACATCTTTACAAAGGGTCTACCAGCGGTTCTCTTTGAAGATTTTAGAGACAGTATCAGTGTTCGAACACTGCCCGCTATGACTTCGGGGGTGTGTTAAATAAGGCAATATACACACAATATACAAGTGTATATTTCCTTATTCAAAGGCCACGAAATCAGCCCATATTTGCCCATATTGGGCATCTCGGTTTTGGCATATTTTGGTACATAAAATATTGTATATTTGGAAAATATATGTGTAGTATATTGTAATGTATTTGTTACCTAAAGTAGGTTTATACACTACCATAATTGTAGAGTTAGAATTATGGTAGAATAAGATTTAGGAATATTATAGGAATATTTTGTATCTTATATATATACCTATTCAAGTAATGAAAATAATCAAGGGGATTATTTCTTTCAGGCTGGTTGACAGTAATCATGCCAGATTGACTATTCTGGCAGAGTTCTTTCGTACAAAGGACTATCTCAACCTGTCACGCAATCAGATGCCATAGCTATTGCCTCGTAGGATTATACAAGCATAATACTATTGGTACATCATTGATCTCCACACGGTTGTACATTTCTTTTACAAAGTTGCTTAGTAAGCTGTAATTCATTCGAATCGCTGAATCCTGATGTCTAAACTATGTCATTCTTTTATGTGTTACAATTTTTCATCTCATGATGGGATGTGGGTGACAAAAGTTATACGCATTGAGCATAAATAAGATTATGATGAGAAGTCGTGACACAAATGATCGTTATGGTCTAGGGTTTTGAAAATGATGGGGTTATCTGACTCCATTTCTTCCTTTGCTTTTCCTTTTCACTTTTACATTTCTATCATGACAATATTTTAAGTAAATATCCAATAAACATCTATGGTTGGGAATATACATTAATTGTCGGTTATTGCATTTCTCAACTGAGTTCGGTATTATGATCGTGAATATACTCAGACGAAATCTTCCGCTCTTGTCAAGTTGTATCCCGCTCCTATAATCAAATATCTCAAAACATCCCCGCATTAATCCAAGCATTTCCTTGTGATTCACTACATCATATCCGACATTGTTATTTCGGGTCGCTTCCCTTTTCGTGATTCAATAAGAGTCCTATTCCCTTGCTATATATAATCTTGTATTTGTCGATATGCTAGTATATAGTTTAATAGTTATCGATCCTTATTCCAAAATCCTTCCAGTTTCATACATTCACTCACTACCTGTGTCCGGTGGTCTAAACCTTAGTTTTAATTAGCTTCCTTAGGACGGGCGATGGTAATCCTGAACATCCAGAGCCTCTTTCGACTAGTTCCTTCAACAATTGTTTATCATAAAGAGCGATTGTACAATGATTTGAGATAACTTTCAAGATAAATTGTCGCCCAAACTTTTATTATATAGACAATCTTAGTTGTTACAATGCGAACTAACGGGTCATTTAGGTATTAATCACCCGAACCAGAATAGTCCCAATAGTAATGACATGGTCCATAACAATCCTCTGACCAATCAATAGTCTTCATGTAATATTTCAACTCTAAGGGAGAATTTTCTAAGGTGTTGTTAATCAATATACTAAATTATTGGATCTTGATAAGGTTCTCACTATTACTTTTACTCCACAACATAACATATCCCAATGGACTCTAGACGAGGCTCTTCGCCTTGATGCTCTCCCGATTCCCAATATAAGGAAGAATTTATTTGCCTTCTGCTTTGGAGAGTTATCATCATCTGGTTTCTATTACGACCGATCATCTATTACCTCTTTGGGTTGATTCTTTCCTATAGCTTCAATAATGGCCCTCTTTTTCAACGGTACACAACCCTATCATCCAGTATCTCCCTGCTCATTACGTCTGAACTTCTTGCTTCTCATAACATCTCAAATTTACATACTTCATTGGCGATGCTATGGATTCTAAGATAGGTTCATTATTCCTTAGTTGTACACCACATTTTCTCAGGTATTCTTTTTCCATTTGCATCGTCCCCTTTCTATTGACCTTAATTTCCTTTTTCATTAAATACTGGATACAAGACATTGTCTCACCTTCAACGTCATTTCCCCTTTTTGTTGGCCTTATTCCTTGAGCGTCTACTATTTTTACCAACTCCAGACTGGTGCTTTCTCTGAGAACAACATTTACTTCATACTAAAAGCGCAACACTTGATCCTTGTAACTCTGAGATCCTTTATAAGTTATATTCGACCATCCGTTCGCTGGGTATCTCCTATACCAATTTTCCCAAAAGAAGACCTTTGACCTACTCATGTTATTTTTCATTATTTCTCATGCTAGGGGTCATCCTACCCTTTTTTCACTAAAGGATTTACCTCAACAAGGCGCTGACTTGTTTGATCCCTCTATGGTCACCATACTTCTGTTAATGCTTCTGTCTTTATTTCCTAATTCTGGCTTCCTGTGCAACCAATGTCTTTATCCTTATGACCATTGCATTATCCTCTTCGTGGAGTTTCTAGTTCATTCGACAATTCAAAATTTACCATTACTCGTTCGATCATACCTTTATTCCCTTTGCTCTTATTCCTTAGTTCCTCCCCTTATCGTCTACCTTGGACCATTTTTATCACTTCGTCATATACTTACATCAGATTTCATTCGTCCTTACTTCCATTTACCCTTAAACGTCTTATCGATATTCGTGGTGGAACTAGTGCTAGACGTATTCAAATTCAAATTGTAGCCAGTTTCAATCTTACCACTGATTCGAGTTTCCCCCCTTAATTGGTATTAAAGCTCTTCTTTACCCATCATCCAACCAGTTAACTTGTACATTGCCGGCTTGAATTCCTTTAAGGAATTTCTCATTTTAATGTACTCTCAGTACCACCATTTAAGGGCATCAGGTATTATATCTTTGGATAGGAAAGTATAAATACCACTTCTTTTCTAATATTAATCTCATTATCGATGTCCTTACCATTTCCATATTTTCACCGTCTCTCTATTTAAGGAACATCATTTAGCCTCATGACTCCGTCATAATACTTTCACTTATGGTTACCAGACACTCGTTTACCACTTATCATCACTTTTTTGTCAAATCAAGCCTTTATCATAAGTATCTTCAACCAGCTATTCTCGCCTGATCGGCTCATAAAACTTACCATGTAGTTCAAATATATTTTCATTTTTATCGAAAACCCTACTATATTTTACTGCCACCCACACAGGTATTGTTGCAGTAAAGAAGGTATATCATTTCCCTCTAACTGACAAAACTTATCCCGTCTCATGGTCTTTCTAAATGGTTCAGTCCTTGTGAACGAATTAGGGTTACTAGTTTAAGCATGATATTTCATGCCCCTTTTTCTTTAACTGCTTTCTAAAACGAAGCTTCAGGTAACTTAATTCTTGGAAATCCATTTTCCATATCAACCTTCTAGGGTTTCCCTTAATTCCTTGGACATGAGAGTACCCCATTTATAAGTCGAGTATTTATACATTTTATATTTCGATATCACGCACGCTACAGGACCTAAGAGTGTTGGGTATGCATGTAGCTAAGAAATGGTTGGTTCCTGGATCATTTTTCTTAGAAATGAAACGTAACTTAGTTTCATTTGCCACCTTCCACTCCTGTTATTCTTTTATAGTCTATATATATCTGGATGACATACTTTCTACATCAATGCTAACCAACCAATCATAAGTATAAACACAACTATTCTCAGTAAATTTATCAACATACCTGGTTAGTTGCATAACTCGGAATAACACAGGAACCTGCTATTCCCTCTGACTCAATCTCGGGCATCTATATACTCTACGGCTTCTGCTTCCACACCAATCACATTCCTCAACATCACCCGGACATTGCTCATAATGAACTTGTCTATACTGATGCCACAACGACTGAAATACCACGGGGCATTCTTTGGCCCTATGTCCCAAGGCTCCGCATCCAGAACATAACTCGATGTTACATACACATGCTCTGTCATTCCTCCCTCTACATTGCTGATAGCGCGGTCTACTACTTCCCACATCTCTTTGTACTTGCCTGATTTCAACACGAGAGCTTCGATATGACATATCTTGCAACACTAATATTTCGTTAACTACCTCCATTCCAAACCTTCCTGTCCATCTGCTGGTTACTTCATCCTCACCTCTACTCGTTCTTGGCAAACCTTAATTAACGGACTTCCATGATAATGGACTCTTTGGTCTCTCAAAAGGCCTAACCTGTGGGGGTATCTGAACATAACCCTATTCTAGAAAGATGACTTGAGGCGTTGTTACGTACATGTTACCACTCACATCTAACCCGATCAGAAACAACCGCTACACATATAATTTAGGTATTGTGTGAGCACTCCTCTAATTTAGCAACATCACTGGAATTGATGGTACTCAGAAGGGTGATTCTCCTGGGGCTCAGATGGGTCCTCCTCCATAGATGGATTTTTAGACGGATCTTCATCTATAGACAGATCTCCTTTGATAGACGGATCTTCTTCCATAGAATAACTCACATTTCCTTCCGGTGTCCTTATACTCCTCGAATCCATACTAATGGGTGGCAATCGGCTGGTATCTTCCCCCACATTTTTGACCAATTTTTGCTAACGGTACTTTCCTTTGATTTTGGCAATACTGAAAAAGAGAACCAATGTGAGAAAATAGGAATTCAAGTACATACGACTTCACATCTAATGCACAATCTAGATATCAAGAAAGGTAACATCCTAAATGCTCTGTATTATTCTGTTTATAAGTATGGCACGCAACACACCCATAAACAAGACTCAACTAGACACGGCTTGTAGACATCTCTATGACTGATATGCTCTGATACCAAGTTTGTCACACCCTAACCTTGGGGGATGTGGTCGGAACCCGGTGCCCTAAGGCCTAAGCATACCAACCGTGATACCCGCGAGATGCTCAACAACACACAAGCTGACAAGGCCTTTGATAAATAATTCTTTGAACAAATACACAATCACCTGCACACAAAAATGGCCCAACTAATATATATATATATATATATATATATATATATAACAAGGCCAACAATGCCGACATGAACACGACAAGTCTACTAAAGAGGCCGACAAGGCCACACGAGACCATAATACATAACCCGACTATATACAGGCCTCTAAAGAGTGTACAACAATACCTGGTCGGGATAGGGCTCTGCCATACCCAACTATATACATATATACGACCTGCATACCTATCAACTCACTAGATAGCTCTGGAAGAAAAGAACGTGACCACCTTTAGCTGAGTCGAGTCACCTACTGCGAGGAATCATCTGTATCTCTATCGGTACCTGCGGGCATGAAATGCAGTGTCCCCGGAAAGGGACATCAGTACGAAAGATATACTGAATATGTAAGATAGGTAACATATAAATAAAGGATGAAATACAAAGGAATAGTAGACAAGTCAACCTGAAACTCATAACAAACCTCTAAGGACCTACCTCTCACAACCATGAAGATATATAACAATATGCATGTCTATAAAATCAAGCCACTCAGTGGGGCTATATAATGTAATATCCATCATCTCTATTGGGAAAATCATATCATAATATATATACATATATCGTACCCAGCCTTGATAAGGATTCGATTGTACCCGACCCAGATGTGGGAGTCTGTAATATTAAAACCAACTATAATGGTGCGCACAAATAGGTGTCATACTCGGCTGACTATAGTGCGGCTCGGGAAGAAAATAGATATATATATATATATATATATATATATATATAAGTGCAATACAAGGAATGAATTTGAAGGGCCTTATTAATCCAAAACAGAGTGACTCAAGGTCGTTATCCTCCAATTATCATTATGTAAGACATAAGATTAAGATGCTATCAAGGTGGGAAGTGATCCTGACAAGGAACCATAGGAGTCATGAACTATAACAATATGAAACAATGAGGTTCGCAGGCTTAAATTTTGAGAATATAGTTCATTTTGATGTAGCGGTGTTATAGTTACGTTTCTTCATAGATCATGCCAAAAAAAGAAAGAGCGAGTCTCAACATACCTTTGTTGCTTAAACAATGCTACCTTTCAATTCTCTGACTGCCCTTTGAACGATATCCTATGTATTAGAGAAAATTCGGGTGAAGATTGGGTTGACAAACTAAAGATGGTTTCATTATGATATTTTATCAAACACTTGATATGCTTGAATCCTCATATGTTTTCCAATGGTCAGTCAATATCAGAATAACGTTCTCAGCTATTTCTAGCTTTATTCCCTCCTCTATTGACTATTTAACAAGATTCAATGACTTAATACAAAGCTTATCTTCTATCAAACAACCCAACATTAGATGAGAATAACAAGAACAACTTTTACGTGGTTTATAACTCTTCCTTTCTGTAGCTTTTAATGTCTACCACCAAGTTTAACACTTTAGACAAGCACCACAACAACCTACACAATATAATCAAGTTACATCCCATTAAATTTAGTCATAAAAAGTCATTTATTCAACTTCCAAACAACCCAACAATAAAACCCTAGCTTCCCTTTGTCAATTAAGTCTAACTCATAGATTCTTTACCCAAACGCTTAATTAACACATGAATAATCATAAACACAAGAAAGTGAGTGTAAATGTTACCTTACACAATCAATATAACTTTGTATACAATCTCCATAGTTCCAAGAACAACTCTCAAATACAAAATAACTTCATAAAAGCATGTTCTTTCACTTAACCTAACTTTTGATGTGGGTTTGTGATGTAATAACCTTGAAATCATCTTGAATTCACCTTGAAACCTTAGAAACATGCTAGGAGGGTTAGGGAGAGAGTTTGGAATTTGTTTAGTAAAAAAAAGATCAAAACTGGCCTTAAAATCTTTTAAACCAGAGACTAAGTCGGCCACTAACCAAATTGACGGTCACATTTGATGGTTCGTACATTTTTGTACTGTCCATCAATTTGGACCGTACATTCTGTCCTCCAAAACTATGGTTGGGGCCTATTTTTATGGCCCGTATAATTTTGTATTGTCCGTCCTTTTGGGACGTCATATATAAATTCTACAGATTTTCATCGAAATGTATTTTTTTCGATACATTTAACTTCCATACACTCCGATACTTTTATAGAAAACCTATAAACTCTCATTATCCTTCCGTAAGATCATATGTATTTTTGAAAAACTGGTATCAATCCACAACGTGAAGAAATGTAAAATTATGTGGTGTAACATCCTGTATCACCTCAGACCGAGCCCTCTTATGGTGGCCCTGATCATTCTCTCTATTAACCCACTATTTTCTCTTACGATCCTCCAGATTTTGTGCATAAGCCTAGATGCGTGAGATATCCATGTACGAATTCATAGAAGCTGTAGTGCACTCATTAACCAAGTACAACCCCAAACTATTAACAAAATGATGCACCCGATCACTCATTTTAGCTACAATCGCAGGAGCATATCTAGCCATAGAGTTAAATTTCAAACTGTATTCCCGCACACTCATATTACCCTACTCAAGAATTAGGAACCTATCTTGCCTGGCCTGTCAGAGCTCAACCAGAAAATAATGCTGCAAGAAGGCCTTAGAAAACTCTCTATACTGTTGGTGCGACATGATGTCCCTTAGACTGCTCCCATTTCTCATACCACAATCTATAAGAAGTTATCTCTACCAATTCAGTATCAGTGGCATACATTACCGGAAAAGTCCACTACATCTGCTCTAGAAAGTTCTACGGGTCCGCATTCAGTCTAATACCGTGAATACCAGAGGGTCCATGCTAATAAAATCCTGGAGTCTCGCACTAATCGCTCTATAAAAAATACTAGTAGTCTAACACTGGGTCTGAGCGGCCAACAATTAATTCAATAACTGCATAGTGCTCCACATATCAAGATCCTACTTAGGAGCAATCTGGGGAGGAACTATAGGTACACCAACTCTTCTATGCTCCTCTGAAGGTAGTGGTAGGGGTGTCTTATAGGTCCGGGATAAAGCCTTATCCTTGTGCTCATGCTGTCCTAGGGTGGTACCTGACTTACACACTCTCTCACCTCCACGTCCAACCTCATAATAGTTATCTGCATTTTAGTCGTAAGGATAACTAAAAGTATAAACAAAATATATATTAGGAGTTGAACACTTACGACTCAGCTCTATTGCACAATCTAGATCAAGAAGGAAGGTAATCATTCTAAATGTCATGTAGCCGCCTGTTTATAAGTGTGGTGCACAACACACCCATAAACAAGACTCTATTAGACATGGCTTGAAGACTCCCTAGGATATATCTCCTATCATACCAAGTTTGTCATACCTCAACCTTGGGTGGTGTGGCTGGCACCCGATGCTTGAACGGCCCGAGCGTACCACTTATATATCATAACCTGAACACATAACTGTCTTGGCCGACAAGGCTTAAGAATGATAGCCACAAAATAAGTTGAAACAAGATAACCTGGACCATTAACAACTAACCAACATATATTTACATCAAGGCAGACAAGGCCCTAACAAGTGTGCTAATAGTTGACAAAGAGGCCGACAAGGTCGTACAAAATGAATATACAATGACCACTAGTCTGGAAGCCTCTAAGAGAGCTACAACATTTCATTAGGTTAGGACAGGGCTCTACCATACCTAAAATAGCTATAAATATAAGCAGCATAGCCTACCACACTCTATACAACAACTTTGGAAGAAGAAGAATGTGACGACCTACTGCTGAACTGAGCAACCTATTGTGGAGGTGCGTCTATCGGTCTTCCTGTACCTGCGGGCATAAAGCCTAGCAGCCCAACAAAGGGGAGGTCAGTTCAAATAAATGTACTGAATATTTAAGGCATAAGTAAGCATAAATAAGGGCATCAATTAGCAAAAGAAACCAAAAGAAACAACCTGTAACTCTGAAGTGCCACTGTGGACTATACTTCACATAAATGAGATATAATCATGTATATATTATTGTAGGCCTCTGTGGGCAGTACCCTCATATAGTATATCGCGTGTATAACGCCATACGTCTCAGCGGACAATATCATCAATGCCATACTTGTATAAGTTATGTATATAATGTCATAGGCCTCTCTGGGCAACGTAAATACACATATATATACATGAGAGCCCTCTGAAGAACATGGAACACTGTGTGAGCCTGTCGAAGTTATGTAAGGTCGTTACATATCCGACTATCCTTACGCAGATATCATATCATTTTACTTTTAAATATGGATCAATAAAAAAGACAAAACACACCATTTCTAGATATAGGGAAACCAATGAGGAATCATACTATATCAATATAAGAGAGATGCTATAAAGTGCGGAATGTACTCCCGACAAGGGATATATAAGGTATGATAAACAGTCGACAGAATATAACACAAGTATATTTTTTATGACTAGGAATAGGGTCATTATTGAGGAGCATTTCATAGTTGTCGTGTCTATTTTGATAATGCCAAAAGAAATAGGAGTAAGCCCTACAACGGATCCATTACTTAAAAGAAAACTCACTAAAACATTTCATCGAACACCTTGCGTGCATAGAGTTTATGTTACTTGTTATACTCAATCCTATATATGTATCAACACTACAAGCTTTTCACTAACTCTCCTCCATCTCCACAATTCAATTAAAAACCCAACAACATCATACTACACACTTAATTTATACAAAACAACCCAACAACATCATAACTTAGTTTCAAGGTTCATGAGAACTTATTCTATACCAGTTCTTCAATAATCACACTCCAAACACTTGTATAATCTTAAGAAAAAGAAAGAGGTGAAACTTACCTTCAACCTCAAGAATTACTTCAAAGCAAGGGTTTCTTCACTTCCAAGTATTCTCCAAAATCAACACAATGAGGAGGAACAAGATTTAACGATGATTATGGGATTTCCTACGTTGGATTTACTTGATTTGCCTTTGGTTTTCACGTTGGATCATTTGAAACATCTTAGAGAGAGTTTAGGAGCTGTTAGGGTAGAGAAAATGAGATAAACTGATATATAGGTCGAATAGGATCTATTTATAGGAAAATAGAAAATTGGTACCAACACATCTTGCGGCAAGTCCTGCGATTCGCAGGACCTTCATGTGTCTCGCATGAAATGTTCTGTGCCCTAAATTCTCTACCAATTCCTGTGGATATTTTACGTCTCGTAGACACTTCCTGTGAGTCGCAAGTTGTGCTCTGTGATTTGCGGAGTGCTCCAGAAGATGACGTTTTGTCTAACTTTCATCAAAACTTACTTCTGTTGATCCAATAAGACATAAACATTCCCCAAACTTATGCAACACATTCGTAAACCATTATTAATACCTTGGAGGGATCCTACCATCTCTGAGAATGTAAGATACTCTCGTAGACCTTAGAAAATGATTCCATAGTAGAATGTAAGATTTGAGAAGAGGGTTTTATGGGTTTATGACCCTAAGTTTAAAATGGGATTTTTCTCTAATTAATCACGAAATTGATGTTAGATTCTGATGATAATTGATATATAAACTCCGTACATGATGAATAAACTAATTTTAGAGTAAACTTCCCATTTTGCCCTTTTTGGATCAGAATCCTATTGTTGATGACCTTTTGGGTCCGTAAGTTTTATATAGAAATATGAGTATCAATAGAATTGTATGTTGACATATTATCCATATTTGAATAAATTGGCAGCATTCAAAGGCTTTACGGAAATGGAACGCATTGTTGTGATTCTTGGACTCCTAATTGCAGGCAAGTTGAGATCTTGTACCTTACATAATCAAGCATCATAGTTGGTTTAATTAACTAAATAAGTGGGTGTAATAGGGATAATAAAGGGGTCTCGATACTTGTGAGGTGACGAGCACTTGTATCGGTTACCAATGACATGTTATGAGTACTTGCACCTTTAAATTCTGTAGTGAATGCCATGTTTGGGCAGTAACTAATAGAATAGTATGATCATTTGGATCTGTGATTGCGGTATGAAGCCCATACATTCCGCACTTTATTAAATGCATGTCTTATATATGACTTTGTGTCCCCATAATTCCTTTATACTCGTTTGAAAGTGGATAAAGGTCAGATCTTATGGCATAAATTGACTAAATATAGAGTCTTTATTGCATATTATGTCTTCTTATTGTTGTACATGTCATATTCATGCTTCATACTATGTGAGTCTATGTGGTTAGAGATGAGTATTGAGGCCGTGTGGTTAGTGGCATGTATTGTGTGAGCTTGTGTGGCTAAAGACAAGTATTAAAGTTGTGTGGTTAGAGACAGGTACTGTGTGAGCTTGTATGGTATATGGATGTGGCGAGTCCACTATGGGTCACAATTTATTAATGTTCAAATGAGTGTGTACCAGTATTGAGTAAGAAAGACTTCATATTGTGTTTCATTTTTATCTCATCTTATTTCATCCACATTCTATGTAAAGTAACTATTGTGTGGAATCAGATTCTATTGCATTGTCTGTGTGGAAACCTTGTCAAACTTGAGGAAGTAGGTGCTACAACCAAGGCTTAGAATCATAGTTAAGTATGTTTGTGATTATGGTTATTATGATAAACTATTAGCGATTAGTGTGGTAGTAATAATCTGAAGGTGATGAAAGAAAGGCAGTGAACTTGATCTTTCAACAAGAACCGAGAGGCGACTAGCTAGGGGTGCCCAAAATGGCCAACCATCCAATGGTAACGTGCTTAACATGGAACAGACTATGGAGCGGGGTCGAGGACAAGACGTGAAGACTCAATAGTGCAATAGTTTTGTCGGCCTTCATGTTGTCTTGGCCGAGACCGTGTTGTTTTCTTTTAGCTTGTGTATTTTTAGATTATGTTTATTCTTAACTTAACCTATTCGGACACATTTAATGAGCCATGTAATAATGAGACAAGATGGCAAGGACAAATGGGTGACTTGACCGAGAATGACAAAGACAAGGACCATCTAGAAGATGAAGACTTCAAGATCGGCCTAGGGGAGGAGAAGAGTTGGCAGAAACAACTCATATATGCAAGGAATGGAAGCTTCCAAACACATACCAAGAAGATAGGATTTTTGGAGAACCAAATTCATTCACTCTTCTACTTGGAAGCCAAAAAAGGGGTGTGTTGAGTTCATCCTTGTCTCCAAAAAAAGCCAAGTCCTTTTCCATTGTTCTTACAGTGGCCAAGAACCACCTTGGCCACCAAGAAAACCCGAACCCTTCCTCATTTGTTCCTATTCGGCCGAAGAGGTTGTGTAATTTGTGTCATTTGGTTTGTCTTCTAGAAAGGTCTCTAGCTACTATAAGTAGGACCCTTAGTATGTTGTACAAGAGAGAGTCGATTAAATATAAACTTGAGCTTTACTCATTCTCTAAAGTATTCAACTCGCGTGTTGTCTACCTTAGATTGGTCCTTGTGTGGGCCTTGGTTCTTGTGTGAACCACCCTCCATTCAGTGTAAGCTTGGTTAGGACTTGTGTGACTTAGCTTAGCCGAAACTTGAGGAACCCCCTCGGTGAAAGTTGACGTAGGAGCTTAGGTGATCCAACCAAACCCAAACCAAGAGTCTATCTTAAGGTTGCCAGACACCCTCATTTGGTTTGTATTTAGGCTTGTACTTAGCAACCCCGATCAAGTCCATGTCCAATTGGCCACTCTCATCTTGGTGTCGAATCGAGCACTAAAAACCTCTTGTCTCTATCCTTATTATATCGATCGTATCTCACCTAAGCTATATCGACCGAACCAACACTTTACCAATTCAACCATCCTTCACCCGAGATTGCAACTCACAACTCGTGTGCAATACTTACCCAACCAACTATATACTGACCACCCTCACTACCCACAATACCTCACAAACATCCACTATAAAATCCACCAACCGAAACCACACGTATACAACCGTCCAAGCCCGACAACCACAAATAGTCCGCTAAAATAACCTTAATTGGAACCTCACTATTTCGGTTCATTTTCGCAACCTCACCAC
This sequence comes from Anisodus tanguticus, assembly GCA_034509755.1. Lineage (NCBI taxonomy): Eukaryota > Viridiplantae > Streptophyta > Magnoliopsida > Solanales > Solanaceae > Anisodus > Anisodus tanguticus. The sequence goes on along the minus strand of CM067552.1, from coordinate 24,615,946 downwards.
CACCAAACCACTGAACCTTGACCACAAATACAACCCTTAATGTACCTATAACATCCCCATAAATGACTAAGTCTGAATCTCCCTAAAACTACCCGAAACAACCCCACAACACTACCCTGCCTGACAGAAACACCCCACCCAAGAACCCCACTTTGAGTCCCAATTTTGGGTCTATCTGTACACAACCAAGCCCTGACCCACTCACCCACTTACACCCCCTCCTTACTTACATCAGATTGGTATCAGAGCGAGACAAACCAATCCCACGCTTTGATACTATGGCACATGTAAACGATGAACTTAGGAGGGCCTTAACCGAAATTTTTACGGAACAAGTGCAAGCCTTGAGAAGGGAGCTTGCGGTTCATACTATGAGGAATAATACCAATTACAGGACTATGCCAACCTACCTGAGACGTAAAGGATTGGTACTCCAACGTGAGTTGGAAGTTCCACGTAATTACCCGAAGGAAGCACAAATGGGTCAAGTTAAAGTTGCCTACCTGAGACCACCCTCAACCATATGATCTCCAATGGGTCAATGAAGACGGAGAAATAATAATCACAAAGCATGTTCTCATCAATTTTTGGATTGGCAAATATGAGGATGAAATGTGGTGTGATATCCTACCCATGGATATGTTCCATATTTTACTAGGTCGACCTTGGAAATTTGATCGGAAGGCACAACATGATGGGGAAATGAATACTTATTCTTTTCAAAATGATGGCAAAAAATTCCAATTGGTACCACTATCACCTAGTGAGGTGAATAAGTTGAAGGCTCAAGATGCCGAGGCTCGGAGAGAATTCGAGACTATACCTCTTGATGCTCGAAATATCAAGGATGAATTAAAGAAGGGGAGTCACTTACATGCCTTCAAATAGAAAGCTAAGAATAGTCTTTTGGGGAAGGTAGTCGAGGATGTCGACTTGAAGGCCTTCATAAAAAAATATGAAGACGTATTTCCGGATGACCTTGCACCTGGACTACCATCGATTAGGGGTATTGAACATGCCATCGACTTCATCTCGGGAGTTCATTAGCTAATCGGCTAGCCTATAGGTGCAACCCGGAGGAGGCTAAGGAATTGCAAAGGCAGGTACAAGAGTTGTTAGACAAGGGCTTTGTCTGAGAAACCCTTAGTCCATGTGCGGTACCCACATTGTTGGTACTAAAGAAGGACGGAACTTGGCGTATGTGCATTGATAGTCGGGCGCTCAACAACATTACCATAAATACCTTCCTATGCCGAGGCTAGACGACCTTTTAGATGAATTGAGTGGAGCCAAGATGTTCTCCAAAATCAACTTAAGAAGTAGCTACCACCAAATGAGAATCTGAGAAGGAGACGAGTGTAAAACGGCCTTCAAAACAAAGTTTGGATTGTATCAATGGCTTGTAATGCCATTCAGATTATGTAATGCACCAAGATCCTTCATGAGGCTCATGCACGAGGTGCTACGACCGTTCATGGGGAAGTTTTTCATGGTCTACTTGGATGACATCTTGATTATAGTCAAGACAAGGAGTCCCACTTGTCACACTTAGAAACCGTGTTCAAAAAGTTAAGAGAGGTGAAATTATACGGCAAGTTGGAGAAGTGTACCTTCATGATCACTAGTGTCCCATTTCTAGGATACATAGAGTCTTCCAAAGGCATCCACGTGGACCCCTCCAAGGTAGAAGCTATTTGCAGTTGGCCCGCACCCAAAATTGTAAGCGAAGTAAGGAGTTTTCATGGGTTGGCATCTTTCTATTGTCGATTCATTTGGGATTTTAATACCATCGCGGCCCCTATCACGGAACTCACAAAGAAGGGTGAGTTTAAGTGGTCCCCCAGAGCACAAAGGGCCTTTGAAACCTTGAAGGCTCGGTTGTGTGAAGCCCCGGTCCTAGCCATCCTAAATTTTGAGAAACTATTTGAAGTAGAATGTGATGTGAGTGGAGTTGGTATTGGTGTCATATTGATCCAAGATAAACGGCCTGTTACTTTCTTTAGTGAGAAGTTAGGCGGTGCAAGGCTCAACTATTCCACTTATGATAAAGAGTTCTATGCTATAGTAAGGGCCTTAGCTTAATGGGGATATTATTTGAGGCCGAAACATTTTGCTCTCTATTCGGACCACAAATTCTTGAAATACTTGCATGGGCAAAGAAAGTTGAATCCGAGGCTTGCCAAGTGGGTAGCCTATTTGCAAACGTTCACATTTTTACAAGGAACAAGGACAACAAGTCTAACATAGTAGCGGATGCCATTTCTCGACGACATGTCATGTTAACCGTCCTCGAACAAAAACTTATGGGATTTGAGGTACTTAAGGAATTTTATGACCAAGATCCCGAATTTAAGGATGTGATAGCCGAATGCAATAATGGAACTCATGGACCTTACTACGTAGAAGAGGGTTCCTTTTCAAAGGGAACAAATTATGTGTACCCAAATATTCCATGAGGGTGTTGCTTATACATGAAGTACATTCGGGAGGTCTCGCCAGGCATTTTGGTGTTGCAAAAACCTTGGAGATCCTCCAAGAACACTTTTATTAGCCTCAGGTGGATAAGTATGTGAATGGGGTGGAAAGTAGATGTTTCACTTTCCAAAAGGCGAAGAGTTTCTTCCACAAAAGGGATATATACTCCCTTACCGGTTTCGGAACGACCATAGGAAGGTGTAAGCTTGGACTTTATTCTAGGCTTACCAAGGACATAACGAGGTAAGGACTCCATCATGGTAGTCGTGGATAGGTTTTTGAAGATGGCTCATTTCATCAGTTGCCACAAGACTGACGATGCAACTCACATTGTAGACTAATATTTGAAAGAAGTGGTGAGGTTTCATGGTGTTCCTAAAACCATCGTGTCGGATAGGGACGTGAAGTTCCTAAGCTATTTTTGGAAAATGCTATGGGGGCTCCTCGGTACCAAATTGCTATGTAGTACCTCCCATCATCCCAAACAGACGATCAAATGGAAGTAACTAATAGAACTCTTGGTACCTTGTTGAGAGGATTGGTGAGAAAAACCACTAAGGATTGGGACCTAAAATTGGCACACGCAGAATTTGCATGTAATAGGAGTCATTCCCGCACAACGGGGAAAGCTCCATTCGAAGTTGTGTATGGCACCAATTCATTCATCCCCATTGATCTAGTTCTGATTCCAAGAAAGCAAATCCTAAGTTTCACGGCTAGGGATCGAGTTGAGGCCTTCAAGAAGTTGCATGATCAAATCCAGGCCCAAATTCAAAAGGCCAATGACAGGTGCAAAATTGAGGCTAATAAGACAAGGACTCAACCACACTTCCAACCCGGAGATTTGGTTTGGCTCCACCTAAGGAACGAGAGGTTCCCTCACCTAAGGAAAAACAAACTAATGCCAAGAGTGGATGGTCCATTCAAGGTATTGGCAAGGTTTAGAGAAAGTGCCTACAAGATCGAGCTACCGGATGAATATGGGGGAGTTAGCTCAACATTTAACATTGGGGATTTGTCACCTTACCTAGATGACGAGAATTTGAGGGAAATTTTTTCCAAAGAAGGGGAGGTTGATGAAACAAAGGCGGTAACTTGATCGTTCAACAAGAACCAAGAGGCGACTTGCTAGGGGTGCCCAAAATGGCCAACCAGACGTGAAGACTCAATAGTGCATTAGTTTTGTCAGCCTTCATATGGTCTTAGCCGAGACCATGTAGTTTTCTTTTAGCTTGTGTTTTTTAGCTTATGTTTATTCTTAGCTTAACCTCTTAGGACACATTTAATGAGCTATGTAATAAGGAGATAAGATGGCAAGGACAAATGGGTGACTTGGCCGAGAATGACAAGATGGTAAGGACAAAGACCATCTAGAAGATGAAGACTTTAAGATCGGCCTAGGAGAGGAGAAGAGTTGGCCGAAACAATTTACATATGCAAGGAATGGAAGCTTCCAAACACATTCCAAGAAGATAGGATTTTTGGAGAACCAAATTCATGCACTCTTCTACTTGGAATCCACAAAGGGGGTGTGAAAGAGGTTGAGTTCATCCTTGTCTCCAAGAAAAGCCAAGACATTTCCCAATGTTTTCACAATGGCCGAGAAACACCTTGGCCACCAAAAAAAACCTGAACCCTTCCCCATTTGTTCCCATTCGGCCGAAGAGGTTGTTTAGTTTGTGGCCTTTGGTTTGTCTTCCAGAAAGGTCCCTATGCTACTATAAATAGGACCCTTAGGATGTTGGACAAGAGAGAGTGGATTAAATATAAACTTGAGTTTTACTCATTCTCTAAAGTATTCAACTTGTGTGATGTCTACCTTAGATTGATTCTTGTGTGGGCCTTGGTTCTTGTGTGAACCACCCACCCTTCGGTGTAAGCTTGGTTAAGACTTGGTGACTTACCTTAGCCCAAACATGAGGAACCCCCTCGGTGCAAGTTGACGTTGGAGCTTGTATGATCCAACCAAACCCAAACCAAGGGTCTATCTTAAGATTGTACTTAGCAACCCCGATCAAGTCCTTGTCCAATTAGCCACCCTCATCTTGGTGTCGACTCGAGAACTAAAAACCTTGTGTCTCTATCCTTGTTATATCGATCGAATCAACACTTAACCAATTCAACCATCCTTCACCCGATATTGCAACTCGCACCTCGTGTGCAATCCTTACCCAACCCACTATATACTGACCACCTTCACCTCCCACAATACCTCACAAATATCCACTACGATAGCCACCAACCGAAACCACACGTATATAACCGTCCAAGCCCGATAACCACAAACAGTCTGCTAAAACATCCTTAATCGGAACCTCACTATTTCGGTTCATTTCCGCCACCTTACTAACACCAAACCACTGAACCCCGATCACAAATACAACCCTTAACGTACCCGCAACAGCCCCATAAAACGCCTAAGTCCGACTCTCCCTAAAACTACCCGACACAACCCCACAACACTACCCTGCTCGGTAGAAACACCCCACCCGAGAACCCCACTTTGAGTCCCAATTTCAGGTCGATCCGTACACAACCTAGCCCCAACCCACTCACACCGCCTCATTTCTTACATCAGAAGGCCAACCCTCATCTCTTTTTAAGATAGGGTCAGTCGAAGATGTTGCTGAGTACACGTTATTTCTCATACTCACGCTACACTTACTGCACTTTTTTGTGATGGTTCGGTTCCCAGCACTAGTGGGACGCATGATTTTCCAGCCCATTGAGGAGCTATTTTGGAGGATACGGGGTGAGCTATCAGCTGATCCGTAGCACCGAATTTTCCTTTCATTCATACTGTATTCGGGTGTTTTACCCATACTATGTAATAATCTTTAGTTAGTTCTTGTACTCGTGATACCAGACATGGGAAATGGTTGTATTTTCCTAATATTTCTAATAAGATACTCTTTTATGACTTAATTAAATTACTTAACTACATTACGCACTTACTTGTCTTTATATTTTGGTTAATGAGTTTGTGGTTGGCTTATTGACCATTGGGGTTAGTGCCATCACGACTCGGTAAATTGGTTTGTGACATGAAATCTTCCATATGCAAAATTTTCGAACATCAGACTGTATGGCTTGAAATGATAAAATAAATGTATCAAAAGATGAAATATAATGTATAAAAACATAACGAGTCTACACATGTAAATATATTGTGACTTTTCAAACCAATGTGAAAAATAAGGCTCTACATACGAATTGGGGTACCAAATTCATCATGGTTGAAGATATTGAAATGTAATTTCTAATAAGATAACTCGTTCTTAATTTGGAGCTTCCTACATCAGGTTATAACATTATAATACAACTAAAATATTGTCTAAGAAAGAACAGGGGATTACAAAAGAAAGACAAAAGAGTTAGCTAAAGTGGAGAATGAAACTTATAGAGTATTAAAATACAACTTATCTATAAAAGTATGGAAAAGAAATAAAGGCCCGACATCTGACAAGAATTTAAGATGCTACCATTTTGTATAAACAAAATATGTCTGCCACATGTATACATGTTCTGTTGGTTATATACCTTTGTAGTGATCAGTGTGAACAAAGTATTGTCTATCTCCTCTTTTTGATATAATTTGTACAATACCATTTTACAAGTATGGAAGATGAGTACATTAACATGAGGAAGAATGATGATAAATTTGCATTTCAGCCTATAAGATATTTTCAATGAATTTAGCGACGAATCGACAAATTTACTTAGCAATTAAAGAGATTATACAACTGATGTTAGTAGCAGTAGCAGAAAAGAAGGTCATTTTTTAAATTTGGACATGGAAGGGTAGAGGTTTTGGCTAAAAACATCTGAAACTATGATACAAACCTAAGGTACATACTTTCATTATTATAGTAGACAAAAAGTATCCCTTGACTAATTTCAAAGTTGTAACAGTCATCCTTTAGTTTATTTCTTGTCTAGCAACTAACAACATCAACCAAAGCACATGCCAACACGTAACGTCCCCTAAAATTTCCAAACATAACGTCCCCTAAAATTTCCCTATTTGGTCACTCTATATCTTCTTCAACCTTGAGGGAGAATTTCACTTTCATTTTGGAAGTCAAGAACTTTTGGACAGAGAAATCATATGTAAAACACAAGAGGGGGGTTTATTGTAAATTAATTCTTATTATTTTGTGAGTCAACTTTCCTACAAGTCTTTTAAAAGTAATGTAGAATAATAAATGACACAAGCAATTTATATTGGTTCGGATCACCAGTGTGGTGCCTATTCCAGACCCCTTGGGTTACAAAGGTTTCCTTAGAGCCTTGAATAGTTGTCGTTACAATGTTGGTTCAGATTGAGACGTCAACTTTATCTGGACAGATCCCAATTTTTTTGTTACAACCTTTACCTGTATAGCTATATGTCTATCTCCTCCTTTTTTTTCTTAACACCGAAGTACTAACGATTACAATGTGTTTGATAAGATGAAAGAGTTAATAAGATTTTGCTTAAGTAAAGTTGTAGATCTTTCATAATCTTGGAGGTATTCAATATATTATGGAGGTTGTATGCAGTCTTATGCCTTTGGTGATGTGATGAGATAAGTGGAGAGCAATCATTTTTTTGATTGATCTTCTTGGAGGCTCGCTCTAAGGTAACCCAATGGAATCTGTCTGCCATCAATGATTGTGATCTACGGATATCTCTTGTGGTTATGCTTTGCGATTTGATGAATCTTGCCTTGTATGAGTGCAGTCACGATGATTCTGCAATCGAGGTTTTCCTTTCTTGAATCTTGCTAATGACTTGTGGTACTTTGGCGCAATCTTGGTCTTTCTTTTTTCTAAATTTTGTTGAAGACTTGTACTGTGTTTCCTTTTTAGTCTTCCTTGTTTGAATTTGAGTGGTAATGGTATGGGCCATCCTTTAAATTTCTGATTTGGGCCTGGCTATGTTCTAATTGGTCAGTCTTCGATTCCCTCTGAACATAGAGTGAATCTCTGGTCTTCAACTTCGCTGGACTTTAAGTGAATCTGCAAACACACTTAGGTTAGTGGTGTCATTATTAATATTATATTTCTTGGGGATAACAATCTCCCCCTTTTTGTTAATGACAACAATAATTTTCAAGTTTGTTTGTGTGTCAACTTTCCTGATTGTAGATGTCTTCTTCTGTTGTCTTCATTTGTTGCTCCCCTTTTCTTGATGCATCCTCTGTTGCTCCCCCCGAATTATTGCTTATGTTCTCCCCCTTTGACATTATAAAAAAGGAAAAACACAACAACATATATATAGACAACAACATGAGTACTAGCAATGATGATCCTAAACTAATTAAAAGTTAAGCATTCATGGGCCAAACAATCCTTACAAATCCATCAAATAGAGAAGGTCATAGCCCGACAAACACATTTTCTTAACATCACATAACAACATAGAAAATATGTCAACACTTTCCCAGGATGTAGTTGAGGGTGTTGATGATTCTGCTAGAGAAGGAATGATTGGATTTTTCAATGTTCTTGGAGAGGGAATAGTAGGAGTTTTGAACTGCGATTGATAGATTATCATTTGAAGTGGAAGTGTCGCGCGAGATCAAGTTGACTCGCTTGATCAGCTTGTTCACAGTCTTCACACATTCATTCTTCAACCCATCCACACTGAGGTGCAGTTTGTTCATATCAGATCATATATCATTGATTGAACTCAACATCTGTACAATAATCTCATGACTTCTATGTAGGTTGTCATCCATAGAAGCTAGAGTCAATTTCATATCTTGGGCTTCCTTCAGGATAATAGATGTAGACTTTGTAGGTACAACAACAACTTCCTCAGACTGAGGTTCAATTTTCACCTCGAAGTTAGCCTTCTAGACCCATTCTCCATCAACCAACACATAGCCCATACTTGCAAAAGTCCTAGAATCATACCCTAAATGCATATCTTGAACAGAAAAATCAATAATATCAACAAATAATGATTTGAGAATACAGGTCATCACCATTCCATAAGGAAGGCTTTCTTTAGTGCTAAGGTCATCAACACTTTCAAACATGTACTCCCTAAACAATTTTTCCAAATTAATCTTGATCTTTTTCAGAAGGTAGTAACCCACATACACATCCCTATTTGTAATATTGCTAAGAGAGACAACACGAGGAAGCATAGTAGTAGCAATAATGTGAGACAAAATATGAGTTTTAAAATAGACAAAAGAAGGACCATACTCGAGATGCTCAGTACCAGGTTCAGACAAAAAGAATTTAGCTTCATCAACATACACTTTGTTACACCACATGGTTTCATGCGTAGACGAGAGCATAATCAATCTATTTAAGCTGTGGCAACCCAATACCCTTCCCGAGGGTCATGTATGACTTATATGAGTGTTACAGAGGTATACGGAAGGCTGTAAGTCAATTGGATTAAATGAAGTACATCTCATAAAAAATTGGCAAAGATTAGACGATACGCTAAATAATCTACCCCACGGAAGCCGATCCGCTTTGTGGATTAGCCCAATATCATACTCTCATTTTCCTCTCCTCACTGCCTCCATATGTGTTGGCTTCTACTTCCACATATGGTGTTCTGCGGTGTAGAACTGGCCGCATATCAGGGGTGGTAGAAGTTCTATAAATAGCCAAGGAGCGGTGGCTTCTTCATTTCATTTAAATTTCGACTACAACTCTTCTAATACTCTCTCAAAAATTCCCCTGGGTTTGTATATCATCAATGAGCCATCCCATATCAATCCAAAGGCAAATCTTTCATAGATAATCATTAAAGCTTGGAAAATCTTTATAGAAGCAAGATGGAGTAAGGATCTTCTTGGTGATTGGAAAGAGGTTTATAGTGCAATATTTCTTGGCTGAGTTAAGGTAAGTTATTGATGTTGTTAATGATCTTTAAACATCTTATAGATTTGTGGAAGTTGTTGATGAAAGTAAAGTGTGGTAGTGAGCTAGAACTCCATGAAAGATTTATTATGAACCTTGAATTGTTAATGATCATAGCTTGAGATTGAAAGATATGGTGTTAGAAGTTGTGGTTTGTGTGTGGTGATCTTGTGGTTATTGATGTTGTTGTGTTGTTGTTGTTATGGTTATTGTTTTTGTAGTTGTTTTTTGTGCTATTGTTGTTATTGTTGAGAAAGAGGAATGGATAGTATCTTGATGACCATGAAAACCAAGTATGAGAAGTATGCCTCTCAAGTGTTCGACAATATGTCTCAATGAAATGATTTATGGTTCTTTGGTCCGATGTTGATTTAAACCATTCGTATAATGTAGGTTATCATTCGTGAAGCAGACGAGGACTCGTGGGATCCATCTAGCTAGGGCGACATGTATGTGAAGGCTAAACTCTTCTTTTTTTTAAAATGTTTGTGAAATGGAAATGCATAATGAAATGTCTGCCAAAGAGAACTCTAATATTGCCTATGGAAAATATTCTTATTTTGTTGATTTTTTATTATTCCTTGTCGGGAGTAGGATCCGTACGTTATAATATCTCATCCTGTTGTCATCTTATGGCCCTTGTTGGTTTTATGGGAGCTAGGAATGTTGTGTCGTGACTTGTTAGTTCCTAAGGGAATGAAATGACTATGGCCCTTTCATGGGTATCGCGAAGGTAATAGATGATGTACCTTATCTTGTTGACTCTTACGGAAGAATGAAAATGAAATAGTATGTTATATTTTCAATGATGGTCGGAGGAATGGGACTTTACTCTTGATGTATTAGAAGCTCGGGCCTATGGATCTTAGGATTGAATATGCTTATGTAAAAAGGATTCCCGTGGCTTTAAGATAAAAATGAGAAGTTATCGATGATAGTCCTAAATGCTAGTCAACAAGGTAGCAATCTTACTTTATTATGATAAGTACATAGAGGTCTAATATGGCTCTTCAAGTGTGTATGTATGTATATTATACGTATAGGGGCATAGACTTAGTAGTATGGATTACCACTGAGCTACGACCAGTTGGGTAGACAGTTACTTACCATCGGGTTACGGCCGATCGGGCAGACATGTAATCACCGCCGAGCAATGACCAGCTTGGCAGATATGTATTTTACCATCGGGCGATGGTCGGTTGGGCAGATGAGCATTACCACTGCAGGTTGTTTGATATTACCGAGTCCCTCTCATAGGTCGGGTACTATCGAGTCCCTCATTAGGGCTCGGTATGGTATGATATTAACCATATTTGGATAGAGATGCAGTTACCACCAGTCGGGTAGTTATGTATCATTGATTACCACTGGTTGGGCAGACACGTTATATACCACGGGATGGGCAGTCATGTATCATCATTTACCCTCGATTGGGTAGGCATGTACTCACCACTGGGTTATGACTGGTTGGACAGTCGAGCAGATAGATTTGTGATGCTGACACTATGTTAGAAGTAAGGTCATAGGATATGTCAGATCCTTGTGAATAATTAAGGTTACAATATTAAGATTGTAGTGCGGCATTACAGAGGTTCAAATTGACTCGTAACCTTCTCTCTTTTATGATTATACAGTATCATGTTTTATTTCTGGCTTATATATTCAGTACATTATTCGTACTGATGTCTCTTTTCCTGGGGACATTGTGTTTTATGCCACACAAGTTCAGGTAGGCGAGGTGAGGATCCACCCTGGTAATTCGTGTGAAGACGTCAACTTTGGTTGGTTAGCTCCATCTTTTCCTGAAGTATTACCGAGTTAGAAGGTTTATATCTCTTTTGGTACTTTGGGTATGTCGGGGGGCCCTGTCCGGACTTATGTATTGTGTCAACATTTTCTTAGAGACTTTGTAGACACGTCCTGTGTTGTACAATTTATTTAGTATGGCCTTGTCAGCCTTAGTATATAGATATGCCTATGTTGGATTATTTTGTTTGCAAGAATTGGTGTCGTATCATGTTACAATTATTCTTATCGGGCCTCGTCAACCCAAACAATTATATGTTTGTATAATGATATTCAGGTGGTTCGCTCAGGCAGTTCAGGTGCCGGGTGCTACCCAAGGTTGGGGTGTGACACACTCAAAAACTTTTCAGGCTAGGTATTATGCATGAATTCAACTTTCCCTGAAAACTTCACTCAAAAACTTTTTCAATTAGAAAATCATTAATAACGATTTAGGTTCCCATTACTAGAGATTCACGTTCACCACTATCACTAGAGATCCTAAGGTTTGCATAGAACATTCTCACGAGTTCCTCAAGAACTTCAATATCACAGAGTTGGAAAACAAGGGAAAATTTTTGGGATTTAAAGAAGAAACTTATAGCACAATGAGAATCCTTCAATTGCTCAAGGCAAATGATGCGTCCAGTAGCGATGCGACATTTTTTAATAGATTAAACTTGGCTTTTTCAGCAGCGCTTCAAAAGAGTTGCATGTTCTCAGGCTCAAAATCTTCAGGTGACTCTGTTTTTCATTTCGTTGATTGATTTCCCTTTGGGGATTGAGGGATTGCCCATTTCTTTTCTTGGTTTCCATGATTGATTTGGTCCTTGTCGGAAGAATGGGTGGGAATATGAATGGGTTCTTAAGACGATGAAACTATTCGCCTACTGGACCTACAACTACTAGATGTGGTGTATTTATCTCTTACTATTGCGGAAATTGTGAAGTAGATAGAGATAGAAGATGATAGATGATTGTGAAGTATAAGAGAAAGAGAGAGAGTTTAGTAGATATAGATGGAAAAGGTAAGTAGTCGTGTGGGAAGGAGTGAAAGGGTGTGATACGAAAGGTCTGAGGTCTTGGGAAGAGGTGTAATGATATGGTAAGGAACGGAGGTGGGAAGCGTAATAGACACACATTAATTCACAAGAAAGGAAACTATTAAGTACAATACACATACAATTGAAACACAGGAATATTATTATTGATCGTACATAGGAGTTAATTTAGGAAAATATTTTAATACAAAAATTATTTATTCTCAAAAGAGATGATACCTAAATTACTTCGAAGAGAGTAGAATCTTTCTTCCAGCAAAGGTTTAGTAAAGATATCAGCTAACTGATTTTCTGAGACAACAAATTCCAAAGTCAAATCACCATTTTTAACATGATCACGAATAAAGTTATGATTAATATCGTATGTTTTTCCCTAGAATGAGGCACAATATATTTAGATAAGATTATTGCACTAGTATTATCAAACATAATAGGCACAAAATCATAAGTTAAAGCATAGTCAATTAATTGATGCTTCATCCATAGAAGTTTTGTGGCGCAACTTCCTAATGCTAAGTATTCATCCTCATTTGTTGATAGAGCAATTGATGTCTGCTTTTTACTGTGCTAGGATATGGGAGATTCTCCCAATAACTGACATGTACCGCTTGTGATTTTCCTATCTATTTTATCACCTTCAAAATCATCATCTGAATATCCAATTAGATTAAAATTATTTGGGTGGGGCTACCAGAGGCTGAAATCTTGAGTTCCAACGAGATAGTGAATGATTCTTTTTACTGTTGTGAGGTATGATTTTATGGGAGCCGACTGGAATCTACCACATTTGCAAACGTTGAACATGTTATCTTGTCGACTAACTGTTAGATATAGTAGAGACCCAATCATTCCGCGATAAGTCTTTTCATCTACATCTTTCCCAGGCACATCAGTTTCAAGACAAGTTGAGGGACTCATAGGTGTTTCAAAAGCTATGGCTTTTTCCATACAATTTTTTTTGATTAGCTCCTTCGTATACTTTGTTTGACTAATGAATGTACCGGTATTCAACTGCCCTAGTTGCAATCCTAGGTAAAAAGTTAGTTCTCCCATCATGCTCATTTCAAATTCTCCTTTCATCAGATCGGAAAACATCATTCATAAAATAGGGTCAAAACTTCCAAAGATAATATCATCAACATAAATATGAACAATTAAATTAAATTTAACGGGGATTTTTAGATGAACAGAGTAGTATCAATTTTCCAGGCTTGAAACTACTTTCTAGTAAATATGAGCTAAGTCTTTAATACCAGGCCTTTGGAGCATGTTTTAAATCGTACAACGCCTTTGATAATTTAAAAACATTATCTGGACATGAAGGGTTATCGTTTAACAAAAAAAATTTCATTGATAAGACCATTTAAGAAAGCACTTTTGACATCCATTTGAAATAGTTTAAATCGTTGAAAGGATGCATATGCAAGGAGAATATGTACGGATTCTAACCTGGTTACGGGAGCAAAGATTTCATCGTTGTCAATACCTTCTTGTTGAGAGTATCCTAGAGCAACTAACCTTGCTTTGTTTCTGACCACTCGTCTAGATTCATCTAGGTTGATTCTGAATACCCATTTTGTTCCTATGACTAAGGAATTTTTTGGTCTTGGAACAAGTTTCCATACTTGATTTCTTTCGAATTTATCGAGTTATTCTTACATTGAATTGATCTATGATTGATCATGCAGTGCTTCATCAACTTTTTAGGTTCAAGTTGAGATATGAGAGCGACAGCCGATTGCTATATGAAAAATGCTCTAGTTTGCATTTTGGTAGTTGGATTTTCGAGAATAAACTCATTTGGAAAGCTAGCTGCACTTCTCCATTCACTTGGAATGTTTATCTGCTGAGTTTCTGTGGTTTTCACTTGTTCTTTGGGATCCTGAGGTGACTCATTTTGAGAAGGATAAAGTTCAATCACGACATCTTCATTAGTTGACTTACCAATCTCCTGAGTGGGTGAGTTTTTTGTTTGTTGATTCAGAGTTAACTCTGTCACATTTATCTCTTCCCCTGCATCATTTTCTATAATACTTGTATCTTGGACATTGGGTTTAGTATCAAGAAATAGAACATGAACAAATTCATTTATCGTCATAGTTCTTTTATTATAGACTCTATAGGACCTACTTATGGGTGTATAACCCACAAAAATACCTTCATCGCTACGAGGATCGAATTTACCAAGATTATCCTCGCCATTATTATAGACAAAACACTTGCATTCGAAGGGATGAAAATAGCTAATATTTTGATGTTTACCTTATCAAGAGCTCATTTAGAGTTTTTTTCAAGATTGGTCTTACTAGACATCTATTTAGAATGTGACAAGCAGTGCTTATAGCTTCAATCCAAAATTTATCAGGCATTCCTTGTTCTAGAAGCACTTCGGGAAGTGTCTTGAAGAAATCAATTATTTCTCCCTGCAACACCATTTTATTGTGGGGATCGTGGCGATGAGAAGGTTTGAGTATACCCTTGTAGGGCACAAAAATCTTCAAAGACCTTGTTTTCAAATTCTTTACTATGATCACTGTGTATAGTAGAGATGTAGTATCCTTTTCCCTTTTGAACCATTCTACAAAAAATATCAAACTTGGTGAAAGCTTCACTTTTGTGAGTTAGAAACATAACCAAAGTAAAACGAGAATAATCATCCACAATAACAAAAGCATATTTCTTTCCACCTAGACTAGTAGTTCTAGTTGGTCCAAATAGGTCCATATGTAGTAATTGAAGAGGCTTGGTAGTGCTAATAATGTCTTTAGGTTTGAAAGAGGAGCGAGTTTTCTTTCCTAGTTGACATGCATAACAAATATGATCCTTAGAAAAATTCAGTCCTAAGACAAGATCTAACTTTGATAGTTTTTCAAGAATATGCATGCTAGCGTGACTTGATTTTCTATGCCATAACCAAGGATCATTATTTATTGATGCAAGACATATAAGGGTAGGTAGATAAAAATTACTGAGTACATAGATATTTTCCACTCTTTCTCCAAAGATAAGCATATGTCTTGTTTTATGTTTGAGTTTGGACTTCACGTCATCGAATATTACTTTGAACCTGGCGTCGCATAGTTGACTGATGCTCAACATATTATATTTGAGTCTATTCACCAAATACATTTCAACAAGATCACACGTTGGACTAGGAATAATAGTCCCTACTCCAATTACGTTTCCTTTAGCATTGTAACCAAACCTGATTTGTCCTCCATCAATCTTTTTAACGTTTTGAAGTTATTCCTTTTTCCGATCATATGTCTGGAACACCCACTATCAAGTACCCACATGTCTTTCTTAAAGGTTTTCTTGGGTTGTTTCTGCAAAATAAATGAATCAGTTCTTCTAGGTACCCAAGTGTTCTTGGGTCCTTGGTGGTTAGTTTCATTTTTATTTGAGTTGATATTTTTTTGTCTCCAAACCCATTTTCAAAAATTAAACAACTTGTATTTACAGTTAAAAGCTTTATGACCTGGCTTACTATAGGAGTAACAAATATGGTTGTTTCGAGAGAAATCATTATTGGCAGTGAAAAACTTAGTGGAATGTATACCGGAAGTCGATTGACTCTTGACAAATTTTTCTTTATTTGAGTTAAGATGATTCGATCTAACAGAACTATGACTTGGGGATTTCCTGAAGCCATTTAACTGCATTTTAACTCCTCTTGAAGTAAGTCGACTTCAATTTGACTTGCCTCAAGAAGAATTTGCCAATCCTTCTTTTTTCTCTAACCAATTTATTATATTCATCAATCATCTTATGAAGGTCATCAGTAACCAAATAAAGAGATGCTTGAAGTTCATTACATGTATTAAGGTTTAATGAACATACCTCGCTAGATTCTCCCATAGCCATGAAGCACATTTTTGCCATATCTGCAAGTTCTGAATCTTATTCATCTTCATCACTCCATGATCCATATGATCTGGATTGTTTTGTTTCCTGTAGTTTTTTTTTTCCTGTTCTGGCCATCCAACCTTAATATGTCCAGGCTTTCCGCACTGATAGCATTTTTCATCATTATTTTTGTACCCATTGCGAGGTTTTTGTCATCTTTTTCTAATAATGCTTTTTACTCCCCGATTTATCATAGCTAGTATCTCGTTGCTTTATTCATCATCATCATCTTCACTTTCATGAGTAGTGGATTTGAAAGTGACATACTTATTCTTTTCTTCCTTTGGGTATCTATTTGGATGAGTCTTTTCGAGCGCCATTACACTTCCTCGAAGCTCATCATAAGTGAGATTCTCTAGATCTCCCCTTTCTAGAATAATGGATTTTGTCTCCTATGCCTTGGGTAGACTCATGATGAGTTTTCCGACCTGCTGACCATTTGTATAAACCATGCCTACTGTCTTGAGTTCACTTACTATCTTTCTGAAATGGGTGAACATGGATTCAATATTTTCATCTTCCCCCATTATGAATAGCTTATATGTATGTGTGAGCACATCAATCTTTGTTTTCCTAACTTTTGACGTTCCTTCATATGTGACCTCTAGTTTATCCCACATCTCCTTGGTGGTGTAACATCCCGTACTTTCGGGTCACATTTTGAACCGCTAAGCATATGTAAAATCTCTAGGCGTGTGTAAATAGACCCGAGCATTGGGAAAATTTATGTTATGTTTACGTATACTAATAAAGAGATTAGTATACAAAGGAATGCAATCCCGAAATAATTTTAGACATAAGAAGTGTGACGACTTGGATCGGGAATAAATTTGGAGTATGCATAAAGAAGTTATTGACTAGTGTCATATTACAAGAATTATGACATTGCGTATATAAATGTCTTATAAGTTAGTAGGATTTAAGTGAATTGAGATCGAAAATTAATTATGTGTGTAATTGATTAATTGCGGGGGAGGGTTAATTAAGTGGGGGACATTAATGAGTGGGGGAATGTTACGTGTAAGTATTGGGATAAACCACCAAATGACTAAGGGGCATAAGTTATTAAGTGGCAGCTCCTAAGAGCTTCTGTTCCTTGACTTATATGTATTCTTCCATTTTCTGCTTCTACTAACGATCACTGATTTTCCCAAATAGTTACTTTTTGTCAGTTTGAAATACAAGTTAGAAATAACAATAGGGTTGCTATTTTTTTAGACTTCTGAACCTTAAAAATACAAGGTAGAAATGACAACCAGGTAGCCACTGTTAATGGGTGGTTTAATAGAATATTGTAAGGAATTACTTACGGAAATTTTAGGAACCTCAAAGTGTTAACGAAGGTATGTTAAGGCAAATTATTTCATCATTTTGGCACGTTCCATGTAACAAAATATAACCGTGATATTGTTCCATAATTTATTCTACTCCTAATAGTTAAGAATATTCATATTATTGATTCCTATGCTAAAAGCATGTCTAAATATGTTCCTAAGTCCTTATTGAGGCATACAAAAAAGATGTTGATATTCATAGTATTAGCCAAAGGGGCAAGGATATTATTGTCATCCGACAAATTCAGAAAATATTTTATTGTCATTCATGCACTTTCATTTGCATCATATTATATATTATCCTGGACCCATTTGTGCTATGCACACTACTATATGGTAAATATTATATATATGCAGAGGATATGGGGAAATGGATCGAAAGTTGGTGAAGAGCTGTCTCGGTAGTCCCTTTGTGAAAATATCTGCATACTGATAGGAGGAAGACACATGTAATATTTTGACCTGACCAAAGGCGACCTTCTCTCGTACAAAGTGGATATCTATCTCAATATGTTTATTCCGCTGATGTTGGACTGGATTGTGAGACATGTAAATGGCAGATATGTTGTCACAATAGACTATAGACGCCTTACGCAGTGGACACTGGAGCTCCAAAAGAAGATTTCGGAGCCAACAGATCTCAGGAACAACATTAGCAACTCCGCAATACTCTGCTTCAGCACTCGAACGGGATAGCGTGGCCTGCCGCTTGGCGGACCATGAGATAAGATTGTCCCCAAGAAATACACAGTAGCCTGAGGTGGAGCGACATGTGTCTGGGCATCCTGCCCAATCTGCATCCGTGTAGGAGAGCAACTTGGTTGGTACAGAGGAGTAGAGATGTAATCCAAAGTCCAGTGTACCATTGACGTATCTGATAGTATGTTTGAGGGCCGCAAAATGGGACTCTCAGGGGTCGTTCATAAACAGGCATACCTGCTGAACGGCATATGCAATATCATGCCTAGTGAAGGTAAGATACTGAAGGGCACCTGCAAGGCTCCGATATAAAGTGGGATCAGAAATTGGTGTACCGTCATTAGCACTGAGCTTGGATTTCGAGTCAACCGGAGTTGGCATAATTTTACAATTTTCCATCTTAGCCCTATAGACTATTTCTTCTGCATATTTACACCGACACAAACTGGTCACTGATATACCCAAAAAATAACTCAGCTTGCCCAAGTCAGTCATAGCAAATTCAGTTTTGAGTAGAGCAATGATTTCATTCTTCAAACCGTCAGAGGAGGCAGTAAGAACAATGTCATCGACATATAATAGCAAATAAGCAGTGCTGCTATCCCGATGAATAGTGAAGAGAGAGTTATCACACCTGCTACATATAAAACTGATCTGCAGAAGATACCTGGCAAAGCGATCATACCAAGCGCGGGGTGCCTGTTTCAAGCCATACAATGATTTCCTGAGATGACATACAAACTGGGGAACTGCCGGATGAACAAAGCCAGGGGCTGATGCATGTACACAGTTTCTTTCAAATCCCCATGAAGAAATGCATTCTTGACATCAAGCTGATGAATCGGCCAATGCATGCCCATAACAGTACTGAGAACAATCCGAATAGTGGTCGGTTTAACAACCGGACTGAATGTCTCACCACAATCAATACCCTCCTACTGATTAGTGTCATTTGCAACTAGTCTTGCCTTATACCGCTCCAAGTCACCATTGTCTCTGAACTTGTGATGAAATAGATACATACACCGGATAACATTCACACCGTCTGGTGTAGGTACCAAATCCCAAGTGTTCTACTTGGTTAAAGCGTTGAACTCCTCGCACATGGTCGCATTCCAATTAGGGTCCAGTTTTGCTATTTTTGGATTTTTTGGAATGGGTGATAAGGTTTGTGTAGAGAGGTTGAAGTGAACCTTGGGTTTGAAGATCCCGTGTTATGCACGAGTCTCCATTCGATGGGTAGGCAACAGTGGGAGGTCTGGACTGGGATTTTATAGGGCTGCTATTTCTAGATTGGGAGGCGCGTCGCCAGACTTGGAGGCCGCAGTTTACGGTGTTCGGGATCGGGAGGCAGCAGATCTTTGTCGAGGGGGCAGGAGACTCGACTGGAGGCAGTAGAGGTGTTGGTGGGGTGTTCGACCGAGAGCAGTGATTGGTTGGGTTGGTGCCGGACAGTGGCAGGGACAAGGCTGTATGCTCTGTTGGAATAGTGGGCTGCTGGTGGTATAGAGATTGGATAGCCGTGGACAGAATCGGTTCATCGAGAAAGATGTAATCGGAGGTCTGAAATTTTTGAAGATTTGAAAAAAAAAAGGTCGTCTCGTCAAAGGTGACGTGACGGTAGACGATGATTTTGCGAGTGGCAATGTCATAGCACAGGTAGCCCCGATGAGTAGGAGAGAGACCAACGAAGACACAGGGCACGGTGCGAGGGGCAAGTTTGTGAGGTGCAGTGGAGGCTATGTTGGGGTATCATAAGCAGTCAAAAATACGGACATGGTCATAAGATGGGAACCTACGGTATAAGATTTCGGTAGGGGTCTTGTTTTGGAGAGTGCTAGTCGGTAGAATATTAAGAAGGGATTCTACCATTTTAACAGCATAGACCCAAAAAAATGGTGGAAGACAGGCATGAAACAGAAGGGTGCGAACCATGTTATTGATGGTACGTATAATTCGTTCAGCCTTTCCATTTTGGAAGGAAGTGTAGGGACAGGAAAAATGAAAAACCATGCCTTGTTTAGAGCAGAAATTGTGAAAAGCTGAGTTATTACATTCACGTCCATTATCACATTGGAATGCTTTGATAGATTTTTTAAACTGTGTTTTAATGAATTTTTGAAACTCAAGGAATTTAGCAAAAACTTCAGATTTGAATTTCAGTGGGTAAATTCAGACAAAATGTGAAAAATCATCTAAAAATACTGGATAAAATTTGTTACCCAAAGAGTTAACAATCGGAGATGTCCACAAATCAGTATGAACAATATCAAAAGGAGAAAAAGTAACACTGTTGGATGACATAAATGGAAGACGGGTATGTTGCCGAGCGGGCAAGAAAAATAGTGTTGGGCAAGTTTCCCATTATTACATTGAATACGCTTAGTAGTCCTAAAAAAAGTAAAAACTGGGTCTCCGAGGTGTCCGAGTCTGTTGTGCCAAGTTGAGGGAGAGATAGCCGCAAGGGATAGATGTGCTTGCGGTCTAACAACAGAAGATTGAGTGAAGGGGTAGAGGTCTCCCACACTATTGCAGCGCGTAAGAATTTTTCCCGTATTAAGTTCCTTCACAGAAAAACCAAAAGGGTCAAATTCGACAGACACAGAATTATTGCGAGTGAATTTTCTAACAGAGATTGAGTTTTTAATGATGTTAGGGGTGTATAGGACGTGGTTTAGGGAGAAAGGTGGGTGGGGATGTTTGGTGTGTGTGTTACCGTAACCTTCAATTGGAATGCGATGACCATTGCCGACAATAATAAATTGAGGACACTTTAACCGAAGTAGTTGAGATAAGTTACCTGACGATCGGGTGAGGTGAGATGTGGCTCCGGTGTCCATGTACCAATTTTCGTCGGGCTGTTGAAGGTTGACGGTGCTGAAGGCCTGGCCCAAATCAGTGGGGGCCAGGCTGCTGCTGGACCGAGGCTAGGTGGGCCTGCTGCTGCTGCGGGTGGGCCTGCCTGTTGGCTGGGGCAGAGCCCAATAGGCCACTGGACCAAGCAGGCTGCTGGGAACTGGGCCGTTGCAGTTGGGTAAGGGCAGGCAGGCGAGGCCCAGTTCCCAGTATTGGTCCAGGCTGGCGGTCTAGCCCACTGGAAATAGGCAGGAGAGGGGTCTCGCTGCTGGTTGCATTGGCCCTTGCCGCGGCCCTTGCCTTTGTTATTATTATCGCGACCTCTGCCGCCTCTCCCTCTGCCGCAGGACTGCTGGTGGTGGTGGTCTTGCGGTGGTGGCGGGGTGGTGTTGGTCGCCGGTGGTGCCATCCCGTCAACGACTAACTCCTTTTGATTATGCTCCTCTTGATTAGCACGTCGGGTTTCTAACAACAATAGTTGTGAACGTGCCTTGGTGAAGCTTGGTAGTGGGTCGGCCTGTTGAATCATCGTTGCAAGTGTATCGTACTCACCTTTCGGTAAACCAGCAACTAATTGAAGTACCATCTTGGTTTCAGAAACCGATGTCCCGACGTTGGAAAGTTGGTCGGCTATGAGTTTCAGTTGTTTGCAATATTCAGACATGTTGTTAAAATTCTCGAGGCGCGTATTGTTGAATTGTTCTTCCAAATACACAGCCCGAGTATTTTTATTATCATGAAAGATTTCTTCCAACCGTACCCAAAGGTCACGTGCCATGGCACCTGTTTTCATGATAGTACACAACAAGTCTTTTGAGATGGTGCCGTATATTCACTGTTTGACGATGGCGTCAAGGCGACGCCATGTTGATTCGGCAATATCGGTGGGATGAGGAACAGAGTCATCAATGTGGTCGAGCACGTTGTATGCACATGCATGGATATAGAACAGTTCTGTCCACATAGAATATTGACAGTCTTCTTGGTCAAGAATTATAGGGATACAGTTCTTGATGTTTGTAACGGCGAAAGCCGGGTGAAAAGAAGACGATGATCGTTGAGAGGAGTTGTCAAAAGTGCCAGTGGAGGAACTGAAATTTGTAGGGGAAGACATGGTGGCTGCCGGCTTGCCGTCGACCGAAGGGAAAAAAATCGAGTGGGGGGGTGGGGGGTTTGGCGGCTGTTTGAGAGAGAGAGGGATTAGGTTTAGGCTCTTGATACCATGAAAGATAGAATAATTTCCCTTAGGGATTCCTTTCATTATTCACAATATATATATATATATATAGTTGTACAGAGGTTGATTCCTAATACAACACGAATCCTAACTTACCTTAAATGGTTGATTCCTAATACAATAAGAATCCGAAGTTACTTTAAATATACATCTATCATAATTACAAAATATACGGTGAATATTCACTAATAGTCACGATGATTCTGCAATCTAGGTTTTTCTTTGTTGAATCTTGATGATGACTTGTGGTACTTGGTCGCAATCTTGGTTTTTCCTTTTCTGAATCTTATTGAAGACTTGTATTGTTTTTCCTTTTTAGTCTTCCTTGTTTGAATTTGAGCGGTAATGGTCTGGCTATGCTCTGATGGGCCAGTCTTCGATTCCTCTGAACTTTGAGTAAATCTCCCGTCTTTAATTTTGCTGGACTTTAAGTGAATCTACAAACAGGCTTAGGCTAGTGGTGCCATTATTAAAATTATATTTTGTGGGGCTAACAATATGATCTAACTCTTTTACGCCATTATCGACTGAAAGAGCTATAGTTTTAGCACAGTTTTCCTTCTATGCTATAGTTTTAATTGGTTAATGTACTCGATGAATGAGATTAGCTAGTTTCTATTATCTTCATCTTGAAATATATTAATATATTTGCTAAGGAAAACTATAAATAGCCACACATTAACAAACATCTGCATTGCTAGCGTTGAAATGCCGTTACTTGTTTGGTAAAATGATCCAAAGAGATTCGAAGTGTTGGTACTACAGGAAGTAATACAAAATTTACTAATTATTTTCATGATAAATCATCACCCACTTGTGGTGATTAAAAGCTCTGGCAATATTAGAAGAAAAATGGGAATGAAAAAGAAAAAGCTCGAAGTAGTACCTTTTTTTAGAATGATAATGTTAAAAGCTTTAAGTAGTACTTTTGAGCAGAGACCGAAGACAACCATATATCTTTTTCCTTTTAATTATATTTTATTGGTTGTACACAATTGTGCATATAATTTTTTATCTGATGAATTTCCGTGAGTTGTTGAAGCAAGAATGTGATTGAAGGTGGAAGATGATCCGGAGGGAGGGATACAAACTGAGAAATTCAACATCAATATCTACATCACTATCATTCCTAATTTCAGAATGTCACAAAAGCAGTTAACAGATAGCGAAAAATTTACGTTGACTAACTCAAGTATTAGGAAGGGTAATCAGATAAGGAAAAGTAAAGAAATTACTCACAAGTCAAAAAATATTGCATTCAGTAAGGAGAGACTTTCAATATTAAAGTTCTTGAAGTAAAATTTACTACACGTGATTTATTTGCACAAAAAAGTTTCATTTTGTTCATTATCCAATTTTCCACCAAATTTTTTAGGGAATCGAATGGTAGTTTCCGTCTATAACAAGTATTACAACGCCGCACAACTTGTATAAAATATAGATATACATGGCATACTTTCTAGGTAAAATAAACCAAAATATTACATACCAATACTTACCTGCCAGATGATATATGATTCATCCAAGTAAAATTTACCATAACCGAATTTAGCAACGGAACTGGTTAAAAATCGACAATTCTCCAAATTTAGATCCCTCAAATTAGAGTTAAGCTGAGATCTGAACTGCAAAATATTTCAACTGACGAAGTAACGTTATAAACAATAAATATAAAATTACAAGAACTCACAAACAGTTGGAAAGTAACTAAACACCTTCCAGCTTCCTGTACCTAATCCATCAAAAAACAAGAGCTCAAGAAATATGAAACAGAACTCATATAAAATACATTCTTTCACCTTAAATGTAGGATAAAGCTTTCACAGAGGTAGACATTGTGCAAAGTCCTTATTATCACTTCTTTAAACAAATAGATGAACGTTGCCCATGCAAAGCACTGGCCACCATGCCTATTTAGTTTTTTCTTATTTTCTTTGTTTCCGATGATCGAAATTTAGCTACTTCTTAACTAAAAGATTCACATAAAACCCACTCAGTAATAAGTAAAGATAATTTGTGTCCTACTAATATGACCTAGGATATTCAAATTAAAATGCTATACCGCGGAAATTCTAGGTAAGAAACTTCAGGTTGTCATGATACATTTTCCATCATCCAACTATAATTATTCAAAAGAATAAAAGACTTGAAGATGATAAAAACTCCCAAATCAGATGAGGAAAATTTTCCAAGTTGCAAAACTGCAGCAACATTTACGACTAGGATCACCAGCTTGGTACATTAAGGTGCAATCCCTTCAATGATGTTGTCCCTTTCTTCATTTCAGCTGGAAGTTTTTCTTCATGTATATTTCTCCTCGGACTTCCTCTGAAAAGAATCAATTAGCTTTTCTAAGGTAAAATTTTGCTTGGTTGAAAGGTGTAATTTAGTAATTTTGATGTTAGAACAATTATCTTTTGCAGGAGCACTTAGTTTTCTAAGATAAAATTTTGCTTGGCCGAACAATTTTGCTTTCTTGCTTGTCACCATGATTTTGTCTCCCTGACCATCCACAACATTATCTTGAACCATAGTCTGCAAGCATAGTATTGAGCAACACAATGCTCTGCAAGTCCGAGGTAGGAAGTCGGATAATGTGGAACTCAAACTACTGCAAATTAGGGTTTCACAAGAACTTGTAAGCCATACAGAAAGGAATAGCCAGACATAAATACTTTATCCGTAGAGTAATTATTCTACTAAAAGAAACACAAATTTTAAAGAATAAGCCTGTTCTGCACTATAATCTAGTAACACACCTGACAAAGGAAGAGCTCCTCACACTGACAAATAAAATAGGAACTGGTGTGATAACTAGTACTTTCAGGAAAAATAAACTAAATAACATATCTCTAAATCAAAAGAACAAATTGTCAGTAAACCTTCAGCTAAGCATTAGATCTTCTACTTCTATGCTAATTACTATTTTAGTGCTGTCACAGATAAATAATCAGCATACATAACACAACTCATTCTAGTGCTATAACACTAAAGCAAGATAAAAAAATCATGCTCTCAGTCGAGCAGGGGAGAAAACCAAAGTTTACAAATCACAAATCGTTTGGACATCACAAATCACAACTCAACTTAGCCTCAAGTGTATGGATACCCGGGAAGCAGAATATTTTGCCAACGAAGACAAGAAAGTGAAGGAGAAGAACGATTTCTGTACCACCCTTGAAACCTACATGAAAAGAGAAGATGGAGACGGATGATAGGGTATTGAGATAGCAAAGAAGATCTACAAATCTTATAAAAAGTTTTAGAAAATAATAATTCTTAGAGAATCTAAGTGCTTGAACACACACACACATAAGAATCCAACGGTCCTCCCCTCAACCTTTTTTTCTCTTTTCCCCTTTTCTCATTCTTCACTTTTGAAGGTACTACCAGATCTATTTTCGGCGCCTCAGTAGCTGAAAACCGCCAGCTAAGACTAGATCCTCGGCGCAACAATGAGCAACAGCAACGCCTGACACCTACGTTCTATCTTTTCGGTCTTATTTTCTTTGTTTTATTGGTGGAACTCGACTGCTCGTGCCTTAGTGACTATTTACCTTTGCCCAGGCTATAGAATTGTAATCAGGATATATTGATTATTTCCTCTAGATTCTCTTTTAGTAATACATGTCCTTTTAGCCCTCTTAACTGTAGATCCTTGATGGTTGTGCTTTATTTTAATTCCTACTTGTTAGGGTATCCCCCTGGTTAGTCGTTTTTGTTGGAATATATAAAACAACGACGAAAATAGTAAATAACTATTACAGTGATCGAAAGGATAAACAACAATGAGGACAACAACAATGAGGACAACAACAAGTTGTCAATTTCTTAATCTTGAATGAAACTTCGAATATAGAACTTGTATTCGGAAATACAAGAATACGAACTGCTATTAGGTAGCAGCAACGCAGTTTTGGAAATATCCTTGAGTTCTTATTTCTTATACTAGTAGATGGATTTCTTAAGAATAAGTTATGCAACAACAAGATCGGGAGCAGCAACGTCTCTTCTTAATTGAGTAGCAACATGAGTTCCCCTTTAAGGAAGTAATTCTTGGCATACAAGATCAAAGTACTATACGGCGTATACGTTGTGTCGACAAGTGACTAGACAAAATGTATGTTAAGGCAAATACTTCTTTCTTTTAGCATGTTCTAAATTACGAAACATAAATGCAATATTGTCCCATAAATGATTCTACACTTAGTAGTTAAGGATGTTCATATTATTCATTCCTATTGTCAAATCATGTCTAAATACGTTACTAAATCCATATTGAGGTAAATGGGAAAGATGTTAATATTCACAATTTTAATCGGAGGTGAAGCGAGATTATATCACTTCGATAAACTCATGATGTTTTATTATCATTCATGAATTATATTCATGTATTACCCTTGATCCACATATGTTATATACACTACTATATGGTATGCATTATATATATGTTGGGGATGGGAAAAGGATACGACGTTATATACGCACACCACCTGATCAGTTGGTATATGATGATGATTAATCCCACAGAGGCCGAAATGATATGATAGGAGATGGCATTATATACGCATATATATATATATGTATGACCACATTGTGCATGACATTTAGGCATATTATGACCCTCAGAGTCATTCTACACAGACATGATACTTGTGCATATTATGGCGCTCAGAGGCATTCAGTACATGTTGGTTGTTTCTTGTCTCATGTTACTTTCAGGTCTCTATTATGCTATTCTTCATGTCTGACATACTCGGTACATCAGTCGTATTGACGTCCCTTTTATTGGGGGATGTTGCGTTTCATGCCCGCAAGGCTCAGGTAGACAGGGTGACGGTCCACACTAGTAGGTTGCTGGTTCAGCTGATATTAGAGCACTCTATTTATTCTAGAGTTGCAGTCTAGTCATGGTATGATATTTTTTATATGCATAGTGGTATGGCGGGGCTCTGTCCCGACCTTACGATGTCACGTACTCTTTAGAGGCTTGTAGACAGATGTCTTGTGTGTAGTAGTAGTGTATGTCCTTGTCGGCCTTAGTTTGTATATATGCATGGGTTGGTTTCTTCTGTTTGTAAGATTTTACATATCTCTTTTCTAGTTTACTATTTCCATATATCAGCAGGGTATCTTATAGTGGCCCTCGTGGACCATGAGAAATTACGGGTATATGCTAAATATATAATTAGTGGTACTCGGCAGGTAAGGTTCGGGTGCTCATCATTATCCTCCGATTTGGGTCGTGACATTGGAGATGGTTAATAGTTGTGATCATTATGGTTGTGATGGCGGAGGTGGATGGTGGTGGGTGTTGTGGAGTGGTGGGTGGAGATTAGGTGGGGTGGGTGGTGATGGTGGGGGTAGAAGGGGTAGGGGTTGGGATGGTGGAGGCGGTGATGGTGGTGGTTGTGATGACTGAAGTGGTTAGTGCTGGTGAGGGTGGGGTGGAGAGTGGGTTGTTATATGCTTGCAAGACTTTATGAGAGCTTAACCATTTATATTCTAATAAACTTGAAATATACTATTTCATTTCTTGATTCTTTGTGCCGGTTTTTTAGTGTTCTTCAAGCCCAAAGGCAACCCGGAGGCATCCTTGCTAAGAGACTTGTTATATGCTTGCAAGACTTTATGAAGTTTTGATGATTAACAAAAAATATATAATTGACAATCAAAGTTGAAGAAGAATTGACAAACTTATCAAAGATCCAGGTCCTTCATAGGTCTCAACACAGGATTGGTATCACTATACCTGGTTCTTGCTGCTCATGTTCGCAATAATTTGTATTGATCATGTTCAAGAAGTTTTGTAGAAAACTTTGTTCTGATTCTAATATTCGAAAAGTGCGTGTTTGTCATCATCAAAAAGGGAGAAATTGTTGAGTTATGATAAGTATGTGTTTTGTTGATTGACAAACAAGTTTGAAGAACTTGATGCATATGTGTATTAATGTTAGAAGAAAGGTTCGAGAAAGGAAACTTTGGAGGCGGTGCAGAATTATTGTGATTAAGCAGTTCGTGATACTATATTATGAATTAATTATTTGATAGCTAAAATTTACAGTTCGTACAAGGAAATGATTAATTAAAGCTACATGCTTCGAAAGAAAGCCGCATGAATCAAGGAAGTCAAATTTGACTAGGAACAATTTTTTAAGAAAAATTTCCTTACTTTTTGAAGTTGATTTTTGTCTAATTTGGATAGAGATTAAAAACCTATTTCAACACAAATTGAATACATAATAACGACTATATAATTCACCTATTATTGCCAGAAATTAGAGCTCGAGCGAATGCGAGATGAAGAGAATGAACCAGGTGGTTAAACCTGGTCCATGAACATGTTCCAGCGCAAGTCCTGCCGCGAATAGGATTTGTGATTTATGGTAAGGACTTGGTGAACAAGTTTAAGATTTCTTGCCATATTTATCAAGCAAGGACTTTGAACTACTAAAGAGATCATGAAGCTGTATGAAAGCAAGAAGCCTAATTCAACTCAAATCCTATTACATCTAATAGGCCTATTCACGTAGGGTTTTGTGTTTGTCGACTTGCTGCGTACTCAAAGCTATATATATATATATATATATATATATATATATATCCAAGTCCTGCCATGAAGAAGTTTTTGTGCACTCATAAAGAGAGAAATCAGAATATTGAGCAAACATGGTCAATGTTATATTGATAGTTTTGATTCCAGAAGCGGAAAGTGCTGCATGATACAAATAAGAAGATCGAAGAATCTGTTTAGTAGAGTTTATGTTTTACAGGTCGTGAGTCTAGATTCGTGTATTATGATTGATTATTGAGTGTTACCTTTATCCACTTTCTTATAAGCAATTGTCATAGCAACAAAATTTTGTCAAATTCAACTTCAAGTTGGGGATTGTCACACCCAAAATTGGGGTGTGGCCGGCACTCGATACAGCCTTGCCCCGGCGTACCACTCTGAAACATAACCTGTGAAATGATAAAAACTTCGGCAGAAAAGGACATCACAAAACAACTGACCAACATATA
Organism: Anisodus tanguticus; assembly: GCA_034509755.1. Taxonomy (NCBI): domain Eukaryota; kingdom Viridiplantae; phylum Streptophyta; class Magnoliopsida; order Solanales; family Solanaceae; genus Anisodus; species Anisodus tanguticus. Next base: position 24,586,700 of record CM067552.1, on the reverse strand, counting down.
AATCTACAAGCCTCTAAGAAGTGTAATTGTCATATGGTCAGGACAGGACCCCGACCTACCCATCAATTGTACATATATACATAACTCATCTCAAAACCTCTGACTCGGTAGCTCCGGAAGAAGTGAAGCTTACCAATCAATAGCTGAACTCAACAGGCTCCTACTGGGGAGGTCTATCTGCACCTCTACCTGAACTTGCATCATGAACAAACAAAAAGAACGTTAGTATGAATAAAATGTACTGGTATGCAAAGCATGAATAGCAATATGAAAGCATTAGATATAAAATGGGGCATAAGAAGAAACCGGATACTCTGATAACCTATGTGCCACTCAAGGAGAACAATGGAACTCTGAAACTGCACTGAAACTTCTATACATGTGTTCTATTATATAATTTGCCCTCGGCTTATAGCCCGAGGTGTTTACATAAGGTACCGCCCTCAAGTAAGTTTGAGGTGTGTGTATGGATGCATATATAAATGCCTGCCCGCCGGTTATAGCCGGAATTATGTATGTGTATAAATAACTGCCCACCGATATTAGTTTGGTGGTGTGTAACTTATATGTATATATACAACTGGTTATTAGGCCGGTGGTGTTCATAATACACTGTAGTAGAAATGACACTTGTGGCCCCTTTGAAAAGTATAAACTCTTTTAACTTTACTTTGGAACGACTCTTGGTCGACTCGACGATTAACTCTTCGAAATGCTCCTTTTGGGGGTCTATTAAACTTAGATATACAACCAACAACTAAGTGATATATAACATGATAACAATGCGATAAAACGCTTCCGACAAGGGGCAACCAACATATGATTTAGGATAGTTCTTTCGACGACTTATTTGAAAAATGATATATGTTGGATTCATGCCTTTGAATGAAAAGGGAAGCCTTACATACCTTTGTCGTTTATTTAACAACTCATCTTATAACTTCTCGTGGCACTTCAATCTAAATCAAGAAAAGACAACATATGGTTATTTCCATGGAATAACTTAAAACACATTTCTAAGCTACTAGCTCTCTTATGGAAAATTGGGCAGAATCTCCCTTGTTTTCCTTAATTTCCCAAATTCAGAATAACCACCAAAAACATCAAGAATAACAACAAACAACAACCACATGTTCATCCCTTCAACAATACAAGAACAACCTCCATAATCCATTAGAACAACATTCAACACCAGAGTTTTACAAGTTCTTAATAAATCGTCATACTTAAAGCCTAGACAAGCTCTATACATAAAGAGGAAGGGAAATCTTACCTTTATTAGCAGCCCTTAAAAAAATCACAACAAGAGAAGCTCCTATAGTCTACTCTGCACAAAATGATAACCATACTAGTGTCAAACAACCTGAAAATGAATGGACGAGTGACCATCTCACTACCCTACCATTATGTGGAATTTCTCCACACACTCTCTCCTTCTAAACTCCATAAAAATAGTAGAAAAATAGGCAACCCAATCAAAGCATGAAACAACCCAAAACAATTCACTACAAGTTGAACAATTCGAACTCGCGACTTCCAATTACCGTTCTGTGAGTTCTCACTATTATGGAATGAATTCCTCTACCTTTCCAGCAAAAAATGAGGATGAAATAAGGCAGTATACTCACCTTACTTGGTGAAGAGATCAGCTCCTGATTTGGGTTCTTCAACTCTTAGGTTTTCCTCCACTAGAACTTGAAAAATAAGAGAAAATTACATAGGATTGAGGCACCTTAGAGAGAGAACTTCCATATCTTTTCTTGAGAGTTAATCTCGAAAAATATGAGGGGAAATATGACATAAATCATTCCTAATATGGGGTCTTTGGTCGACCAACTTGGGTTCTACCTTTTAGGAAATTGTAGCCTTTTCTTTAGCAAGTAGGTGATGCACCTCTTTGTCACCTACTTGCTTAATTAGGAGGTGTCTTACTGATCCCTCTTATTTTGACATGTGTCTCATTCTTGCTTAATAATTAAGACATGTGTTAAGTACCTCAAGTAAGTAGGACATGTAAGTAGCTCAAGCAAGTAGGACGGGTAAGTAAGCAGCTCAATTTTATTTGCCAAAAATACCATTACTCACGTTTAAGTGCATTCGTCAACCTCAACTTAGTCATACATGTATTGAACAAAAATACAGGATGTTACATATTTTTCCAAGTCTCATTCATCTTAATCAATGTAGAGGGATTTCACCCTCCCCGATCTTACATTAGATAACTTATGATGACAATGATATATGAAATACGGGGTGGAACATCCTTCCCTACTTAGGAACATTCATCCTCGAATGTGGGGGCATACACAAGTATCCAAACAATCCTTATGACTTTTTGGAAATTTTGACATAATTTTCCCTATAAATGGGGCTATCCGCATCCCTGTGAACAAGACGATATCCAAACTTGCCTCATAGCGCTATAAACATGTCATATATATATATATATATATATATATATATATATATATATATATATATATCATCGGACCTCACATGGTCATAAACATCAAGTATAACTTTCTGGAATAAGAACTCGTCTCATAACCCAATATATCAGCTCTTGGTCATGCTATTCGTCACTCGAAGTATCGACTAATCATAAAAATGAAGGGTTAGTATCGAATCTCACATTATGATAAGGATAATCAAATCATAATCGTTTAGAGCCTTCAGCTTGAAACAATCGAGGGTACTTATATTTCATCTCATCTTCCATTTCCTACGTCATTTCATTCATAGTCTTATTCTTCCATAGAACTTCTAAGGAGACTACTTCTTTAGTCCTTAACTTGCTGACTTATCAATCATAGAATAGCTGTAGGAACTTCTTCATATGGTAGGTCCGTAATTTGTACATCATTAGTGGGTATGATCCGAGAGGGATTCCCAATATACTTTGTTAACATTAGAACATGAAAAACTGGATGGACGAATTCTAACTTTTGGAGGTATGTCTAATTCATAAGCCACTTGACTTATTCGTCGAATCATGCGATATTGTCCAATGTACCACAGACCTTTCCCCACTTTTTTCTAAATCTCATCACGCCCTTAATAGGAAAAAACTTTAAGAATATAAATCATCATCCTGGAACTCTAAATCCCATCATCACATATCTGAATACGACTCTAAGGTCAATAGTCTCTCCTGAAATGACTTCACTTTCTCTACGGCTTGGCGTACCCAGTCAAATACCATTAACTCTTGTTTACTTACCTCGAACCATCTAATAGAAGTTCTACATATCCTCTCATACAGAGCCTCGTAAGATGCTAGCATGGTATCCATCATTGTATGCAAACTCATAAGTGGTAGGTGGTCATCCCAATTTCCCTTAGAATCTAATACGCAAATTCATAATATCTCCTCGAGTGCCTGAATCATATGTTCGATCTGTCTATCTGCTTCGGGGTGGAAAATATTCTAATATTTAACTTGAGCGCCCAGACTCTTTTGAATGATCTCCTCAATATACAATTTCGCGTAATCCTCAACTGTATAGGCAGTTCCGTACTGAAATCCATATTGACCATCTCTTATTTCCACATCGTGGTCTCAATATTTCTAAGTCAATCCATCAACTTCTGGTGCTCTATCTTTACCTATTGACAATGAGGACACTAGCCTACAACTCCGCAATATTTCCCGACATACCGTCCTATCGATACATTCCTTTAACATCATGATACATTTTAGTAGATCCTGGGTGCATAGGATATTGTGAATAATGAACTGTCGTAAGGAGCCTCGTAGTTCTGCTACATTGGGAACACACAAATGGCCTTGGTACTTGAGGACCCTACTTCCATAAAGCTCGAAGGTTGTGGTTTTCGTTTTTTGAATATCCTCTCTGATTATCCCTAAAAATGGGATCTTTACCCTGACATTCCTTATTTCCCAATATAAGGAATGAATCTGCTATAATCTGAATCATAAGGTTATGTGAATTCATCAATTAGACTCCCACTTGGCTAACTGATGCATTTTCTTGGGTAAATTTATGTCCTTATCTTCCAAATCAATCAAGCCATTTGTGGACACATGGCTGGTTGTACTAGCTACGATGTTAACCTTATCGAAATGGTATCAAATTATCGATACATGAGATCCTTAAAATACTTAAGTTATCACTTTTTATATCAATTTTGCTTTGTTTACCTAACAGTGTGCTATAAACCCTTATGGTGTGTAGTGTCTCAGCATAAAAACTCTATCAATAATTCCATTGAATCCGGAGTGCGCATATCATTGCGACTATCTCTCATTCATGGTCTAAAATAAAAACCCTTTTAGTTCTTCCTCATTACTAATGACCGTAAACAATTCCTTTCCTTGCTCCTCTTTGATACTTAATCATTCATTTGCTCACTTACCGTATTCTCATTCATTCTGAAACATTTTGGTATATATATATAATCTCAAACATTTCTCCCAATTCCAATCCTTCATATTAATATCTTGTAGATGATGAGTTGTTAAGTTATTCCCTCATTGGGTACGTATAATATTCTGAAGGATTTTACATTACAAGACGTTGTTCTATTATATCCAATCAGATCATTGTACTTAGAACAAAACATCTTTACTTGCCTCATGGCTAGGACTTTCCGCCAATGGCACTTTGTGGAAAAGATTTCCTTGTTCTTGTTAAGCTGTAAGCCCATTACATTATCTATCTCATAGAACTTTGGGTTAATTTAAAATATAGTTTCCCTTCACCTCATCTTCGTTCTAATATAGTTATCTCTTAAAACATCCCTTTAATACCTACCTTGTCTCCTTAGGTTCATTAGCTCATTTTCTTTACTTTATATGCTTATATCGAGCTTTACTCATCGTTACTTCTGTTTACATACTTTCTAAGTGTCATGGATGCATGTGTGTGGAACCGATGTTGGTGTTAATATCATGAATTAGGATTGGATTATGTTAGTTTATCATGTTATAAGTCTTAATTTGATTGTAGAAGCATATTTTTAATTGGGAGAATTTTCTACGGTTTCAATTGGGCTTTTTTATTATTGTTCAATTGAGCTATCAAATGTGAATAGATTTTCAATTAACTCTAGGATATGACTACCTAGTATGTAGTAATGATTTTTGTGTAATAAAGTTTGGATCTTCGTAGCGTGGGCCCGGGATAGGTAATTAAAGTCTTGTTTTTGTTGCGTTATCTTTATATTAACGATGTATTATGCGTGAGAATAGACTTCAATTATCACAAGGCACAAAGAAAGGGAAAGACTATCACCGAGGATTGATTTTGGAGCGCACCTGCTCGGCTTTGAGGTAGGCTACGGTTTAGTTTTTTAGACTCCAATAGAAGTACGTAATTGGTTATAAATATTGAGGGGTATTGGGCATATTTGGGGGTCCCATTCAAGCGGTTGTGATGAACGTCTGAGTGGGTATCGGTGTTAAAGTGTGACGATGGGATGATTTGGGGAATCAACCTTATGCTGGTCTTGCTTGCTGATTATTTAGTTTTGTCTCCATATGTAGGCTTGTCGCCATGTTTGCTATTATGTTTTTACTCATCCCACTACTTTCGAATATCCTTATTTGACTTGAATTTGCCTATGTGTTGTTGAAGTATTGAAAGCATCTGGACACCATCTCTATATTTGACTGCATCACATTATATCATGATGTATTGCCTTGTGTTGTCATTGCATACATACACTCATGGTTCTGTGACTTGATGTGAGAGGTATGAATATGTTGTTGTCCAAGAGACCAGAAAGGTAAGAGTTAGAAGATTATGAAACTTCAGATGATATTGATACACGGGGAGAAGAGTTGCACGCCAGCAACATGATTGAGACTCGACAAATGAGTCTTGGGCTCTATTCAGATTCGTGTGTTTATTTTCGACTGGCTAGGAGTGGTATATGGACTTCACGGGTCCCTCATATGTGTACAGACCATAACTAAACTTTGACGTATTGTATACTAGGTTGAGAAATGTACCTTGCATATGCATTGCATTCATATCATACATACATATGTCATTTCATTGATGAATTGTGATGTACTGTGTATTGAGTGATTGTGAACACAATGATTGGATTCTGAACTTGAAAGGTATTTATTATTACTGATATATGATATACTGCTATTGTGAACAAGATGTTGGCTATGTGACGTACTTGGGTTATTAAACTGTTAGTATAGAATTATTTGGTGTCAACTTAGTATTTTATCTCTGATTATATATCTTCCGTCATTGTCGATCTATGATGTCTACGGGAGTATGTTGTGTACATGCTACACTTGTTGCATTCTTTTTTTATGCAGATTCAATACCTTCAACCTCCGTAGGACGACGTGGTTGAGTCAGAACTGTGATCCTCAGTATACGTGGTAATGATGATGCTTCCAGCATGCTCTTGGATACTCTATCTCTACTTATTGTCTTTTGTTCGTATTGGAGAGACATATTCAGACTATGTATTCTGTTTGGATTGCGTGCCCATTTACTCAGACCTATGTTGTTTTGATTAGTGCTCTTGTATGCGGGGTGTTTTTGGATGTTTCAGACTATTATTTTCTTCCGTGATATTTTAGTATTCGTATTCTTCCGCTTTACTTATATTATATTTTGCGAATGGTTCTGGGAAGTGATTTGCCTACCGAGAGGATTATGTAGGTGCCACCATGACTCTTGAAAAAGGGTCGTGACACCGAGCTTACATTAGATAACTTATGATGACAATGATATATGAAATACGGGGTGTAACAGGGATCAACTTAGAGGGGGCTTGTTACGGTTCACTTTTACACTCGCGCTTAAAAGCTATTTCGTAATTTTAGCTTTAATCGTGAACAAACAGAGTCGTCACCTAATTTATTGAATGAGAATTAGGAAACCAATTTAAACATTAATTATTTTTGAAAACCTTTAAAAAATACCAAAGTTCGGGTAAGAGTTTTGGTGATCCCCGAAGAAGATTTTAAGCACCTCAGTATTAAGGATCCGCCTAATGCAATTTACCTATGAATCTAACATTTTATGACTAAAAATTGTATAACTTGTTTGTAATAAATGTGTTTAAGGAGTTATATGTATAAAGTTTGAAAATAGTTTATTCATGACTAATCAAAAAAGTACATTTTATTTGGAAAATGAGCCTTAAAGGCATTTTACTTTTAAAAATCATTTTAGCTTTTCGATTACCCTTAGTAACTTTCCTTTTTTGATAAAGAACGTGACCTTACTTATCTTTTAACAAATCATGACACTTAAGAAAATGTTGAAATTGAACTTGGCAAATATTTGAAATCATTATGGAAGACAAAAGACGTTTATCTAGCAACCCAATTAATTCACGCTCTACTCCGACATCCAAGATAAGAAGGGTAAAACAAAGTAAAAATGTTAGTACATTTTTTATAAGTCACACACATAACAAAAAATGAAGTAAAGCATGAGAGAAAGAGTTTAGCTAATTGGGCTTAGCCCATTTCTGCGTTTCCGGCCTGCTGCTCGCTTGCTAATGGTATTAATGGGTTGCTGGCCCACATTACTCCTTTGTTCGGCAAAATAATGAGTCTGACTCGAGAGTGTGAATGTTATGTTGGGTCGAATGCGGGAAGAAGTGTCCGCTGGACTCGTGGTATTCCATGCATCAAAACGAAATAAAAGGAATTAGCAAACGAGCAACTATTATGTCCAACATGTAAAAAATGGCAAACATGATTCATGACTTAGGTAATTGTTACAAATCATGTACATTAACATTTAATGGACAAGAAAATGCATCAGGCAGAACTATGTTTGGCCTCAAAATCAATTTCCAGAAACAAGAACACATGAGCAAAATCAAACAAACTTCAGTAGCTAAAAGAGAAACCAACCAACCAATGCGCACTTAAGACTTTTAAATTTGTTTACAGGAAGAAAGTTGGACACGATGACACTCTACGTGAACCAAAATTAAGCACATCGCTAGCCACACATAAATGAACTACTACTGGACAAAGGTAGAAAAGGAAATCATTTATCTAATCTCAATAAAGAAAAGATTCTTATGGAAAAGGACTCTTAAAGCAAATTTGTATGGTCCAACATGCTTAATCTTAAGAAAATTCATTGTTGAGGGTAAAACAAGTTTGCAGGTGTATGTCCCGGAAGAAGAACCATTATTTTTCAAGAAAATGACTTTAGGTGAAAACTAAATTGTGGTCTAAAAGACTAAAACAACATGAATTGAGAAAATACAATGGATTGTGTCTTCTATCCATTCTTAAGTGGAGATAAACAATAGCACAGATTTTTAAGGAAAGATTGAATTTAGTGGAGCTTAACAACTAAAACAAAACAACATACCCAATCATTCTCTTAGAAAATATCTAGACAGAAACAGTGAGTGTTAAGTTTTAGAACTAAGCAGGACATAACCTTTCGTTGACATTAGAATATCTTTACATTAAACAACTGATTTGAAAACATGAAAGTAGGCCTATCTTTATCGAACACATAGACATGTTACTAACCCTTAGCTTATAAGAAAACATTTTACCCGAATGGCTAAGCTAATGCACAAAATCACATAAGGTTGAAACATATACCAAGAAACTTAAGCAGATTCAGGTTAGAGCGCAAACAGTTGAACTTCCTCAGATTTTACTTAAAGCACGCAACTATTCTTTAACAGAAACAATTGTTAACAGCAACTAACCAATAGGAAAGTAGATTACGGCATGACGACAAAGTGGAAAAAGATACAACAATCTGTGAACAATTAAAACTAGTCGAAATTGAACTTTACAACCAGATAATTAATCATTTGAGACCAACTAATATTTAGTATTACAACAAACGTCCTTAAAAATAACAACTAGTCGTTCGAGTCATTTTGTTAGTGTCATATTGTCAACATTCGGATTCTTAACAATCCATACTTAGCCATTCGTAGGGAAGACAAATAAAGCTAAAACGACTACATAAGATCAAATCGACTAATTTACACTTATGCTGAACTTAAGAAAAATACTAGGAAAATAATAAAACACTAAAAAGCAAGCAAAAGGATAAAAGAGAAGGGAGAATTACCTGTTGTGGTGCAGCGACTGAGGCGACCAACGTATAGGATCGATTTCACCAACGATTCGAATACCTTCACTTTGAGCCGGTGAAGGAAATAAAAAAAGTAAGAAAGATTGAAAAAGAATCAGATTTTTAGGAGCTTTAAACATAGTCAAAACGAGTCGACTTTGTAAGAACACTATTGGTTAGCTTTGAAGATGAAAAAACGATGTGGGACGGACCCGAAAATCTGAATTTTCTAGGTTTGTTTGAAATCCGGATTTTGAAATTCGAATATTGCATTTTTCGTACTGAAAATGAAAGAAATCGAAAAACTGAAGTGAAAACGACCTTAGCTTGTTCTGACCGTTGAAGAGGGAGATATGGACAAACCTCGTTAATTCCGTTGCCCAAAATAGTGAGGCAAGGGCTGGGAAAGGAGAAAGCTTCTGAACCTTCGCCTAAAATGGCTTAAGTGTGGAATTGGGGCGGCGGCTGGCACCTTAGGGTTTATACGATTAGGGTCTTTTTTGTTGGAAATGAGACAAAGGGATCTTGGAGTGAGTGAAATTACGGGGAATGGGCCGGGTCACTAATTGATTTGGGCTGGACGGATATAATGGAATTGGGCTGATTGGGATTTTAAGGCTATGACGATTTTGGGATTTAAGTTACAACCACTTTGTTAACAAAAAAGACTAATTGGAACCGAAATTAAGATGAATCATGTAATTAATTAATTAATCAAGCTTCTCAACTTAACAAAGTAAAATATTTATTTTTCCAGTACAGACTAATTATAATAATTAAGCCGCAAATGACTTTATATTGGTAATTTGGAAAAAGTATTAAATTAAACACACACACACACATATATATATATATATATGTTAGGATATTTTGCTAAATGACATGGAAAAATAGCTCCAAAACTAGTTTAGAAAGTATTTTTGTTTTTTGAATGTTTATTTTATTTTGTTTGAAATTCAAGAATCTTGATCAACTATTTAAAATGCGAAGGGCCAAAATTGGGTGTTAACAGGGCTTATCAGTCTAGGAAGATTAGTGAGATAGGAATTAGAGTTTAGTTCCTAGTATGGGTGGCCAGTGGGCCGGGCTCGGGTCTGGCGGGCCGGGTCTGGCGGGGTCGGGGTCGGGGCGGGACGATCCGGGGGTCGGGATCGGGACTAGCGGGCCTAGCGGGGTCGGGTCGGGCGGGACTGCTCCGGTCCGTCCCGATCCCGATCCCGTCGGTATCGGGGGCGGGCGGGCTCGGGTCGGGCTCGGGGCGGGGCGGGGCGGGGTCGGGTTTTCCTTTTTTTTTTTTTTAAATAACATATGTATAAAAAAAACTCAATAAATAAAACAAGATAGTGTAATAAAAACATCCCAAGGCTGTTTTTGTGCCTCTTATATTATTTAATAGACATATGATTTTTTTGTAATACAAATACAATTGTCTAAAATCTAAATTGCAACTTTATGGTGTTGTCCAAAAGTTGCAAATTACATAATAAAATTGCAATTAAAAAAAATACATTTTCAAAAAAAATCGTTCTAATTGCTTGATGATTTCATGTGGTTCTTCGGTTGGAATAGGTATTTGTTGGTCAAATTGATCCACGTCGCTTCCACTACCTTCGGTTAAGATTTCGTTGTAGTTTTCATCATCTTCTTCGTTGATCTCCGGTTGACCGCACCTTCTCCGCTCCGCTCGTATCCAATCTCTCGAATAATACCGCAATTTCCAAGTCGTCTCCGGCCAATGAGTGTTTCGGTCTCCTATTTGATATCCGCTGCGAAAAAGCGCTTTCCGACGCAGTTGATGACGCTTGAATGTTCAAAACATCTCGAGCCATCAATGAAAGTGTCGGAAAGGTCTTCTCATTCCCCTCCAAGTATTTCAAACAAGTCTTCTTGTCCATCTTCATTGATAACTTCTTGATACGGTACGAACCCCGCAAAACAAAAATATCCAACTCGCTAATTTGGTTAGTAGAGGTACGGCCGCACATTCTATTTCGAGGCTTTCAATACTAGCCGCAGAAACAAGCATGTCTTTTGTGAAGTTGTGTTGAAGATGAAGAAGATGGTATGGTAGCCGGTACGTTACTAGCATTTTCTTGTTGATAAAATCTATATATATTTTTGCAAAGTGGTGTTCTACGCTATTCAACACTTCTTCTTTAGTTTGTTCAATAGGTGGTGGGTGATTTAGATTTTTGGGACTTGGAGGTGGTAGTACTTCTATACAATCGTAAATAGTTTCAATTAGTGATTTAGTACCGTCTATTTTAATAGTAGGATTTAATCTGAGAACCAATAATATAAATAGAAGGAATAGGAATAAAATATTTTTTTATTTTGACAAACATTTTTTTAATAGTTGCCTTATAAGTGGTTTTTCCATATATTCACTAAGTAATAAAAATATTAAAGTTATATAAAATAACATAGTTGAAATAGTAGGATAATATATACCGGAAAATTCTTTTGTTGCTTGAAAAAATTTCTCTAAAAATACAATAAGTTCGGAAATTTTTTCCCAATCACTATCTAAAATCATATCACCGGCTTTTTATTATGAGAGTTAAAAAATAAAGTTATAGGTAATTTATAGTCATAAGCAACAAGGAGTTGCTCGTATAAAGAATTCCACCTAGTGGATACTTCTTGTGGAATTCTTCTAAAAGGTAGTCCACAATCATGACAAATTTTTTTATATTCTTTTCTACGTTGTACTTTATTACTTTTAAAAATAAAGTTTATAGCAAATTGTATTTTACTAAGAATGTCTTCAAAAAGTGATAGACCATCCTTTACAATTAAGTTATATATATGGCACGCGCATTTTATATGAAAATGGTCCGGAAAAGATGGAGCTAAACTATTTTTTAACATTGTAATTGCGTAATTGTTATTAGAAGCGTTATCTAATGTAATAGTCATAATTTTATCGGTAATTCCGTAATAATCGCACACTTGATAAATATTTTACGCAATAAAAGTACCGGTGTGCCTATCATCTATATATCTATACGCTAAAATACGTTTTTGCATAGACCATTTATAATCTATCCAATGACAAGTTACAAGTTAAATAATCATGGCCGTTAGTACTACGACCTATATCGACGTGATAGATACTTTTCCATTAAAATGATATAATGAAAAACGTAAATATTGTTGATATTCATGCGCAAATTTAAATACATCTCTCTTAACAGTTGACCTAGGAAAACCGTTAAAAGCAGGATTATATATATCTCTAATGTAATGAATAAAACCGGGAGATGAAGGAAATGAAAAAGGCAAACCCTCCACTGCAACTAATTTTGATATTGCTTCCCTATCTCTATGTTTGTTGTATTTAGAGCCTATAATTCCCCCCGTCATAGGGTTAATTTGACCCTGTACTTGGTCCGGGACAGTATCGGTATGTGAACCTTGTCCCGATGGAGCGCCGTTTGCGCACCCGGTTTTGAAGCCTCGGTATTGGGCATACCTAGCTGGATGAGCACTTACTACGTGTCTAATTAAACCCCCGTCCCACCGTGACCTTTTCCAGTTTTAAATTTTAAAACATTTTTACAAATTTTACATATGGCTACTTGATTCTCTACGTCCCTATCAAAAAATGTCCATGCATCCGATTTTAATGGTCGTTTTTGGACCTCGTCTCATACTAGGGGGAATAGGAGGTATTTCGGTTGAAGGTGCACTAGTGGGCGTGTTGTCATCAATATTAGTGGGTGTATCGTCTAGATCATCGTCTAAATTAAAGTCTTCTTGAGTTCCGAGAAAATAACTCCTCGTCTAAATCTAATGGTATTGTAGGAAAATGTTGAGTATCAACAAAATCATCCTGTGTAGGAATAAGATGACTAGAAGAAGTACCCTTGCCCTGGTTGCCTCTACTAGAAGAAGCACCCTTACCCTTACCCTTAAACATACCTTTTAATCCTTCCATTTTAATTATGATAATAAATAATTAAAGACAATAAAATTAAGTGCGCTAAATAAAATAAACAGACAATAATAATTTAATGAAGGAACGAATGTACCAAACGCCGACGTAACGTCGACGTGTAATCGAGAGGTTGAAAATTGAAACTTTGCTCGATGGAAGATCCTCAAGCTAGTTGCCAACTTCACTCCCAATTCCCAAATGAATTAATAAAATTGAATATTTAGCAAACAATGTAGAGAGATATATTGAGAAATTAGAGAGATTGTAGGAAGATTTGTGAGAAAGATGAAGAGAAAATGAGTTATTTATAGTTGAAAAATTGGGTTAAAGTGTAAATATAATAACTTATGGGTTAAAAATAAATATTAAGGGGTAGGGGGTTGGGGGAGGGGGGCCTAAAATGGCCGTTTGCCAACGGCCATAATCTAAAATGGCCGTTGGTGCAACGGCTATTTTTGCAAAGGGGGTTTAAGGGTCGGGGTCGGGGTCGGGGTCGGGACGGGCTCGGGGCGGGCTCGGGTCCGGCGGGCCTGGGGCGGGCTCGGGTCCGGTGGGACGAGACATCGTCCCGTCCCGAGTTCGAGTCCCGCCCCGTTAAATTTTTTTTTTTTTTTTTTTTTTAGAGCGGGGTCGGGTCGGGACCGGGGCGGGGTCGGGACGGGGTCGGGCCGGGGTCGGGTCGTCCCGGCCCACTGGCCAGCCTTAGTTCCTAGGTTACATAGTTTGTAACTTGGATTTGCAAAGGCTCATGTTGTAGTGGAGTTTAGGATAAATCCTACAAAGGTGTAGGTCGTGATTGTTCTACCCTTTGTAAGTCGGGTGGTTTCCACGTAAATATACTGTGTCATTGATTTTCTATTCGTTATTATTTTGCAGATGCGAGTATAGAACATGTAAAGTGACCTGGTCTATCCTATAGGCGAAAATTAGTATCGCATAGTATAGATATTTAGTCGTGCAAAATAACAATTGGTATCAGAGCATGTTCTCTTAAAGAGGTTAACACCTTAAGAGAAGATCATGATGAATGCTGTACCACCAATCGGACACAGTGAAGGTCAATCAACTCACATGCCTCCATTGTTCAAAGGGAAGACTAAGAAGAAATGAGTAGAGAAGGACCAGATCCATGACAAACAAAAAAAGGACGTAAAAAGATTATGATGGCAACTTGGGAAAGAAGCCCAGAGGAAGGTTATGATAATGAAAAAGCTAATGAACATGCATCGATAGCATTACAGGTCTTAGATTCAGAAGTGGAGGGACGATTCTGAGGTAAATCTTTTTGAACTAAAAAGTAAGCTCAATTTGTTCTCAAAGAAAAGATTAACCTCCTTAATTCCCACATTAATAGATAGCTTCCATGATATGAGATCTGAAAGAGATGAGTTATTGAGTGCTTTTACTAGTTAAAAACATGAAACGATAGATATTGAAACTAGTAAAGGTAAGGCTGAAAAAGAAAATTGCTCCTTGAAGGAACAAGTTCATCAACTTGATTCATCTGTTTTAGCCTTAAAATTTGAAATCTTGAAACTAACAATTACTGAAAAGGTAAAGAAGTTATTGGTTACCTATAGGTTAAATCAGAAGTTGAACTGAAAAAGGTCAAAGTTGATCTATACAAGAAAAGTGAAAAATCTATACTTTTGAAAATTGATCTTGATAAGGTAAAGTGTGATCTTGAAAGAGTTAGTCGTTGGACTCAATCCTCTCAAATTCTTACTAATCTCACCAGTAGAACTCATAGTGTAACCGCTAGTTTAGGATTTAATAGGAGAACTGCCAAAAGGAAATTTATAAAAGGGAAATTGTGCACTCTTTGTGGCAAAACAGGACATCCTAGAATCAAGTGCCTAATGAACCCAAGGCATAATGAAAGAAATCTAAAAGTTATACATAAAAAGATCAAACCTGTTAAAATAATGGAATAGGTAGATGGAACTGGTTTTCTTATATATTGTTAGGTTGGATAAAGAAATATTTGATTCATTATTTTGCTCAAGAAAAAGGGCCCAAGCTAGTTTGAATTCCTAAAACTAACCTCTGATTGTTTTGCAGTTGAAGTGAAAGGAAACAAGTATAAGTGATACATGAATAGTATTTGCTCAAGACACATGACAAGAAACAAATAAAAATTTCTTTCACTTGTAGCTTTTCAAGGAAGCCATGTGGCTTTCGAAAATAGTTAACAAAACAAAGAATCATATTCATTCAAATATCGAACAAGTTGACACTCAGATAGGGGAAACTTTGGATGAAATATGTAGATGAACCTGGTCCATCGCAGGGTTCTCAACAGAATTATCAAAAAGACTCCATATGAATTACTTAAAGGAGAAATGTTGAGGAACCTGATCAAAGAAATCTAAAATGATGAACAAACTGAACCGGTTGATGAACCAGGTTCTTAGTAGCTGATCATGGTGATTATCAGACAGGGAAAATGGAATAGTTTATGATAGACCAACTAATGAGGGTGAACATGGTTCCTGTGATGATCAGGTTTGAAATAACGATAAGGATATTCTGATGGGACTTGAAAGCACAAATAGTCTGATCTAATCTAGAGAAAAATACTAACTCTTTAAGAATTAGAATGCATTCTAGATATAAAGTAAAGAACATGTGTGGCTTTACTGCTTTCTTGTCCAACATGGAATTTAAACATATGAAAGCAACTCAGAATTATGTAAATTGGATGATGTATATGACATATGAGCTTCATAAGATTGAAAGAAAGAAGGTATGGTACCTAGTTTCTCGACCTACAGACAGATCCAGTAGACAGAACCAGATGGATATTTAGAAACATGATTGATGAAGCTAGAAACGTTACAAGAGGCAAAGTATATGTCGATGATATTTCTGGTTCTACCCATGAATCATTATAAGAAGATTCTTCAAAGCTTATGGGAAGTGAATTTGGAAAGAGCATGATAGGTAAGCCAAAGTTCTTTTTTGATGGGTTGACGATAGAAACTAATCATGAACCTGGTCCCTGAAAACTGATCAAGCATTCAATATGGAGACAATTGATACTTCTTTTCAATTGCTACTTAGGTGGATATAGAAAAACATGGTTCTCCGCTTAAAGAAAAAAGAAATAAACGTCAAACCACAATAAGGTATATGTAACAAATTGTGAAGGGGATCTTGAGGTATCTCAATGGAACTCAAGACCTGGTTCTTGTATATTCATCCAGTGGTACTTTGGAATTTGCTAATGCTGATTATACTGGAGATCATCTTAAGATGAACAACATGAAGCTTGGGCTGTTCAAGATGGATTGATTACTCTCATGGGTTCTCTCAATGATTGGCTATGAGAATGAGTTAGTAAATCACACTCTAAGTGTTGAAAGAAATATATAATTCAGTTTTATACTATAATAGGTATGCACACAAGACATAGTCTTAACTTTAGGAAAATTCTAAGGACAATCTGCCAATGTTGAGGAAACTCGTCAAAGAATATGGTTCTTGTGATAGTCAGGTATATGCCTCCTTTCTAGCACTTAATTTAATTATCTTGTTTAAAAGGCCACATGGTAAACCAGATTTATTGAGTCAACTCTTTTTCATTTTCAGTCCTTTTGAAAAAAAATACTTTTCTTTTCATGTTGACTCATCTATCAAAGTCTTGGAATTTGTTTTCCTAGTATGAATTCGAACATGATTTTTTTTCTCTTCATTGGTCTTTCTGAAATTTAATGGGGTGGTGCTAATATTTAGGGGGAAGGTTCAGACTTTGGATGGATGATGCTTGTGCAAGTTCTCAAAAAGGGAAGGTATTGTTGGAAGAGGTTGAAAGTGCCGATGAACCTGTTTCTTGTGCAAAAATCGATTGAAGTTTTATTTAGGTTCACATTAACCTAGCCACCTACTAGGTTGCGATGAGTGGAATGTTAGTTCCATAAAAGAATTAGACAATTCAAAATCTCACCAAGTCTGATTGTTCAAAATTGAAAAAGTGTTACTGAGAAGGCCATGTTTAAAAAGAAAAAAAATGCTTTGCAAAAGTAAAAGAAAAGAAAAAAAGGGAATACAAAAATAGCTATGGTTACAAATTCTAACATTATACTTAATTATTGTGATGTGACTCGAGGTTGGGAAATGAATTAAATGCAATGGAGGAACAAGTATGAAAGACAAGTGGTGACTACCTTGTTCAAAATTGCTTATCAGTATATAGTAGTAATTTCTTCTTGTTCTTTGTCTCTTCCTAACCTATTCTAAACCCAGTCCTTTCTATGTAAAGAGTCGAATCTCAAATGATAGCCTTGGACTCTACTGGTTTAACATTTGTTGTTGTGGCTTTTAAATCGGGCTCTTGTGATTATTGTTGGTTTGGGTCTTATGGCTTAAAATGGTACGTACTGATGTTTTGGATCATTGGTTTGATTGTGTCTAATCAATATGACTATAATTTTGGACTTAAATGTTAGTGTAGCCCCAACGACTATGAGTTAATATTGCTAACTTTCTCACTTTTGATGTAACTAATTTTATTTTTGATGATGCCAAAAGGGGAAAGTTAAGGAAAGTGTTGAGGTTTTCTGAGTAAGAACTAAGTACATGGTTCTTTAACACATAATAAAGATGATTTATGAAGATCAGGTCGATGAACCAGGTAGATGACGAACTAGGTCAACGAACCATATTCTTGAAAAGAGTTACCAAGTCTTATGATTGAAGCTAGCTGGTTCTAAATGGGAAGATTGTAAACATAGAAGTTGATCCTTAGAAGGAAGATACACATGAAGTGTAAAGCTACTATGGGTTTTATCATCATAAAAATGGGGAAATTATTTATATGTTTGTGAGACTTTATGAAGTTTTGATGATTGACAAACAGTTATAATTGACAATTAAAGTTCAAGAAGGATTGACAAACATATCAAAGATTCAGGTCCTCCACAGGTCTGAACACATGATTAGTAGATGCTTTGACAAAAAGGAAGTTAAGAATGTTGATCATTGTACCTAGTTCGTGCTGCTCATGTTCACAATAATTTGTATTGATCATGTTCAAGAAGTTTTGCAGAAACTTTGTTATGATTCTAATACTCAGAATGTGCATGTCTTTGTCATCATTAAAAATGGGAAAATTGTTGAGTAATCATAAGTATGTATTTTGATGATTGACAAACAGGTTTGAAGAGCTTGGTTCATCTGCGTATTAATGTTAGAAGAAAGGTTCGAGAAAGGAAACTTTAGAAGTGGTGCAGAATATTGTGATTAATCAATTCATGATACTATATTATGAATTAATTATTTGATAGCTGAACTTTCCAGTTCGTATAAGAAAATGATTAATTAAAGCTATATGCTTGGAAAGGAAGCCACATGAATCAAGGAAGTCAAGTTTGACCAGGAAGAGTGTTTTAAGAAAAAAATCCTTATTTCTTGAAGTTGATTTGTGTCTAATTTGGATAGAGATTAAAGACCTATTTCAACACAAATTAGAGACATAATCACGACTATATAAAGCACTTATTATTGTCAGATATTGGAGCTGGAGCAGACACGAGACGAAGTGAATGAACCAAATGGTTGAACCTAGTTTATGAACATGTTCCTGCCCAAGTCCTGCCGCAAATAGGATTTTTGATTTATGGTAAGGACTTGCTGAACAAGTTTAAGATATCTTTCCATATTTATCATGGAAGGACTTCGAACTCCTAAGGGGATTATGAAGCCATATGGAAGCAAGAAGCCTAAGTCAACTCAAACCCTATTATCTAATTGGCCTATTCACATAGGGTTTATGTTGGGCAACTTGCTGCGCACTCAAAGCTATATATATCCATATCTTGCCATAAAGAAGTTTTTGTGCACTTACAAAGAGAGAAGTCAGAATATTAAGCAAACATAGTCAATGTTATATTGAGAGTTCTAATTTCAGAAGTGCCGCTTGATACAAAGAAGAAGATTGAAGAATCTGTTTAATGGAGTTTATGCTTTACAAGTCTTGAGTCTAGATTCGTGTATTAGGGTTGATTATCGAGTTGTACCTTTATTCGTGTCACGCCCCAAAACTGAGGAGGCATGGCTGACACTCGGTACCTTACTTGACCCCGAGTGTACCATCTGTAGCTCATGAGCTCTGGAAAGACAAACAAGCAATTTGGGTCGGTAGGGCTATACTTTGAACAATCTGTAAATGACAATTGTCTCAACCTGATATAAAATCACACCAAAAAATATATATATATATATATATATATATATATATATATATATATATGTATATATGTATATATATATGTATATATGTATATATGTATACATATATGTATATATATATGTATACATGTATACATATATGTATACATATATATCGGTCGACAAGGCCACCACGAATGTCTATAACAGCAACCCAAAACAAATATATACTAGGGCTGACAAGTCCACCATACTGACATACTATGCAGACAGGACATGTGTCCAAGCCTCTAGAGAGAATACAACTGTACTATGGTCGGAACGGGGACCCGACCTACTCTAACTCTCAAATCTGGACCTGGTAACTTCGGATAAGATGGAGCTTACCAATCAAGATGACACTCTACCGTGGAGGTCTCTCTACTTGTTTGTCAAGACATGCAAGCATGAAATGCAGCGCCCCCAATAATAGGGAAGCCAGTATGAAATAATGTACTGAGTATTTAAGGCAACCGAATAATCGCAACGGATATATATATATATATATATATATATATATATATATATATATATATATATATATATATAATCTACGAATCAAAGATACCCTGAGATGCACTTACCTGCTTTAACTCAAATTCTTACATAATACAATAGTATAGCTAGCCGACCATATATAGGCTCAGTGTATCTCTCACCAATCATAAGGCTAAATTATCTTTGTATATAATAGTAGTACTGTATAGCGATATAGGTATATCTATAGGCTCTTTGTGATTTTAACTAACACCGGAAAAGCAAGAATTGGACTATAGTTTAATGAAACATGATAACAAGAATAGCAAACTCTATGAACAACTCTTTCTTGAATATCTCTTTCGAAAGTCATTTTGATTATAGATTCATGCCAAACAAAGAATATGGTATAGCCATTATATACATTTCATCATCTAACCGTCACAATCCGCAATGTACTCGAGGTGTAGAATATGTCAATTTTGGATGACAAGAACTAAGCTCTTTATAGCTAATTTTACTACGAAGCAACCTTCGAACCATTTAAATTGAAAAACATGGCTGCTAGGTTTGGAAATACAATGCTACTTCTATGTTGGGCACCAAATGTTTTAACAAAAGTATAACACCCCAACCTTGGGGGGGGGGGGTGCGGCCGCCCTAACGGCCCGAGCGTACCACATCTTGAATGTATTTCGGATACACATGTACTTGGGCCAACAAGGCCTTAGAATAAATCTAATAAGACAATCTGGACATAATAACCTGTAGAAGTAGAAAACTCCAAACATATATACATATACATAAAGAAGGACGATAAAGCCACCATACACATCAGCTGACTAATAGGAAGGCCATTAAGGTCATACATGACGTCTATATACAAGATGACTGTCTACAAGCCTCTAGGAAGTACATAAACATCATAAGGTTAGGGCAGGGCCCTACCGTACCCATAAATAAATAAATATATATATATATATATATATATATATAAGGTCATACCAACTCAAACCAGTACATTCATAATAAGTGGAGAACTCTGACACCACGGATGAAATGAGAACCTACTGGAAATGATCGTCACTCCATCTATCTAAACCTGCGAGCATGAAACGCAGCACCCTCAACAAAGGGGCATTAGTACGAACAATGTACTGAATATGTAAGGCAAGTGAAACATAAAGAGGTGCAAGAATGTAAAAAGAGATAAAGAGATAACCTGTAGATCTGAATTCCATTGAGGGCGTATAATATGCATACTTTCGTTTAAAAACATATACATATGTATATAACCCACACTATGGGGAAATTTCATCATCAAGCCGCTCTTTGGGCTATATAACATACCCAACTACAACGGTGTACACATTTAAGTGTCGTACTCGACCGACTATAGCGTGGCTCAGTATCATAAAATATATATATATATATATATATATATATAATGCATGATAGACTGGTGGTTTTTAGTTCATACTATGTGGGCAGGTCTTTTTTAATCCTAACCCTAAAAAAACCAACGAGTCACACACTAAGCATAGCAATTATATCAAATGGTCAATCGAATTTTTATTCAACAACACTAGGTCAGGTTGCTTGGTTCTTTGCCCCTAGTTTTGGTGTAGCAGCTATATTATACCAGTGGAAGCAAGTGGCGCCCCCTATGTAGACCCCAATAATTTTAGTTCATCATGGGTAGGGACACTATTGCTGAGATAATAACTTCTATACGAATGTAATTCTACATCTTTCGGAGTGACGTAAGGTCGGTAGCCTCCGTAATACGTCATTTGGCTATCAACATAAACATGTAACTCATCTAAAAACTAGAGATCAAATGTAACTAGATCAAGTAACTTATTGAACTATGAAGAGCCTGAAGTTTATAGTTGTTAGAATATAGTTTTCTCTTTATGGGGGGATGTTCGTTACGTTAGTACCGTGGGAGTCGTGCCAAAGAAAAGAAAGGGAAAAACTTACATACCTTGTTGGCTTTTTGACAATTCTAGAAATGTAGCTCATCTAGCGTCTCGACCTATAATAACAATAATTTTTCTTGTTAGGCTAAGAAAGTGCTTGGTAAATCATGTATATCAAAATACAAGTCAAATTTAAAATGAATTGAACATCACCTCTCCTATTTCTTCTACTTCCACAAGTACAAAACAACAAGAGCAAAAACAACCACCTCAAACTAACCAATTTTAGCCATCAAACAATTTAATCTCACACGACAATAATGACATCAAATACGATGTATGGTATAATTTCTGTACTTTCTCATTTAGCAACTTAGCCACGATCTAAATTGACTCAAATTCATCTAGAGGAGGAGAATTCTTACCTTATTTGTTAGGAACTCCTCTTCTATCACCTTACTCCACTTTGAAGAAAGTCCGGATTCAATAACACTACAAACGGGACAACCAGATCGAAGTAGTGGGAAAAATCCGTACATTCTTCTTGAGCAAAATTATACTTTTCTTTCCTAAATTTGGATCTCTCGTTGCTGAAAATTATCTCAAATTAACGTACCTTGCTGCTACACTATGTTGAACATATCTATTCTTTAATTTAAATCACAAATCAAGTGAAATAAGAGACATAATTGTAACTTTTTTCCATTTAGACGTGTCCTTCTTAAGCTTCTCCCTTGAGACATTGTGTTTAATGGTGCCACCACCCCTTACGGGTGTAGATTAGTCATTAATGTTGCTTCCACCATGTGACACATGGAATGTTATCCACTCCACCTTTTATTCATATAATCACTTATCCAATACTTCAATTTAATTCTTGTCTTTCACTACAATTTCCCATTTAGCCAACTATACACATAATTAATTTTTTGATCTCAATTCACTTATATACTCCCTCCGTCCCAATTTAAATGATGTAGTTTGATGTGCACATAGTTTAATAAATAATGAAAGATTTTTGAATCTTATGGTCTAAAATAAGTCAAAGATATTTGTGTGGTTATAAATCATCTCATTAAGCGTAAAAGGTAATGTTTAAGGTTAAATTGTTGCCAAATAAAAAATGTGTCATTCTTTTTGGGACTAACTAAAAAGGAAAGTGTGTCATATAAAATGGGACAGAGGAAGTAGTAATCATATTTGACACACTTCATATTCTCCTTATCATGGTCATGCAATATGGTACTAGTTCGTAGCCTCTTGGCACACACAAAAATATTATTCCAATCACTGTCATCCCACTTTCAAGTCTTAAATAATTTCGAGAGAGACTTCGTCTTCTTATATTATGAGCTATTTATTTGCATGCTTGAACAGGAATGAAATTCTATGGGGCTCGGGTCTACCTACACATGTCGAGCGATTCAAACCACAGCCTGAGAGCCCAGGAAAATTACATTTACAAAACTTATACTCGTTGATTCGTTTAACCTCTAACCTTTACGACCTTTACCTATCACTTGTTAAACATATCATAAATACTTATAACCTCAAAGTTAATCTTACTCTTCGAGCTTGCGTCGATTAACTAACGATGAACTTGACACTCGAGGTGTAACATCCTCCCCACTTATGAGCATTCTTCATCAAATGTAGAGGTATACGAGGAGGGTTCGATTCTCACTTGTCGAGAATCCTATGCAAATTTTGATAGATTTTCCCTCTATATTGGGACCTGCATTACAGTCCTACCCTACCTGTCCCGTAGAGCCACACGAGTATCATGTAAATATATATTGGATCTCACAGGGTCATCATATTCAAAGGAATATCTTAAGCCAACATTTGTCTAATACGCTTTGTCCTGCTCACGTCGCTTCTTGCAATGATCCGTCTTGAAGGTTATCCAATCATGGAATAGAAGTTAGCTTAATGTTAACATGACCTGTCAATAAAGATGTGCAATGGGGTCTAGTTGTCAAGAACCTTTGATTGGAAATAGGTAGGGGTACTTGGATTTCTTTTCCTCCTCGGCTTTTCATGCCATGTTTGTGACATTGTTATTCCTCTTTTGTGCTTTATAGGGACCGTATCCTTGTCCTTAAACTATGTACTTGTTAATATAAAGTATCCACCGGAACCTTTGTGATAGGCCTTTCATGATTTGTACATCGTTATACGGACTTGCCTTCTTCCCGAAGCACATCATATCTTTCATCGGCTAAACTCACCCAATCATCAACTTGGGACTCTAGATCTCATCGTCGCATGTATGAATATAACTTCTGATGGCTTTGAGATGTCAACACCTACCTTTGAACACGTTCATCTCTCCTATAGCTTGGTAGACTTCTAAGTAACTACAACTCACCTACTTCGAACCACTAGATAGGATTTCCAAACTGTAGTCCATATGCATCCTCATAAGGTCCCATCTTGAAGGTATTAAGATAGTTTTTATCATACGCAACTCACACTCATAACAAACTTCCAATTGTTCGGTTCGTACGTTCACCATAGCCGTTCGTCCGTTAATAAAAGATTAATCTGCAATATGACCTTGCACATACTATTCTAGGACCCTCATTTGTCACCTTCCAATTCATACTCTAGTCCTATGACATTTATGCCACCCTTGACAAGAATTATGTCCGTCTATTGTTGATAAGATTCATCCTAAAGGTTGTTTCTCATTCCTATAGTAACCACCCATATACTGCCAACGTGCTTCCTTAAAGTTTGAGGACCGTAGGTTCATAAGTCGATACAATTTACCTTAACGATCTCGAGTGTATTAGCGAGATTCTGGTACGTGTCTGTTAATCCAAACCTCAAACGATCCTCATTATCCTCCATATTTTTGTCAAAGATTATGCCAGTCGTATAATTTATCTTAAGTAGGGGTTATACACCCATAATGATAATTTGAGGACTATCTATAGGATTTATATTTCTTGACGTCATGGTACATTTTTTTTTACTCTTATTAATGTATCTCTGCCATGATCTAATGTCGTAGTCCCGCTATATACACAAAACATAATCATCTTGATATCTTGAGACCTTATTCTTTCTCACCTCAAAGGCTTTTACCTCATTCCGTTGATCTTCCTTTTTAAGTCGCAAAACAGGGTAGAATCTTCTTATTGTCGCTCTCTTATTTTTGGTGTTGCAAATGATTTTGTTGTATTCTTAATGACACTCTGCTATCTTTTGAGTCTAGTAATTAGATCCCAATTAGCTAGTTGACATCACTAGGCTAATTCCCTCTTTTCGGGCCCAAGTATGGTAGGCTGGCCATAGATTTGTGTCTGAGGGTGTCAGTTACAACACTAGCTTGCTCGGACGGCATATGATATCAATATTATATTTCTTTAATAAGTTGAATCATCTCCTCTATTCATAATTCCATTTCTTTTTCTTAAAAGTTTACAAAATACTCTCATGACTAATAAGGGTGTCTATATAATCACTAAACAAGTAGTGTTGCCATATCTCATGCGCGAAAACACCTGTTGCTAGCTTCAAATCATGGGTTGGGTATTCCTATCGTGTTTCCTTAGTTGCTTCTAGGTAAAACAACTTCCTTTCCTTATTCGTTTGACAGTTGCAACACGGTTGCATTAACTTAACTTAGTCTCCACATCTACTGGAACCTACTATATATAGAATCCCATATATTACTCTTAATCCCAAACTGACGTTCAGTAGACGTGATAGAAAAGTCACTCGCACGCTTCTGGTTAGATGTATACCCATTCTGCGGATATTGGTATTGCGGGATAATTTGCCTATAAGAATCTAAACAAAGTCACCATGCTTAGAATGGATTTCTCCTCCTTTACCTCTTTGGATAATGCTTCCATCACTTGCATATAGAAGGATTTCCTTGTCCATACTAAGCTTCAAGCTCTTTGTAGGACTCAGATGGATTAAATCACCTATGATCACCTCTATCTGCTTCCACTTCCTTCTTTATTCTAATAGTGTTTCCTTTACAAATAACAATTAGATGCTTACCTGGTATCTTAAGCTCAATGGTCCCTTAGATCCTTTGAAGTGCTTGCACCGAACATTATTTGCCATCGCCTTGTTGTAATACCTTTTGAGAGTTTCATCTACGTCTTGCAAAACTGAATTTGCATATACTTAAATTCCTTATGTGGTTTTGTATGGCCTAATGACTCGTCTATGACCTCTTGTCTTGACACACTTAGGTTCCTCACAAGTCCATTATCGATCGTTCGTGTTAACTAAATTTTATATATATTAGCTGCGAAGAACTCCTCTTGGGTCCATGCCTTCCTGTCTTCGCCTACACCTCCTACTGATCATCTAAGTCTCAAATGCCTGGTTATGCTTACTATTGGTTGGTACCTCTCGTCTAGTATTTATTATCATCTTTCTTCTAACATTCATATTCATGTATCGTTCTAAAGTCGTGACACCTTTTTAGAGTTTGAACTAATACTATCTCATCTACTTCTAACCCTTAACTACAATTCTTCCTGTTGCTCTGCCATTAAGCCAATGCATAATCCCTCTCAATGTTCTACCACTTCATCTTCCCCTTGGGAGAATGGCTAGTATCTCACACTTGAATCTACTCCCGCGGAGCACTTCACTTCTTTTACCAATCCTTTCTGCGCCTGCTACTCATTGCTTACCCTACTATAGTCTTTACTTGTTTGAAACAACTGGATCACTTCATGCATAGGGTGCCACTCATTTGCAACTAGCAACTCAATTTTGATGAACTTTACTCCAACTCATGACGTGTATCTTAGGGTGACCACCATTAGTAACTGGCAAAGGTTGTTGTTCCATCGCATGTCCCTTCGCGACTTAATTGCTCACTGATAGATATCACTATTCCCATTGTCACAAATCTTCCAAAGCCCTAAATCTGCATTCGATTTTTTGCTTAACCAATATTAGTCCATCCTAATACAGAGGGATAATTCATTCTGCTAATAACTCTTATCGGGGTGGCCAGTTTTCTTTTCATAATAAAGGCACAACTTCTGGACTTATACCCCTTTTTATATTCTCGTGCTAGCTTCCTCTTGCCTCCTCTTTCTTCTTGACCATGAGTCTTGTCGCACCGTCACGCTTATCTTATGGCATTCAATTATTCTTATATCTACTCCAACACTTCACTTGCTCTACCCGTTTATACTGACTTCACCATCCTATCTTATTCTGGATGGTCCCAGCGAGATGTTCTTTAACTTTAAGCCTCCACTTCCCCTGACTGGGTTTAACCCTTAGTTGCTTAATGTCTCCTCCGCATCGGGAATACGAGTCACATCAAGTTAAGCATTTACCCATAAACAAAGATTCAAATACTTATACCCCTGTATTTTTTAAACATTTCAACAGTCATATCCGACTAAACCTTCCCTTGATATGCTAAATATATACGTAGCCTAAAATGGATCTACAAACATGTTCATAATATCCTTCAGTAATACCGTCCAGTCCAACAATCGGTCCGATGCTAATGATTATTATGACCTTCACTAGATCCTAAAATTCCACTTCTCCCTAAAGCCACATTTGTGAAGCAAGTCGTAAGCTGAAACGAATGCATGCTAACTATGCTCACATCACTTGCCGACAGCAGACCCACAACACTTGTGTTGCTTTCCCTAAAGTCCAACTACCTTACAACCTTCTGTACTCAGATAACTCATGCCTTCTCCACATTACCTATCTACTTTTCGAACTTCTTGCCTTCCTTCTTAATTGAGCATTACCCCTTTTCCCGCACACTGTTCAGATTTTAATGTTCTAACATCATATTCGCATATCTGGGGTATGCATGATGGAGACCTTATATTCATTTCACCTTAGACATGAGGCAACATCAAGTGCTCATGACCCAACTCCTCTGAAGTTTCAACTTATTCCTTACTAGTTGTCCTCTTTCTAGTCGTAGGTATCGCCGAATTTATGAATCATGAAGAATAGAAATGAATTTATTATAATCAACTCTATTGCATGATCTAAAATAAGAAAAAAAGGTGACAATCCCAAATTCCCCATAGCCTCCTGCTTGTAGGTGTGGCGCGCTACACACCTATAAACAAGACTCTACTAGACACGGCTTGTAGACATTCCTAGGACATATCTGCACTGATATCAAGTTTGTCACACCCCAACCTTGGGGGGTATGGCTACCACCCGGTGCCCTAACGGCTCAAGCAGACCACATCTCAAACATATTCCGGATACACATGTACTTGGGCCAACGAGGCCTCAAAATGGCTTTAATAAGAAAATCCAAACATAATAACCTCTTGGCACACCCCAAATCATGTTCTAGGAGGAGCACGACACTTGGTGCCTAACTGCATGTGACCGAGTGAACCACATAGATTGCTTGTCAATATAGGCATTAAAACATACTAAAGTAATGATTTAAAACATGTAAAACTATATACTGAAAATAGTCTGAAATAATCATAACGGAAATAATCTGAAAATATCATAAGTCCAAATAACTGAAAACTGACATGACATGCTAACTGGACTAGTCTATAAAACCTCTAACAACATGAATATGCAAAATTGTTTACGAGGACAAGGTCATGTCATACCTCTCTACTAATAATGCATAATAACATAAATAAATTGATACTACGAATGAGATGTGGCTCACCAAACAACTGATACCGAAGTAATCCTACTGAGAAAATACATCTCCTAAAACTCAACACATGTACCGTGAAGTGCAGGACCCATGCAAAGGGACGTTAGTACATTTGAATTGTACTGTATGAAAAACAACTGAAAGAAATAAGCAGGCACATGATATGATAGGAGCATGAAACTGAAACTGAAACTAAAACATGAACATGAGTATAACAACATGTATAAAATCTGGAAACTGTATATCTGTATATATATCTATATATCTATGGGAGAGCATTAATGAAACCGACATGAACTACCACGTGTGAACGTAGAGTCTGATCTCTGCCCGATCACCTAAGCCACCACATACATTGCTGGAGTATGAGACATGATCATGAACATGATAGATCCAATAAATAATCTGAAGGTATCGTCTTCTGGCGGAGCAACCCTTATCCTACGTTGGCATACATAGTTTCAGGCTATCTGAGCCTTCTCGGTAATCTGTGCAACTCCCAAAATATGTACTTGAAATAGTTGGATTTAAAGCTCATAAATTTCATGAAATAGCTTGTAAACATAACTTGTAATTTCATAATTTAACATGTGAAGAAATACATAATATAACTTGAATAAATCACGAGAAACATATATGACTTCATGGAACTGAGTGATAATGATCATAACTTATATTTAAGAACTCATGGAAATCAAATCATGGGTTCGTGGATTACAAATAATTTTATGACAATCATAATGACATATCATGAATATAATAAAGGAAAACATGATATATTTATAGTTGAACATGAATACAAGGTTATTATGAACTTGAGCAAAAACCCTAGGTCTGAAGTATTCTTGTTTCATGGATTACACGTGGCGTGAGGAAGAAAAATGATGTCCCCAAGTAGATAGAATTTCTACATACCCCGCTTCCAAACTTGAATTAAAAATCCGGAATTTGAAGAAGAACTCCAAAGATTGCACCTTGAAACCTTGAATTGAGTTTAACTTGAAAATCCTAGGTTTGGAACAATAAATTTTACTTAGGAATTGATTATGCTTGATTAGACTCACATGGAATGGCATGAAAAGGGCTTACCTTGAGTTATGGGATAATGAGAGGAGAGCATGTAATTCTAGGGCTTGAAAGAATAAGAAAATCTGGTTTTTGGATCTAAGTGGCGTATTTATACTTTTTCTAGTCTGAAGGAATTGATGGTTTACATTGACAATCCGTCAATGTTTTAACATTTTGAGTTTGGGTTGTCAATATTTTGACAGTCCATAAATGTTTTGTCAGTCTGTATAATCGTACCATCATGAACTTGCAAATTTCCAAAAAGTTGTGAAATATGAAATTGTGAGATGGTGAGAATCGATGGACCATACAACTTTTGACGGTCCGTAAAATTCTATAATCTGCTGTCAATTTAAAAAATGACATTAGGGGTCTACTTTAATGGGCTGTAGAATTATTTACGGTCCATAGAACCTGACATCAAATTCAACTTGCAGAATTGAAGCTGTTTTTTTCAACTCCAAACTCCCCATTTTGGTTTCCCAAACTCCTAAATCATAAACATGACTTAGGTGAGAGGTACGAGGTGTTACAATATCCCCCTTGGGATCATTCATCCTCAAATTATGGGTCATGTTTAAGAATAGAGCTGGACATAGCATGAGTACATGAGCTGAAATAACAAGACATGAAACATGGAACTGAATGACATGATTAGCCAGAAACATGAACGTGAGACATGAGTATTGAATGCATGAACATGAAATATGAGACATAGATATGCAAGGACATGACATAAATACTTAAGGTATTTACCTTGATCATTTTCTGCTTCCTCCACAAATAATCCGATATATTTGGGACTGAGCTTTTCTTTCTTTCCAAACCTCATGACACCTTTCATAGGTGAAACATTTAGAAACATCCAATCATTAACTTGAAACTCCAAATCTCTATGCCTCACATCTAAATAAGATTTCTGGAGACTTTGAGCTGTTTTCAAACGCTCCTGAATTAACTTGACTTTCTCTAAAGCTTGATAGACCCAGTTCGGTCCTAACAAATATACTTCACCAACTTTGAACCAATTGATTGGTGATCTACACCTTCGCCCATAAAGACCCTCGAACGGTGCAATTTGGATACTAGCATGGTAACTGTTATTGTATGAAAATTCAATCAGAGGAAAATGATCATCCCAATTACCATTAAAATCGAGAACACATGCCCTCAACATATTCTCAAAAGTTTGAATAGTCCATTTTGCTTGGCCATCTATCTGAGAATGAAAAGTTGTGCTGAGATTTACCTTACTACCCAATCCATTCTGAAATAGCCTCCAAAAGTGTGCTATGAACGGGGAACCACGATCTAAAATGATAGACACTGGAGTCCCATGAAGTCTGACAATTTCTCAGATATACAACTTAGCATAATCATTTGCTGAATTTATAATCTTAACTGGCAAAAAGAGGGATGATTTAGTAAGTCGGTCCACAATCACCCAAATCGAATTATGACTTTGGGCTGAGCGAGGTAAACCTGTTATGAAGTCCATATTTATCATCTCCCATTTCCGAACAGGAATATCAATATTCTGAGCCAACCCACCAGGCCTCTGGTGTTCGGCTTTCACTTGCTGATAGTTCGGACACTTGGCTACAAAATCTGCCATATTCCTCTTCATATCGTTCCACCAATAAATCTCCTTAAGATCATGATACATCTTGGTGGAACTTGGGTAAATAGAATACCTGGAATTATGCATTTCTGCCATAATTTACTCTCCGAGTCCGTCTACATCTAGAACACATAACATGTCTTGGTCTCTTAAAGTACAATCATCTCCCCCTTATTCAAAAGTCATAGTATTATGCTTGTGAATCCATTATTTCAGCTGCGACAAATAGGGATTACTAGATTGTTTGTCCTTCACCTCGGCTACTAAGGAGGATTCAGACTTTTCTGGACAACGCCACCACCATCTTCGAAGTCCATGAGTCAGACTCCTAGACTGGCTAGTCGATGAATCTCATTCAATGTGATTTTATTTTCTTCAACAACATGAGCTAAAATCCCCATGGGTCTCCGACTAAGAGCATCGGCTACCACATTCGCTTTCCCTGGATGGTAAAGAACTCCCGTTGCTTGAAAATTTACTGAAGGCTCTTGTGATCTATGAAGATGTCAACGTGAACTCCATACAAATAATGACGCCATATCTTGAGTGCAAAAATCACTGTTGCCAATTATCAGTCATGAGTCAGATAATTCTTTTCATGAGTTTTAAGATGTCTGGATGCATAAGCTATAACCTTTCCATGCTGCATTAAAACACACCCAAGACCAATTTCTGAAGCATCACAATATACTAAGAACCCATCGGTTCTCTCTAGCAATGTTAACACTAAAGCAAAAGTCAATTTCAATTCCTTGAAACTATGCTCATAGGCATCTGACCATTGAAATTTGACCTTCTTCTGAGTCAATTGAGTCAATTGAGATGAGATGGAAGAAAAAGCTTGTACAAAGCGCCTGTAATAGCCTTCTAGACCAAAGAAACTCTGAATATCTAAAGTACAGGTGAATTTGGGCTAATTCTTAACAACATATGTTTTCTGAGAATCAACCTGGACACTTTTGCCTAAAATCACATGGTAATGCAGTGATAGACTTTAACTGGACAATCCTTTTAAACACCCAGACTATAACTGACTCACCGACTGGAGTGGATACCTCAAAGAATTTATGCAATTTTTTTTTGTTTTATCCCAAATTTCTTAGCAACAAATGGGGTTACATATGCCAGAGTGGATCCAAGATCCATACGGGCATACACGTTGAAAGTGAAAATGGTTAATATATTTGTGACCACATCTGTGTGGGCCTTTGTGTCCTGATGACCTAATAGTTCATACAAGCGGTTTGGGCCTCTACATGCGTTACCGGACTTAGCTTGACCACTCCCTGATTGGGCCTAAAAATTTTGAGAAACTGTTGAATTTGTGGACTGAGCCACATTACCTCATGTATCCTGCCATGCTGATGGGCAGTCTAGCTGAAAGTGACCTCGCTAGCCACACCCAAAATAGACATCCATACCCAGGAGACACTCATCGGGTGCCTCTTACCACAATTAGCACAAATTGGGTTACTAAAGGAATTTTGACCCACACTGTCCTATGATTGGGAGCTTAATTCTATAAAGTTCTGCTTTATGTTATAATTCCTGAACTTTGGAGCTGGGGCACTAGATGATGATGGAGCAGGTCATGATGACCTATTTTTGAAGAACTTCCTGCCTCTACCTCCCCCATGACGAAAGTGACCTGAAGACTTGGCTCTCTTATTGAACTCTCTGTCCTTATCTTTCTACAAGGCTTCCTCTTCCTTTAACCTACTCTTATTTCCTTGTATGAAATAAACCATCTTTGTAATAGACATCTCTCTGTTCTAAGCTGTGATATTAGTTGCATCGTACAAATGGGGATCAAGACCATACACAAAATGCGTAACTCTGGCTCTCATGTCTGGGACCATATGTGGAGCATACTTTTCCAAAGAGACAAACTGAAAATAGTACTCATGCACAGTCTTGCCATTCTGCTTAAGATTTTCAAATTCTATAGCCTTTGCCTCCCTAACCTCAATTGGCAAAAAATGCTCAATAAAAACATCAGCAAACTCATCCCAAGTTTCTGGGGATGCATCTTCCCCGCGAGACTACTCCCATGACTCATACTAGATATTGACAACATCCTGCAACTGTTAAACTCCAAACTCTATTGCCTCTACCTCATTAGCATGCATAATATGGAATATTTTCTGAATCCCATCAATGTAATTCTGTGGATCTTCCTTCTTACAAGACCATGTGAACATTGGAGGGTCCATACGTAGAAACTCACGAGTCCTGAAGCTGGATGACTCTCCATTAGTTCCCGTACTTGGAGTAATTCCCTGACGTTGGTCTTGAGAATTGACAAGTTGGGTGAGCAGCTAAATAAATCCCCTAACATCAGAGTCAGTAGAACTGGGATCTCTGCAAGCCCTGTTGTATCGGGTGTGGGTGTTCTACCCAAATCGGCTCCCTCAGCCTGATCATCTTGCTCATGAGTATCACTAGCATCAACTCTCTTGCTTGTGGTTGTTTTCCTTCTTGGAGGCATTTTCTGAAATACGTAATACGCATGAGTTAGAAGGATGTCCTGAAGGTCTAACTCTAACTACACGATCTAGAGTATGAAAGAAGTGAGATAATTCTGGATGTCTTAGTGGTAAACTATTCACATGTGTGGGGCCCTCACACACAAAAAAAGTGACCCTACTGGACACGGTTTTATAAAATCCCTAAGACACTTGAACCTAGCGCTCTGATACCAAGCTTTGTCACTCCCCGAACCATGGCTTGGGTTAAACACGACATTCAGTGCTTGACTGCATGTGATCGAGTGAACCACATGTCTGCTTGTCAACATGGGCATCAAAACATACTAAAGTAATAATGTTAAAACATATAAAATTGTATACTGAAAATAGTCTAAAATAATCATGACGGAAATAATCTAAAAATATCATAAGTCTGAATAACTAAAAACTGACATGACATGCTAACTTGACTAGTCAATGAAACCTTTGAAAACATAAGTCTGCAAAACTATTTACCAGGACAAGGCCTTGACATACCTCTACTAATCATAACATAAATAAACTAACACACCGAATGAGATGGGGCACACCAAAAAACTGATACTGAAGAAATCCTACTGAGTAGATCTATCTCCCTAAAATTCAGCACCTGCACCGTGATGTGTAGGCCCCATGCAAAGGGACGTTAGTACATTTTAATTGTATTATATGTAAACCAACTGAAGGATATAAGCAGCCACATGATATGATAGGAACATGAAACGGAAACTCAAACATGAACATGTGTATAATAACATGTATAAAATTTGAAAATTGTATATCTGTATATATATATATGTATATCTGTGGGAGAGCATTAACAAAACCAACATGAACTACCACTCGTGAATTTAGAGTCTGATCTCTACCCGATCATCTAAGCCATCTCGTACTTTGCCGGAGTACGATACATGAACACGAACATGATGGATCTAATAAATAATCTGAAGGTATGTCCGCTGGCAGAGCGACCCTTATCCTACGTGGACTTACGTATTTTTAGGCTATATGAGCCTTCTCGGTAGTCTGTGCAACCCCCAAAACATGTACTTGAATGTAGTTGGCTTGAAAGCCCATGAATTTTATGAAATATCTTCTAAACATAACTTGTAATTCATAATTTAACATGTGAAGAAATACATAATATAACTTGTATAAATCATGAGAAACATATATGACTTCATGAAACTGAGTGATAATGATCATAACTTATATTTAAGAACTCATGTTAATCAAAGCATGGGTTCATGGATTACAGACAAGTTATTGACAATCACAATGAAATATCATGAATTTAATAAAGGACAACATGATATATTTATAGTTGAACATGAATATAAGATTATTATGAACTTGAGCAAAAACCCTAGGTGTGAAGTATTCTTGTTTCATGGATTACACATGGCGTGGGGAAGAAAAATGATGTCCGCACATGGATAGAAGCTCTACATTCTCTCACTTGCTTCTAAACTTGAATTAAAAATCCGGACTTTAAACAAGAACTCCAAAGATTGCACATTGAAACCTTGAATTGGGTTTAACTTGAAAACCCTAGGTTTGAAATAATGAATTTTACTTAGGAATTGATTATGTTTGATTAGAATAATGTGGAATGGAACGAAAGGGCTTACCTTCAGTTATAGGGATGATGGGAGGAGAGCACGTCGTTCTAGGACTTGAAGGAATAAGAAAATCTGATTTTGTGTCTAAGTGGCGTATTTATACTTTTTCCAGCCGGAAGGAATTGATGGTTTACATTGATAGTCCTTCAATGTTTTGACAGTCTGAGTCTGGGCCGTCAATATTTTGACAGTCCGTAAATATTTTGATGGTCAGTATAATCGGATCATCATGAACTTGCAAATTATCAGAGAGTTATGAAATTTAGAATTCTGAGATGGTGGGAATCGACGTACCGTACAACTTTTGACGGTCCGTAAAAGTCTACAATCTGGTGTCAATTTAAAAAATGACATTGACGATCCTCTTTGATATGCCATAGAATTATTTACGGTCCATAGAACCTGGCGTCAAATTCAACCTGCCGAACTGAAACTGGTTTTTCAACTCCAAACTCCCCATTTTGGTTTCCCAAACTCCTGAATCATAAACATGGCTTAGTTTAGAGGTATGAGGTGTTACACCTGTAGAAGCAGAAAATCCCAAACATATATAGATAAAAGGCCGACAAGACCACCATACATATCAACTAACTAACAAGAAGGCCGCCATGACCATACATGACATGTATATACAAGATGACTGTCTACAAGCCTCTAAGGAGTACATAAACATCATAAGGTTGGGATAGGGCACAACCGTAACCATAATATATATATAGTCATACCGACTCAAACTAGCACATCTGGAACAAAATGGAGAGCTCTGATACCACGACTGAGCTAAGAACCTAGTGGAAATGATCGTCACTCTGTTTATCTAAACATGCGGGCATGAAATGCAGCGCCCCTAATAAAGAGGCGTCACGTACGAACAATGTACTGTATATGTAAGGCAAGTGAAACTTAAAGAGATGCAATAATGTAAAAAGAGATAAATAGATAATATGTAGCTCTGAATGCCACTGAGGGCGTATGATATGCATGCTTTCATTTAAAAATGTATGTATATGTATATAAGCCACACTATGGGGAAATGTCATCATCAAGTCACTCTCTGGGGCTATATAATGTACCCAACTGCAGTGGTGTGCATATATAAGTGCCGTACCAGCCGACTATACGCTACTTGATGTCATAAAATACATACATACATACATACATACATACATACATACATACATACATACATACATACATACATACATACATACATACATACATACATACATACATACATACATACATACATACATACATACATACATACATACATACATACATACATACATATATATATATATATATATATATATATATATATGTATGTATGTATATATATATTATGTATATATATATATATATAATGCATGATAGACTCGTGGAATAGCATTCTAAAGCTTTCAGAGTGACGTAAGGTCAGTAGCCACCGAAGTACGTTATGTATCTATCAACATCAACATGTAACTTATCTAAAAACTAGAGATCAAATGTAACTGGATCAAGTAACCCTATTGAAATATGAAGAGCCTAAAGTTTATAGTTGTTAGAATAGAGTTTTCTCTTTATGGGGAAGTTCGTTACGTTAGTACAGTTGGATTCGTGCCAAAGAAAAGAAAGGAAAAACCTTACCTACCTTGTTGGCTTTTTGACAATTTTAGCAACATAGCTCGTCTAGTGCCTCGACCTATAATAAGGATAACGTTTCTTGTTAGGCTAAGGAAGTGCTTGGTATATCATGTATATCAAAAGACAAGCCAATTTTATAATGAATCGGACAATACCTCCCATGTTTCTTCTATTTCCACAAGTACAAAACAACAAGAGCAACAACAACCACCTTAAATTAACAAATTTCAGCCATCAAATAATTTAGAATAGCTTCCAAACAGCTCACACGACAATAATGACATTAAATACGATTTACGGTATAATTTTCGTACTTTCTCATTTAGCAACTTAGCCATGATCTAAATTGACTCAAATTCATCTAGAGGAGGAGAATTCTTACCTTATTTGTCAGGAACTCCTCTTCTTTCACCTTACTCTACTTCAAATAAAGCCCGGATTCAACAACACTACAAACGGGACAACAAGATCGAAGTAGTGGGTAAAATCCGTACATTCTTCTAGAGAAAAATTATACTTTGCTTTTCTAAAAATTGGATATCTCGTTACTGAAAATCATCTCAAATTAACGTGCCTTGCTGCTACACTATGATGCATCTATCTACTATGCTGCACCTATCTATTCTTCAATTTAAATTTCAAATCAATGGAAATAAGAGGCATAATTGTAACATTTTTTCATTTAGACATTTCCTTCTTAAGCTTCTCCCTTCAGACATTGTGTTTAATGGTGCCACCCCCCCTTATGGGTGTAGATTAGTCACTAATGTTGTTGCCACCATGTGACACATGAAATGTTATCCACTACACCATTTATTAATATCATCACTTATCTAATAATTCCATTTAATAATTGTCTTTTACTACAATTTCTAATTTATCCAGCTATACACATAATATTTTTTTATCTCAATTCACTTATATAGTAATCATATTTAACACATTTCATATACTCCTTATCATGATCATGCAATATGGTACTAGTCCGTAGTCTCTTTTGACACACACAAAAATATTACTGAAACCACCGTCATCTTACTTTCAAGTCTTAAATAATTTCGGGACTTCGTCTTCTTATACAACGAACTCTTTACTTGCATGCTTGAACATGACCGAAATTCTCCGTGGCTCGGGTCTACCTATACACGTTGAGTGATTCAAATTATAGTCCGAGAGTCCGAAAAAATTACATTGATGAAACTTATACTCTTTGATTCGTTTAATCTCTAATCTTCACGATCTTACCTATCGCTTGTTAAACATAGCATAAATATTTATAACCTCAAAGATAAGCTTACTCTTCAAGCTTGCGTCGATTAACTAATGACAAACTTGACACTCGAGGTGTAACAAAAAGTGCGAAAGATCAAATGAAAAGTTGCTTCATACTTTTTTTAGTTAAACTCAAAATGAACAAATCTAAAAATAGAAAGCAAAGTGGCAGCCTCTATTTCTACAAGTAAAGGTAAACGAAATGAAAATAAAAAGTTAAAGAATACTCCACCCTCCTTTACACGTGTAAATCTATAGGCTACTCTGTTAATACTCATCACCACATCATGCCATATTACACCCTTTAGTGTATATAATTACATGCACATGTTCCCATTATTATCTAACCCGTGTAGGCCATGTTCACATAATAATTATTCAACAACTTGAATTAATTTTTATCTTAATTTACTTAAATATTATACAAAATATATTTTATCAAATTTTAATTTTTCTAACTTTATATCAAGAGTACAAATTTTGGTATAATTCTCAAAACGGTAAAAATATAACTTTCTTTTCTTATGAGAAAATAATTTCTATCGTTATAGTAAAGAAAATCTCATTTATGAGCTTACGATGATTAACATACGATGAAACTTAACGTATAGAAATACGGGATGTAACAATCCGCTTAGCAATTGTCATAGGTACAAAAGTTTGTCAAATTTAACTTTAAGTTGGAGATCAACTTGGAGGGGGCTTACTAGTCTAGGGAGATTAGTGAGATAGAAAGTAGAATTTAGTTCATAGGTTACATAGTTTGTAACTTGAATTTGCAGACGCTCACGTGGTAGTGGAGTTTGGGATAAATCCTATAGAGGTGTAGGTCGTGGTTTTTTCTGTCATTTGTGAGTCAGGTTGTTTCCACGTAAAGATGTTGTGTCGCTGATTTTATGTTCATTATTACTCAACAAACGCGAGTAGAAAACATGTAGAGTAACCTGGTCTATCCTATAGGCGAAAATTAAGTATCACGTAGGATAGATATTTAGTCGTGCAAAATAAGAAGACTCTTTCGGGCGTCTAGTATTAGGCTTTTTCTACTTAATTAATGACTTTATTTTACTTGATTTCATTCGTTATTCTTATAGTATTAAATATCTCTTTTCTTGAAATTGTTTTTTATTAGATATGGGGTAGGGGAAGGGGAAATAGGAAGGATTACAAGGTATGGAATCGAAGGTGAGAGTTCAGGTACCCAACTAACTGAGCTACTAAGATTCCCCATATTATTAATTATCTCATTCTTGTTACTGAGTTAAATCAATCCACGTAACATTTAAATCACTAAACAAATTCAACTATACCTTTTTAAGGGTAAACAGTTTAACGCACGCCATGGGGCTATGGATAATTGTGGTATTGATTTGTTACTTTAGTGTTCCACTAATTGCTTCTAAGTTTGTGAAATCGGGTGAAAATTCAAGAATATGGCAGGACTGGAAACCACACCTATGTCAATAACAATGAGTTCCGTATGCTTTTACTTATTTCCGTAAAGACTTAATTGGTTGGAGCTGATCATCTTCCAGTAATGGATGGCTTCTTTTCAGCCAAGAAAAAGAAAACTTTGTACAATGTCATGTAGTATTAATTAAACACGCACATGCACACACCCACTCTATAGTCTCTGTAAGTTTAAGTAGGATAAATTTTCCAATATTAACCAAAAAAAATCTTTCCAATAACATTATATGTTCTGATACTCGCATATCTGTGCTAGTAAAGAGCAGCTTCTTGAGTTTGACCAAAACAGTTGTCTTTAAATGTTTGACCATCCACAAATGGTTCAAATCGAATATTGAAGTAAGCGTGGAGTAACAATAACAGTTTTGGAGCCGCGTCATCTTTATTATCATGTCCTTTTCTTATCTATGTCAATAGCCTTCTTTTAAACAATTATGTCATTTTCTTATCCTCATTAAATTGATATCGTCAACAACCACAAAAAAAAAAAAAAAAAAAAGATGAGCCAGAAATTAATAGTAAAATCATTACTTTATTTTTTCTTTAAATTCCGACAATACATTTGTTAATTGGTTCTGTTGTTCTTTTATTTATTTAAAGTTGAACAAAGTAACTAACTGCTTTGGTCACACATACGGCCATCATAAAAAAAACATAAAAAAGAACTTATATCTGGATCGAAAAAGGACTCCTTATTCCTTAGAGGATAGAAAGTATGCAAGGAAAGTATAAGTTGGGTAATTAT
The DNA here is from genome assembly GCA_034509755.1 of Anisodus tanguticus. Taxonomy (NCBI): domain Eukaryota; kingdom Viridiplantae; phylum Streptophyta; class Magnoliopsida; order Solanales; family Solanaceae; genus Anisodus; species Anisodus tanguticus. The sequence goes on along the minus strand of CM067552.1, from coordinate 24,546,506 downwards.
TGATTGAGAAATGGCAAAACAAGATATATTTGGCATGAAAAATGGCTACACTCAACTAAAGATCTTAGACCCTAAATTATTGGCCTTAATTTAAAAAATTAATGGATCCTCCAAAACATATTCCCTTTGATATTTCCAAAGGACAGACACTAAGCTCTCGCTATAGACGGAGTTTGAGAAAGGACCGGACCACAAGTTTCTAATTGTTGTAAAACATATTTCAAACATATCCCTACAATTTGATGATGATATATAGGGGAGACGCTTCTACTGGGAACACTCCAAAACTGGCTCCTTTTCCTCAAAAAACAACTTACAATTGCCTGATCAAAATACAAGGAAGATCACAAGATAGATTTTAAATATAAGCACTTCCAATGAAATGAGGTTTTTTTATCTGGCTACTTGGTCACAGAAGACTACGGCCACGCTTAATGAACTCAAAGACAGAAATATAACACTAGCCGCCACACATGCAAAACGGTACAAAATTATCCACACTTTATGTTAGCATCAAATCAAGTAATTTAATCTTAACCGTTAACGATTAAATTGAGAACACATCACTTAATTATAGAAATTGAGACACTATAATAGAGGATTTTCCCACCTACATTCAATGAGAAATTTATGCTACAAAATTTGATTTTTCCATCTCATTATCACTAAACCAGCTAATAGGAAAACACATGGTGAAAAATAATTTCCTACTGAAACGCTGAGAAACTTCCTTATTTTTTTGTGTGAAAATACTATTATTTAGGGTTTTTTCACCGACATTCAGTGAAAAATAGCCAAAAAAAAATTGTGTATTGTGTAAGACATATAACTTGTATTCATTTAGTGTAAATACCTGCGATTAATTCTTGGACGATGTTGAGCACATTTTCCTCAAAAGCAACGTCGCAAAATTGGCCCTAATTAACTTACTGAACGTTTTCCTATCAAACCGGAGGTTTTTGGGGAGGGGACGGGGGGGGGGGGGGGGAGGACATTACTTGTCTAGGATTCCCACATCCAAACCAAAGACAGTACAGTAACAAATAACTTCACAAACTTTAAGATACTCCATATGCCTAGGGATTAAAGATTGCTGGGGAGCAAAAGCTCTTACGTCTTGAAATCAACATTCAGTCAAATGAAGTCATCAATATTTGGTACCAACTAGCATACTATAAATTTGAACGAAAAAAAAGTAACTGCTTTCAAGTTTTAGATTTGGCCACATCACCACAAACTCTAAAGAAGACTAGTATGATAAAACAATGAAGACTTTGTCTTTACAAAATTAGAGGTGACCCACGAAGTCTCATTATTAAAAAGAATAATTCAGAATTTATTGTCTGACTTTGAGAAACAACACAGCATTGCGTAGGTTACCCCACCAAACACCCCGCGCATGTTTATAAGATTTGAAAATTGTCTTTATCAAATGCAATTGAACATTCCTTATATATTCTTATTCCTCATTCTCATGTTTCCCATACTATCTTTGCATTTGTCTTTAGCCTTCTCCAAAAGGCTTTTTTACTTTTAAAAAAAAGTCAAATAATCATTCTCAGATCAATGTCCTTTCCAAGTCCTAGTTTCAGCTCTGGAATCCACAAAAATCATCAACACTACTTCTACCAAACTGACTTCTTTGATCATCAGCTTCTTCCAACTACTTCTCTTTCTCACAACAGGCGCAAGGAGTTGATTCTGCAAATTCTGTAGCCCATTATAATATCAAAAAATAAAGTAATATTATTCCTGATTCAAAACATTAGCAAGTCATGGAGAAGAAAATATTGTTCGGCAAATATGAAACTGGGAAACAGTTAGGCAAAGGAACGTTTGCCAAAGTTTTCCATGCAACAAACCTTGCCACAGGCAAAAACGTGGCGATCAAAGTGATCAAGAAAGAGATAGTGAAATCTCAAGAAATGATGGAGCAAATCAAGAGGGAAATCTCCGTTATGCGCCTCGTTCACCACCCTAACATCGTCGAGCTCAAAGAAGTCATGGCAACAAAAACCAAGATCTTCATTGTCATGGAATACGTAAAAGGTGGCGAACTCTTTGCCAAAGTAGCCAAAGGGAGGCTCATAGAAGACGTGGCTCGAAAATATTTTCAGCAGTTGATTAGTGCTGTTGAATTTTGTCACAGTTGTGGAGTTTCTCATCGTGATCTCAAGCCAGAAAATCTCCTTCTTGATGAGAATGAGAATTTGAAGGTGACCGATTTCGGCCTATCGGCTTTACCGGAGCAATTGCTCAACGATGGCCTTCTTTACACTCAGTGTGGAACTCCAGCCTATATTGCACCTGAGATAATAAGAAATAAAGGATATAATGGTGGCAAGGTTGATATTTGGTCATGTGGAGTCATATTATATGTTCTACTAACAGGGTGTTTACCTTTTCAAGATGCTAACCTTGTGAATCTATATAGAAAGATTTTCAAAGCTGAATATAGGTTTCCCCCATGGTTATCTACAGAAGCAAAACGTTTAATATCTAGAATATTAGTTCCTAACCCACAAAAAAGGATTAGTATAACTGGAATAATGAAAGACCCTTGGTTTAGGAAAGGTTTTAAAATGTCAAATGGGATTTCATCAATTGATCATGAACATGATACATTTTCCATGTTAGATAAGTTTGGAAGAGATGAATATTTAAAGCATGGAGGGATGATCAAATCACCATCTTCCCCAGCCTTATTGAATGCTTTTGAATTGATCTCATCAATGTCTGCTGGCGCCAATTTATCGAGCTTGTTTGAGAACAAGAAGAAGACGGAGTCCATTTTTACATCGAGGTGTTCAGCCACAATCATCATGGCCAAAATTCAATTGTTGGCCAATAAATTGAATTTTAAGGTTGTAAGAGTCAATGGGTCAACCTTGAGGCTGCAAGGTCCCTCAAATGGCCGGAAAGCGCGGTTATTGGTGACCATCGAGGTGTTCAAGGTGGCTCCAGAAGTGGCTGTGGTTAAGTTCTCAAAAATCTCAGGTGACTCACAAGAGTACACCAAATTTTTTGAGGAGGAGGTAAGGCCAAACTTAAAGGACATTGTTTTGACATGGCATGTTGAGGAAGTGTTAAGTGGTTGTGACAAGGAAGAGTGCAAAATACCCATGAAGTGTGCTAGTAGCAAGGATTTGAGCCAAAGTAAGTTAGAAGAAATTGACATAACTGCAAATTTATCATCCAGCGTGTGAAAAGAACATTGTTTATATAACTCATAAACAATTGCATTTGGTTTGTATGTCATCTAAATATTGTATTATGTGGCAATAGGAAATGGATAATAGATATCTTTTCATAGTGCTATTTCCCCTTCATACATTTTATTTCCTTTCATTTGTTTGGTTTTGAATGAAATTTGAACTGCAATATTGTTTGTGGTTTTTGAATGAGAGGTACAAAGAGAGGTAGGTTTTTAACTTGTTTGTGATCAATCTCTATGTCTCTCTCTCTTGTTCTTAATATCAATGCTACCGTGGAATAAAAGTGACCACAAATGTTTAACTTAATATCAACATATTAATAAGACAAATGTTTTAACTTCAAACAACTTATGTTTTATGTTCGAACTTGTTAATTTTCAAAATCAAAGCTTGAACTTTTAATTTTAAGTGCGGTATAATAGTCATACCATTTTCTTGAGTGGTTCAACATCCATATGGTTATTTCTTCCTAAAATCATGAGCTAAATAGAGAATTTATGCATGTCTTGTGGCATTTTCATTTTTTGAGAGATGTTTTGTTATCGGTTGTCGAACCACTATTATTGAATTACCCTCCAGTCGATCGAATACGCTGAAGAAAGGCAGGAGAGAATTTACCTCTCACTCTTGGGATTTTCTTTTTCGAGTGCCACACACATAGCAAGAAACAACCATTTTCAAGTATTCTAATAAGTGATATTTTTATCATGCTTACTAGAATATTCGAACCTCGACAAATGACACTTTGATCTTATTATAGCTAAAGAAGCGCTACATACGAAACTTCCTTTTTTCCAATAAAACAAAATTACAATGATGAAACTTCTCTATAACGGCAACCTCATATAACAACATCTCTCTATAATAGCAAAGTTTTTTCGAATTGATTTTTTATGTTATATTTTACCTCTCTATAACAATTTCTTTTTTTACCTATAACAACAATAACTATCTTTATAACAGTACGCTCTTTGTAAAATTACCCCTCTATCTTCTTTTTCTAACGACCCAATTTGTCAAGTCGTGATGGCACTAACTCCAAGGACCAGTAAGCCGACCACAACCATTTTAACAATTTAATTTAGAGAAATAATATGTGGAAAATAGTTAAAGAAAATCAATTTAAGTCTTAATAAGATATCATAATATAAATAGTATGAAAATACCCCAAGACTGGTGTCACTAGTAAAAGAACTAACTAGAAGGAATACAAGTTTGGAAATACATCCCGAAAATACATAAGCTTTCTGAACATGAAAAGACAGAAATAAAAGATAGGGGGAAGGATCAGATGCCACGGATCACATAGATGGCTCACCCCGAATTGTCCGAAAAGGCCTCCTCAACGGCCGACAGTGTCTCGAGCTCTGCTCGTGCTAGGTGTAGAGTCTGCACACAAAAGAGTGCAGCAATTGTAGCGTGAGTACAAAAAATAACAGGTACTCAGCAGCATCATCGATCGACCCTAGATAAAATGAAGAAGAGGGATGGCCGTATGAATACTACTTCTACACTAAACCGCTATTAGTTCGACATATCAATAAAGTCAATTTATCCAGTATTCAAGCCTAAGTGTGAGACACTTCTAACTAATCAGATTTATCTCAAGTAGTCAAGTAGCATAATAAAGTGGGCAAATACAAAACTTAGACAAGTAAAGCAACACGAAATAATAAAATGAATGATCATATGCAAATGCAAGGCCTTTTCAAATGCAAGGCCTTTTCATCACCGGTATACAGACGTTCAAACATTAATGAATCGTGACCCCATGAGGGACTCGAAAGGTCATATACAACCAAGAATAATTCCCCTTCAGGTTTCTTAGCCATTACTAGCCCCACAATAACTGTCTCTAGCCACTTGGGCTCATAATCAACACATCACTTTGTCCGGAACCAGTTCTCATTGGACCCACATATGTATCCTTAAATATATAATGCATGAGATACTGTATGAAGTATGAATATGATATGCACAACAACAAGAAGTTGAGATATGCAATAAAGACTCAATCTTTCATCAACAAAATCCATAAGATCCGATCTTTAATCAATTTCACAGTAAAGTTACCATTTTTAGCTTTTTTTCACCTTTTAATGAGTATTTAAGAGTAATGACTAGAACAATATCGAATAAAATAAGCATATACACATAAAGACTGAAAGTACATGTATCAGCTAGTGCCTAAAGCATGACAGTCACTACACAATTGAAATGACGCAAGTACCCATAACATGTCATCGATACCCAATACAAGTGCTCGTCACCTCACAAGTATTGGGACCTCCTAATTATCCCCATTACACCCTCTTACTTAGTTTATTTGACCAACCACGATGCTTTAAATTAGATATATGATCTCAACTTGTGTAACATCCCGTAATTTCAGGTGATGGTTTGAGCATTTGGACGTATACAAGTTGACCCGAGCCTCGGATAATTTATGCCATGTTTATGTATGCTAATAAAAAGATTAGTAAATAAAAGGATAAAACTCTGAAATAATTTTGTATGTAACACGTGTGGCAATGGGGATTAATAAATTTGGTGTGTGCCTAAAGAGGTTATGGACTAGTGTCATATCACAAATTATGACATTGAGTTTATGAAGGTCTTATAAGTTATTAAGATTTAAGCGAATTTGGATCACGAAATTAATTATGTATCTGATTAATTAATTATAGTGAGAGGCAAGTCACTTAGTTGAGGAGCAATATGGCATGTTAAAGGGTATGTGGCATCGGTTGGGAATGCTCCACCGCCAATATTGGCTAAGTGGAGGACATGATGATTAGGGATCATTTCATTTTCACGTTGGGAGTTTATATTTTAGATTTGGGAATCCTTTGAATCATTCTAATTCTTTAACATTTCATCTTAGTAGAACATTTAGTTCTTTGGAGAAGTAATACCAAAGTATAACGTGACGAACAACAATTTGGTATTTTGCTGCTTTCTGTGTAGATCATTCCTGTTGAACCTTTTCACTTATCATTACTCCCTAAATATTTTTGATTCAATGGCTAAGAATCTCAAGTATTTAATCCTTAGAAGAATATGCTTTTCCATTAATTAGAGGCCAATGAGTGATACAAGTTACTACCCCAACAAATACCAGACATGAGGTATGTTAAGGAAAATTATTTATTTCTTTTGGCATATTCCATGTAACAAAATATAACCGTGATATTGTTCCATAAATTATTCTACTCCTAGTAGTTAGGAATATTCATGCTATTGATTCCTATGTTAAAAGCATGTCTAAATATGTTCCTAAGTCCTCATTGAGGCATACGGAAAAAATGTTGATATTCACAGTGTTAGCCGAAGGTACAAGGATATTATGTCATTCAGGATGTTTTATTGTCATTCATGTATTATATTCATATATTACCCTGGACCCACATGTGCTACGTACAGTACTATATGGTAAATATTATATATATGAAGGGGATATGGGGAAAGAGAAAGACGTTATATACACACACCATCTGCGACTAGTACAGACAATCACGAAAGAGTCCGAAGAGGCCAGTATGATGTGATGCCCTTATGTGGCCGATATAACCTGACGCCCATAGAGGCGGTTATGGGAAATAAGAGGCCCTTGTGTGGCTAATATATATGTATGTCGCATTTGCATCATGCATACATTCATTAATCATTATATGGTATGATGTCCACAGAGGCTATTATGGTAAGGAAGATGCCCGATGAGGCTGATGTATATGTATACTGCATTGTGCATAACATTCAGGCATATGTATTAGGGCCCTCAGAGGTATTTACTACTGGTCGACTGTTTCAGTTTCAGTATTTGTTAAATCTCTGTTATGCTATTATTTATTCTTGATATACTCAGTACATCAGTCGTACTAACGTCCCTTTTATCGGAAGACACTGCGTTTCATGCCCGTAGGTTCACGTAGGCAAGGAGACGATCCACGTTAGTAGGTTGCAGATTCATCAGATTTTGGAGCACTCCCCTTGTTTTGGAGTGTCGGTCTATCTTGGTACGGTACTTTTTGCTTGTATATATGGGCATGGAGGGGCCCTGTCCTGACCTTTTGATGTCGTATACTCTTTAGAGGCTTGTAGACAGGTGTCCTGTATGCAGTAGTCTTGAATGGCCTTGTCGGCCTTGGTATGAGGATGTATATATATATAAGTTGGTTACTTGATTTTACATATTCTTTTTCGGCTTAATCCGTATTTAATTATGACTAGGTGTTGACGGTAGGATTGGTGGTACTCGGTGGATGGGGTCCGGGTGCCCGTCACGGCCCTCTGGTTTGGGTTGTGACAAACTTGGTATTAGAGCATGTCTGTCCTAGAGAGTATACAAGTCGTGTCTAGTAGAGTTTTATTTATGGGTATGTTGTGCACCATACTTATAAGTAGGAGGCTGCCTGACATTCAGGGATGGTTTCCATTCTTTCATCTCATAAATCGTGCAGTGGAACTGAGTTATAAGTATTTCATTCCTAATCCGTCTCGTGTTTACGATTCTAGCAATGCCTACAACAAGGAAGAAGTCTAAGATTATGAGGGCATTGAGTGCAGCTACATACGAAGGTACTAGCCGATTGCCACCCACTAGAGAGGGCCAGAGTGAGACCCATGGTGTGACTTCTTCGTATGATTCCCCCAGTTCACCACCATTAGAGGAGATTAGTGTAGCTGCAGTACTGTTCCTCTACTTGATACTCCAGATATGGATCTTGATATGCATAGTGCGGTACAGTTATTGACACGATTAGTGGCCGCTCAGGCCCAACATCAGGTTCCCAATCCTTCTGATAAAGCTACTAGCGCGAGAGCTTGGGATTTCTATTAATCTAGACTCTCCGGTATTCACGGGATCAGATCTAAACGCAGACCCGCAAAGTTTTCTGGATCAGATACAGCGTACCTTGCGGGTATTCACGGTAAAGTTTGCTTCTTATAGATTGCGGGATATCGCGGTGACCTGGTATGAGACATAGGAGCAATCTAGGGGACCTCGTGCTCCACCACCAGGATGGAGAGAGTTTTCAGAGGCCTTCTTACAACATTTTCTGCCTGTCGAGCTTCGACGAGCCAGGCCTGACATGTTTCTATGTCTTGAGCAGGGAAACATGAGTGTTCGAGAATATAGTTTCTGTGGCCAGATATGCTCCTATAATTATAGCGGAGATGAGTGACCGGGTACATAGGTTTCTTACTGGCTTAGGGCCACACTTGGTCAACGAGTGTACTACGACTTCTTTGAATCCGAGTATGGATATTGCTCGCATTCAGGCTTA